>CM042386.1:20887877-21320377 GCA_023634145.1 Thymallus thymallus | reverse complement strand
GGAGCAGGAGCGGGGGATGGGGGAGGAAGAAGGAAAGGAGGAGGCACAGACCCAAGCCCAGGCCCTGGGGGAAGGGCCCCACGGAAGGAGGAGAAGCCTAAATCAGCAGAAGGTGAGACGGTGTCGGTGGAGGAAGGAAGCGAGGGAGAAGGAGTGCTGGGGACGGAAGCGACAATAGGAGAGGAGGAGGGGAAGGAGCCAGCCACAGACCCAGCAGGCAAGGAGAAGGAGGGAGACGGAGTGACGGCGGGGAGGGAAAGGGAGACACCAGTGTCCCGGTTGGAGGAGATGAGGGGGATGGTGGAGGAGCTGGCGGTCAGCGGGGGCAGCGTATCCCCCTTGCCATCAACGCCAACAAGGAGTGGGAAGAGGAGGGGGAGCGCTGATGGCGGCAGGAGGGAGAGGGATGGTGGGGGAGGAGGAGGAGGATCGAAGCGAGTCATGGGGGAGAAGGAAGGCGAGGTGGGGAAAGCGCCCATGTCCTCGCTCATTTCCCCTCCCCACCAACTCCTCGATGACATCATTCCCCAAAGAGCAGCAGGGGGCTGGCTGACCGGAGGCCCCCAGTTGGGTCTTGAGGGTCCGGGAACCCCTGAACTCTTCCTGACCGGAAGTGGGGCCGGGGATTTGGAGGAGCGTGGTGAAGAACCCAGGATGCAGCAGACTCAGGAGCCAAACACCCTCCCTGCATCCTGGGCTCGAGAAATGGAAGAAGGTGGGGGGGACTCGGGAGGGGAGATGGAGTCCCTGTCCCTGTCTGTGGAGATGGAGCAGGGGAGCATCAGGTGAGCCTCCTGTTTTTTGTTTTTTGGGGATAAGAGGGAATAGTTTTATTTAATTTCTTTAATATAGGGACAACCACTTTTGTTAGTTTAAATGTTAGGGGATTAAGGGATAGATTTAAAAGGAGGGCGGTTTTTGGATATATAGAGGGTGTGGGTTTTGATTTTTGTTTTTTACAGGAGGTTCACCTGAGGGATGGTGGGGATGTTAGTAGGTTTAAGAGGGAGTGGGACAAGGGGGAATCAGTATGGGGCATAGGAGGGGTTCACTCAACGGGGGTAGGGATAGTGTTTGGGAATAGGGAGGTGAAGTTAGAGAGTACTTTTGTTGTGATGCACGGGAGGGTTTTGGGGGTGGATGTCACATGTAGGGGTTCTAGGTACAGGGTTATAGTGGTGTACGGGCCACAGATGGCGGCAGACAGGAAGGAGATGGTGGACTGTCTGGCGCCGCTGTGTGTCACAAATAGGCAATTGGTGATAGGGGGTGATTTTAATATAGATTTAGGGGTTGGGGGGGACAGTAGTGCAGGTGCCATCACCGGACTAATGGCTTGCCATGGTCTGGTAGATGGTGGCCTGCACACTACTCCGGCAATGGCTGGTCCCACTTGGCGCAACTCCCGGGGGGTTGCGCGGAGGCTCGACTATATTTTTCTATCCAGGTCGTTGGGTCGGTTGTCTGGGCGGCTGTTGCCTGTTTTCTTCTCGGATCATGACGGGGTATTCCTGCAGGTAAGTTCACCAGTCTGCCTCTTCGGTAGGGGGTACTGGAAGTTAGATCGGGATGTGCTGGATGAGCAAGCTTTTGTCAACGCCTTTCACACATTCTTTCGGGGGCTGGAAGGCCTCCGGGCAATGTGCGAAGGGGTGCTAGAGTGGTGGGAAGTAGCAAAGGTGAGGATTAGGGTCTTTATAATAGGTTATTGTAAGAGGAGAAACAGGGAGGAAAGGAGGGAGGTGGATCATATCCAAAGGTTGCTCGACCTCGAGTACGAGGCAGGCAACCTCGGCGGGTCGGTAGACTGGGAGAGATCCACAGCCCTAAAGGCGCAGCTCAGGGAGGTGCATGAGCGGAAGGCTCGCGCATTTCTGGAGCGTGTGCATAGTGGTTTTTTAGAACACAACGAGACTTGTTCCGCTGAGTTCTTTAAATCAGTTAGGGGCAGACAGAGTAGGAAGGTAATGTATGGGGTTAGGGAAGAAACAGGTAGTGTAGTTAGTGAGCCGGAGGAGATGGTCAGGATGACCACTGACCATTTCAAAGGTTTGTTTAAGGAAAGGGAGGTAGATGTAGAGCAGGGAAACGTGTTTTTAGAACACTTGTCCCGGCAAGTGCCGGAGGACATCAGAGAAGCGATGGAGGCCCAGATCTCCCTCGAAGAGGTTGAGAGCGCCCTCAGGAGGATGGGAAAAGGGAAGGTGCCTGGGACGGATGGGTTGCCGGCCGAGTTTTACCTCAAGTTTTGGGGGATACTTGGACCGGTGGTCCTCGAAGTTTTGAAGGCCATCCTCGAGACGGGGGTCCCGGGGGTTTCAATGGCCGTGGGTGTGCTGTCTCTCCTTTATAAGAAGGGGGACGCCACAGATCTGGGCAACTGGCGGCCATTGACCATGCTGTGCGTAGACTACAAGATAATTGCAAAGGTCATAGCGGACCGGTTGCGCACAGCCCTTCCCTACGTCGTCCACGAGGATCAGACGTGCGGGGTAGAGGGCCGCTCTATTAGGTGGAACCTACAGTTGATTAGGGACTCCATCGCTTGGGTAGAAGATAGAGGACTGCCTTTTATGGTGGCAGCGCTGGATCAGGCGAAAGCCTTTGATCGAGTGAATAGATCCTTTCTTTTCAGGGTGCTAGTTAGATTAGGATTTGGGGAAAAGTTTATAGGGTGGATCCGTACTTTATATGTCGGAGCGGGGTGCCGAGTGAGCGTAAACGGTCACATGGGTGACGTTTTTGACCTCCGGTCAGGGGTCAGGCAGGGGTGCCCGCTCTCGGCCCTCCTTTTCGTTCTGTACATGGAGCCTCTGGGGGCTGCCATTAGGGCAGACGCAGAGGTGGAGGGCATGTTGATCCCTGGAAGTGGCGGACTGCACGTTAAATTGACGCAGTACGCCGACGACACTTCCTTGCTGTTATGCAAGGACTCGTGCCTGATCAAGTCCCTTGCCATTATTGGGGACTTCACCCGAGCGTCGGGAGCAGTTCTGAACCACGCCAAGTCTTCCGTCAAGTTTTTCGGAAGATGGCGTGGTAGGACGGATGTGCCCGGGGGACTAACTCTCTGTAACGGGGCCCTGAGAATACTCGGGGTCCACTTTGAGACCTCTGGCTCAGCGACGCTGAACTGGAACATGAGCATCGCAGTGGTAAGGAACAAGCTGGCGATGTGGAGGGCCAGGTCATTGTCCTTTATAGGCAAGGTCCTGGTCCTCAAAGTGGACGTATTGCCATCTCTTCTGTACTTGGCGTACGTCTACCCGTTACCAGCCTGTCTGAGGAGGCCTCTAGTGAGGTTAGTGTTCCAGTTCATGTGGGGTGGCAGGTACGAGTGGGTCGCCAGGGCGCGCATGCTCTGCCCCATCGGGGAGGGAGGCAGGGGGGTACCACATTTCCCCCTCAAGCTGGATGCAATGTTTGTGTCCTTTTTGTTGACAGAGCTTGCTCATCCGGTGAGACACCCGTCCGGATACCTCCTGCGGGTGTTCTTCTCCTATCAGGCGAGAAGCGTAATGGTGTGGTCTAACGCGGGTCCTCGGGCGGAACAGCTGCCGTGGCACTTCGGCCATGCGGCCAAGTGGCTGCGAGCGCACCCTCGAGGTTGAAGTAGCCCGAGTAGGTTTAGACCACAGACACCTGTACGAAGAGGTAAGACAGGGAGGGTGTCCGGTGCCTGTGGTGGGTATCCCGGCTGTGGTTTGGGAGGGAGTGCAGGCGCGGGGTCTGGACAACAGGCTCAAGGACCTGAATTGTTTGAGCCTCCACAAGTGTTTGCCGGTGCGTTCCACCATGTACCGGCATAGCTTGGCGCGATCCCCCACTTGCCCAAGACCATCTTGTGGCGGGGAGGAGACAGTGCGACATGCCTTTTGGGACTGTGCCTTTGCCGGGGTAGTATGGGCAAGGGCACGGGTGTTGTTAGGCAGGGTGAAGGGGGATTTTGTTTTGACGTGGGCTAGGGTAGAGAGAGGTGTAGGGAGAGCAGGGGGGACAGGTAGGGACAGATTTCTGCTCTGGCTTCTCATAAGCCTCTTTAAACAGGGGCTGTGGGAAGCCAGGCAGAATATGGTGAAGACAGGGAGAGATTGGGGGGTGGAAGGGATAGTGAGGAGGGTAGAACAAGATTTGAAAGGGAGGATGAAGAGGGAGGAGAGGAAGTGGGGGCAACATGCTGCTAGGGAAAGATGGAAGGGGGGATTAGGGTTGGGGATAGGATAGAGAAGGAGGATAGGAAGAAATAGGAAGGGTTAGGATAGCGGTCAGGGTAGGTAAGTAGTAGTGGGGAGGGATGATGCTCCCCTGGGTTTTATTTATTATTGGGAAGTGGGAAATTTTGTTTTTGTATTGATGATTAAATGTATGAAAAGAAAAATATAAATAAATGCTTTTAATCATCATCTGTTCTTATCAGTTTAATATCTGATACGTCCCCCATCGGGGGACTACATATTAAATGGATTTTTCGAACAGGGAGTCGGAAATGGGGCTTGCTCCTTCCGCTCCACGCATCGACCCGGTATTGCAGTACCTCCGGGAACGGTGCAACACTTTTCTCCCATTGTCAAGGAAAAAAACACTACACAGAGGCAGGAATGACAAAAAGAAAAATCCCAACTGGAAGAAGGGCGAAGCGCTTTTCGTGTGGTTTTGCGTTTTCCCTCCATTTTACTGAAAAAAAAAAAAAAAAAAAAGACAGGATATTGTGTGAGTGTGAGTGTGAGTGTGTGTGTGTGTGTGTGTGTGTGTGTGTGTGTGTGTGTGTCTGTCTGTCTGTCTGTCTGTCTGTCTGTTTTCTTTACTAATACTTCACCAGGATAGTGGATTTAGAAATCGTATCAGTCAGAAAAGCATTAGCTTGAATTCCAAGCGTGTTTTTTTCTGCTATGTGGACTTGTCGACAATTGTACCACTGAAACACAGACGCCTTGCACGACTGAAATTAACCCACAGATTGCTGGAAAACCTATTAGAAAGCATTAGCTTGAATTTCTGCTATGTGGACACATAGCGTCTTCGTACACTTTGTAAAAGGTGTAGTCCTTCCTCCCCGTCGGGGAATTGAACCCCGGTCTCCCGCGTGACAGGCGGGGATACTCACCACTATACTAACGAGGAGTAAGTTGTTACATGTTACCCTGTTATTATTCCAAAAAATAAGTCTACCTACTGAGAACGACGACGCATAAAAGTCCAAATGAAAGCAAAGTCTGAATTCACAAGTTGACAATTCCACCAGGACCAGAGGTTGCTGTATAGATAGCATGGGTGTCGAACACACATTTATACCTCTGGGTATACCTACTTATCCTCTGGGTCTACCTACTTATCCTCTGGGTCTACCTACTTATCCAAAGTCCACGTTCAAAAGCTGTTGCATTGGCCGGGAATCAAACCCGGGCCTCCCGCGTGGCAGGCGAGAATTCTACCACTGAACCACCAATGCCTAACAAAAATGAACAAAATACACCACAGGCTGGTGTAATAAATATATTTTTGATGTCGCTTATTACCAACGCTGTATTACACACATTAGCTCGAAACATTACACAACCCGTATAGTAACACATCTTTTAGAACAGTTAATCCTAAACACACACACAGACTTATGAGGGCTGGACTCCGAGGACAAAGAACACTGCCAAGAGCCAATGGGAAGTCGATACTGCCCGAGGAGGGACTGCCCTCCATAACAACGACCAGTCAGGAGTGTGAATCTACCAGACTCTACCTACGTCATTTTATTACTATTGCTCTGTATAAATATGTGTGCCACGTGTTTAGGAGGTCTTTTTGTTCCGGACGACTCCCTAAGAGCTGAAGGAACGAGCCCGTGCACGAGTTACCAAATATCTTTGCATCTAATAAATCGCTTGATTGAATATCAATTCCACCTGGTCCCGAGTTATGACTTGTCTCCTTCTCGAGTAATTGTAAACATCAACAAAATGGTAGCAGAGGATGGTTAAATCACTTCTGATTTCGATCTATAGCTAGTTGATGTGAGAGGAGACGGGTCCTGAACGAATTCACGAGGACGGGTGACCTGTTCGCAGGAGCCATCGGCAATTCTTCTCACCCCAGGAAACTGATCAATGAGCTCGACTAAATAAGGTAAGCAGAACCTGTTTAATCGAATCTGCAATATTGTATTATAGTATTATCCAAATTTTGATCAGTAGTACTGGGCGTGAGTATGAATTGTTGTTAAAATATTTTTTATAGATGTATTACGAATGCGAAGGCTGATTGCAAAGATATTTGTGTAATAGTTATATAGGAAAAAGGTAAAGGAAGAAGTGAGCCTGTGAGGCAACCCTGTGTGGGTGAAAAGTCTATGTGAGAGACTCCCTGGTTAAGTTTAAAGCCTGAGAGAGGCAACATTGATAGCAGTATCTGCCAACTAGAGAAGGCCTTTTGGACTGGCTGACCAGAAGGGAACACTCAGTTAAGGTGGAGAATTAAAGTAATTATAACTTATACACATCCCCTTAGATAAAGTGTGACATATCCCGTCCTATTGATTTAGAGGACTATATACGTATTAGTTTCGTCCCGGAAGGTCTAGAATTTATTCTAGCCCGGTTGACTTTGTTTAGGGAGGGACCCGTGCGCCTCCAGTGCGTCTAATTTTAGCCACTGTTTTGAGAGTGCTTGTCTGTACGTACCTTTGAGGGTGTACGATCTGTCTGTCTAATTGGATTGAAATAGCTTCGTCCCGGAGGTTCTAGAGCTTTCTAGCCCGGTTTTGACTGTGTTTAGGCAAATTTGTGTTTGTGTGTCCCTGCTTCTGTTTGTCTTACCGTATTGTAATGTGTAATATGTGATGTGTGATAATATATAACTATAATAGATAAGGTTTGGCATGCGCTGATTCCACTGACTCTGAACATATTAAATTGGCGATAACACATTGAAGAATGGCTTCTACATTGACACCTAAACCCAAATTCATTGACTACTTAGAACAGAAAATACAGGATAGAGCAGGAGGGGAGGAACAGTATAAAACGATAAGAAAGGGAAGGAGGAAGAAAAGGAGGGCAACAGAAAACACATGTTCAAGAAGAAAGGGAAAAAACTCTAGAAGAAGCAGAGCTGAGAGTAGGGGTTATACACAAATTTGGGTCAGTGTACAGACCATAATCTCAGGGTCTAGTGGAACGCGTAAATCAAACCTTGAAAGCTAAAATTGCAAAGGTATGTGCAGGCTCTAAATTGACCTGGGTGGAAGCCCTGCCCCTGGCCTTGATGGCTATGAGGTCCTCACCCGGGGCAGGGACCATCTCTCTCCCCATGAGATAATGACAGGGAGGGCTATGCCTGGTCCACCAAGGGAGGGAGGTCATATGCCCGCCCTTGATGTACAACAAATTGTAATGTCTGATTATGTGAGGAAACTGACGGAACTTTCTGCAGCTCTCTACACACAGATCCACAAGGTCCAAGAGGGGGAGCTGTTGGGAGACTCGTCACCACTGAAGGTAAAAGTTGGGGACTGGGTGAGGGTTAAAGTCCACAAGAGAAAGTGGCTGGAACCCAGGTGGACTGGACCGTACGAAGTGAAGGAAGTTACTTCACACTCTGTCCAGGTCAAAGGCAAATCAGGAGCGCCTTGGGGCTGGAGTGCACACTGCACTCCAGCCCCAACCCCTTCCAGAATTTTGACTGAAACCAGGGCCGACTTGCGCGCCCTAAACAATTCGATTCCAACCACTGACACCTTAGTTGGGGAAAATGGGACCATGGGTTCCGTTATTCATGTAGAGCCTGAGTGCTACATTCTGCTCTTCACATAGAGAGAATTAGAAATATGGAAAAAGGGAGGGGCAATCCTCCGAGATGATATTTGGCATTAGGGTAATTTACCAATATTACTAAAGTCCTTGTTTAGATATGTAGTAATTATGATACATGGGCAAAGCCATGTATCACAGGGGAGAACTAATTACTTAAAACAATTAGGAAGTATGATTGTAGAGTATGGAAGAACAAATTACTTTAATAAAAAAAAAATGTTGTTCCAGGTGTGTTGTATGTGCGCAAAGTAATGATCATAGAACTTACAGGGGATGATAGAGTTTTAATTTTGGTGTATCTTAAATACATTCCAATGAAGGTGGGCTGTGTTAAAATATGAGATTGACTCAATTGATAGGACAGTATTTATAGAATATGGGTTAGTTTTATTTTTATTTTTTAGTTGACAGTCTTACTTAATAGGACAATATTGATCAACTTTATTTGTGGTTTATTTCACTTTTGTGATTACAGGTTCTAATTTACTATGATGGCCCTCACTGAGTCATGTAAACTAGGTAGTGGTGTACATGTGAACAGATATTCTGATTTAGATTGGTGTTTGCCCACTATGAGTAGGAGTTTGGAAAAGTAGTGATTTTTAAAGTAGTGATTTTATGAATGCATATGGAAATATTAGGTAAATAATATGTTTACAGATTGAGGCCCTGCTGGAAGCTATGTTGCTCCCAGTTAGGTTGGCATTTTGAAGGTTTGTGCCTGCAAGGCAATCAAGATAACATTAGCTTAAGTAATAAAGTTGCTGCTGAAAGGTTTCACACCCAGGTTGTGTATCTGGTTTTTGCTATGGCCTCGCCTGTTGTTGAGTTGCAACAACAACAGGGGACTGACCATATGTCTCACTCCCTATGGGAGACCAGAGGATGCTCCCAGGGCCCTGATTGCCTCTGTAGACAACACCTTTCAGGTAAATTTGTGTTGCTAGAGTAACTCATTCCGTAGGTTTGCCGAATATAAGACTATTTTTAGTATGCGTTATGTGCATTTAATATAACATTGCCAAGTGGATACTTCTTAAACCAGGTAATGTTACTTAGTGGTTTCTTTACACACATTGCATTAGACTTTATTGATATGATTGAGAAAAAGTGCTCTTGTCTAGTGATAGGGAAATAGTTGAAGTCAGAACCCACGGCCACCCATAGATAATTCTGGATTGAAATTGTATCCCTCATTAGTAGATTGGGCATGGAGGGAGAATCCAGATGATGAAGTAGTAGTGGTGAGGGACCCCCACCCCCTATCCTAATCAGAGGGAAACTGAGGGAGCTCAGGAAGGAGGGGGGGATAAGACAGATGTAGAGATACGTATCACAGAAATTTTAAAGGAACTATTGGTGAGACAGGGAAGCAAGGGGGTGAAGGAAAGTAATGGTGATTGACTGTGATAGAAGTTAGATATTACCAGGAAGAAATATTGTTCATATTCATCCGCAATCGGCAGGTTTAATTAAACACATGAATGGAACAATAAATAGTACACTAAGGAAGAACTATATAAGTACTGGAAGAAACTTGGTAGGATGAGTACCTATAGTAGAGTTAGGAGGACCAGAGCAGGCAGAGGTAGACACTGAGAATACTCTGGCTGAATACATGAGAAGATTGTTTGATAATCACACCCGTATGTCAAAGATTTTGTGACCTACAGGTGAACTGAAGGAGAGAGTGACCCACTCTATCCAACCAGGTGATGGGGTACGGGTCCAATGTTTGAAAAGGAAAGACTGGAAGCAGCCCCGTTGGGAAGGCCCTACCAGGTCTTGTTGGAAACTGCCTATTTGCCATTTAGATATGTTCAGAAAGAGAGCGACCTGGGTCCACGTTGCCCACTGCAAGGAGGTAAGAACGCATACAAACACTGCTGAACACACACAGAGTTAAGGAGCAGAACCGAGTACCAATAGGGTCCGGGGGTTACCTCCTTAACGAAGATTCCCTACCCCGACCTATCATCACTGTGGTGTGTTCCTAGAGGTGTGAGTATGGGGTGGAACTCAGCAGACTGACTAAGGACAGGAGAGGGTTGGCGGTTCTTGGAAATATGGGGGACCCTGAGCTGCATCAGTCTTAATTTTGATACATCCAGATCCACCACTCACCAAAAATAAAAATGAAACTCTACCATGGGAATAATTAAAAGACAGATGACTCAGGATAAGGATTCCACTGGAAGTGAGTATTATAACATAGTGGCCAGAGAGAGGCAGGATGTGATTTTCAAAATAAATATTGATAACCTCTCCATTAAGTGGGAGTATGTATTCGAGAGAAAGGTGTTCATACTTATGCATTATACCTCTGTACAGGACCTACTGCTAGTTACCTTTGGCCTACAGTTTAAACATACTTGGGGAAAATATTAAGTGAAGGCAGTGGGCCAAGAAGATATTATACAGGTATGGGGCTTGCGCGGATGACTATGGTTAGGATACCTGCATAGACGTAAATAGCACCAAATTAACTGAGCAAAACAGAGGTGAAAACTGTACAGGGATGGGGTTGGCGAGATTGAAAGAGGCTGCTAACCCACCCCAGTTCACTCTGACTCCAGGGGAGTGTTATAGAATGACAGTAGAGATTTGGGTGATTTTAATGAAGTAAGTCAGTAGTTAATGTTACTGATCTGAGTTCAGAGGCACAGGAGAAACTACTAAACCTTACAGCCTGGTAACAGATGTGTGATGGGCGTGTACCAGTAAAGGACGTATAAGGCAGACACTATAAAAAGGGTGGGTAAGTATGTACCTGCACCCCAGTCCTATTGGTTTAGCCAGTTAGAATTAGTTACCAGAAACCAAGGAAAGGTTTAATCAGGCATAGGAGGGGTTGTGCCAAGGAGGAGAATGGCCCTATTTGGATTGATGCGATTGGAATTCCTAGGGGAGTCCCTGATGAATATGAAGTTATGAATCAAGTAGGTGAAGGTTTCAGGACAATGTTCTTTTGGTGGGTGACGTTCAATAAACATGTGGATTGGATCAATCAGTAATGATTCATAAAGGGGAGTAGGGATGCAGTGAAGGGGATCTCAAACCAATTATCCGCCACCTCGCTCATGACTTGGAGAAGTAGGTTGGCTCTGGATATGTTGCTGGCAGAAATGGGTGGAGTATGCAGAATGGTGGGGGGCAGTTGTTGTAAATTTATTCCTAAAGACACCAGAGCTTTTGCAGGATTGACAGCTCTAAGTGAAGGATGGACTGAGAACTCAGGAGTGAATACATATGTGACAGGATGGTTTGATGAAATATTTGGTAAATGGAAAACCATAGTAGCCACAATCTCGGGTGCTGCTATTGCCTGTATGTGTATGCTTGTATTATGTGGTTGCTGTTTTGTTCCCTGTGTCCGAGGGTTGGAAAGTGCAGGCGTCCAAACAGATGGTGAGACATAGACCAGTTCCAGATTCTGATCAGTGGAAGGAGGAATACAATTCACCAGCAGTGGTGGACGAGGAGGACACTGATGATCGATTCAATCCAGACGACTACAGATTGAATGAAACATTTCTTAGATCTAATGTGAAAATCTTGAATAAAGAGTGTAACTGGGAGGGGAAATGGGAATTTTGTTCAGGCTAACAGATGTTGTATACATTTAGTGGTATGATGAAGATACCCTCCAAGCCTAGTAGATGATTGAGATCCTTTCAATTCCAAGGAGCCCAGGTTGAATGAGACACTCTTTAATGATTAGAAAAGACTGATTCTTTATATGAAGGTCAGGACGAAGATCCTAACCGGAAGAGTTATGACTGAATAGGCCTAGAACAGTAGTTGATGAGTATGGAATATAAATGCATGTATTGGTTTTGTTTGGATTAAGTTTGATTTTGTATGACATTTAGGAATCCTATGAGGATACATGTGTAATGATCAGTGTGAAAATTTAGTCAAAGGGTGGATTGATAAAGGAATTTGTATGTTTAATGACTAAGATGTTTCACCCTGAAACTGTGTAATGTGTAAAGATGTATTAGAAATTACATAGACAATGGTTAGAATGTTACCATTTGGTAAATGAGTCAGGATGTAGTTCTTAGGCTAGCAGGAGATTAGCCATAAAAGTTTACCAGCCTCATCTATCAGAGTGGAGGTCTCTGAACCTACATATATATTGGACTAGCCGTTGGCCTATTTTTCACGTCTCTTGTGAGACGTGAAGAGGGGGATTTGTAATAAATATATTCTTGATGTCGCTTATTACCAACGCTGTATTACACACATTAGCTCGAAACATTACACAACCCGTATAGTAACACATCTTTTAGAACAGTTAATCCTAAACACACACACAGACTTATGAGGGCTGGACTCCGAGGACAAAGAACACTGCCAAGAGCCAATGGGAAGTCGATACTGCCCGAGGAGGGACTGCCCTCCATAACAACGACCAGTCAGGAGTGTGAATCTACCAGACTCTACCTACGTCATTTTATTACTATTGCTCTGTATAAATATGTGTGCCACGTGTTTAGGAGGTCTTTTTGTTCCGGACGACTCCCTAAGAGCTGAAGGAACGAGCCCGTGCACGAGTTACCAAATATCTTTGCATCTAATAAATCGCTTGATTGAATATCAATTCCACCTGGTCCCGAGTTATGACTTGTCTCCTTCTCGAGTAATTGTAAACATCAACACTGGAAATCGTTTCAGAAAGCTTGAATTCAAAGCGTATTTTCTGCAATGTGGACGCCGCGTGGTGAATGAGTGAGTGAGTGAGTGAGTGAGTGAGTGACCGAGTGAGTGACCGAGTGAGTGAGTGAGTGACCCACCGTCCTAATACTTCACCAGGATAGTGGGTTTAGAAATCGTATCAGAAAAGCATTAGCTTGAATTCCAAGCGTGTTTTTTTCCGCTATGTGGACTTAGCGACAATTCCACCACTAAAACACCAATGCCTTGCGAGACTGAATTTAAGCGGGGGCGGGGTCTTCGCGATGGTAGCAGACCATTTTTGCTAATCCAAAGACGTCTCCGAGACCCCCCGGGCGCCCGGCGGGTGCATGGTTCAATTTGTGGGTTATCGCTTCTCGGCCTTTTGGCTAAAACTAAAAACCAAGAGGAAAAACGAGAGTGGTAAAACCTACGCCATACTCCTCGCGGAGATGGCGGCAAGTAATAATAACAGGTCGGTCCCAGGGACTGGGCTAGCCAACACGATAAGATTCGCATGGAAAAATAAGGAAATGGACCCCTACGGAAGAGAGACATTCGGAAGAACAATCCTGATGGGAGCAATCAAACTGACGGTAAAAGACGTTTTCTGCCTTCAAGGAAACCCGGTGGAGTCGTCCTATGATGTCACCCTATACACGGAGGAAAAACACAACGAGGTGATGAAAAAGGCAAAGGAAGTGGGTATGGAAAGACCATTGTGCAACTACGAGGTAACTAGCCTGGCAAAAAACAATTTCAGGGTTGTCACGGTCAATATGTACAATCCACATGTGAAGGATGATGAGGTGAGAGCATTTCTGGGGAGGTATATGGACAATGTCTCCTCAGCCAGGCACCTTCGGGACTCCCTTGGGTTCTGGAACGGCAGGAGATGTTTCCAGGCACTCCTAAGGGAGGACCCGAAGGGCCTGGGAGGCTACCTAAACCCTCCTGCCCTGTTTTCCCTAGGAGCGGACAGGGGAACTTTGTTTTATGCACGCCAGCCTCCCTTCTGCAAACGCTGTATGGCATATGGGCATATTTTTGCCACATGTAGTGCTAGAAAGTGTAGATTTTGTGGTTCAGGTTCTCATGAGGCAAAGGACTGCAACGAGCCCAAGGTGTGCCACGGGTGTGGCTCATTAGCGCACCTGTGGCGTGATTGCCAGGCTAGGCAGAGGACATATGCGTCTGCAGCTGGTGTGGGAGCAGAAGAGGGGGAGGGGGGAGGAAGAAAGAGAGGAGGAGGCACAGACACAGGCCCAGGGGGAAGGGCCCCACGAAAAGAGGAGGACCCTAAAGTGGCAGCAGGAGGTGAGGTGGTGCCAGAAGGGGAAGAAAGCGGGAGAGAGGAGGTGCAGGAGACGGCCATGACGACGAGAAAGGAGCCAGCAACAGCCCCAGCAGACATGGAGAAAGAGGACAAAGGCGAGCCGGCAGGGGATAAGGAGATATCAGGATCCCGCCTGGAGGAGATGAGGGGGATGGTGGAGGAGCTGGCGGTCAGCGGGGGCAGTGTATCCCCATTGCCGGCAACTCCGAAAGGGAAGGGAAAGAGGAGGGTGAGGCCTGATGAAGGCAGGGGGGAGAGAGAGGGGGGGTCAAAGAGAGCCATGGGGGAGAAGGAAGGTGAGGTAGGAGAAACAACCCTATCCACGCTGGATTCCCCTCCCCACCAAAGCCTCAAGGAGATATACACTCAAAGCACGGCACAGGGCTGGCTGGCAGGAGGACCCCAATTGGTTCTGGAGAGCCCGGAATCCCCTGACCTCTTCAAAATCAGATACGGGGCCGGGGAAAGGGAGGAGAGTGGAGAGGAACCCAGGATGCAGCAGGCACAGGAGCCAAACACCATTCCTGCATCCTGGGCTCAAGAAATGGAGGAAGGGGAGTCACTGGAGATGGAGCAGGGGAGCATCGGGTGAGCCTCCTGTGTTTTTGTTTTTTGGGGGTTTGCTGGGATTGTGTGATTTAATTTATTATGGGGCCAATTAGTTTTGTTAGTTTAAACGTAAGGGGATTGAGGGATAGGATCAAAAGGAGGGCGGTGTTTAGGTATCTAGAGGGGGTGTGTTTTGACATTTGTTTTTTACAGGAGGTTCACCTGAGGGATGGAAGGGATGTGGTTAGGTTCAAGAGGGAATGGGACAAGGGAGAGTCAGTGTGGGGCATAGGAGGGGTGCACTCAACGGGGGTAGGTATTTTATTTGGGAATAGGGAGGTAAAGGTAGAGGGCACTTTAGTTATAGTACAGGGTAGGGTTTTGGGGGTGGATATAACATTTAGGGGGGCGAGGTACAGGGTTATAGGGGTGTACGGGCCACAGTTGGCGGCAGACAGGAAGGAGATGGTAGACTGTCTGGCGCCGCTGTGTGTCACAAATAGACACTTGGTGATAGGGGGTGATTTTAATATAGATTTAGGGATAGGGGGGGACAGTAGTGCAGGCGCCATCACCGGACTAATGGCTTGCCATGGTCTGGTTGATGGAGGCCTGCACACTACCCCGGCAATGGCTGGTCCCACTTGGCGCAACTCTCGGGGGGTTGCGCGGAGGCTTGACTATATTTTTCTATCTAGGTCTTTGGGTCAGTTGTCTGGGCGGCTGTTGCCTGTCTTCTTCTCGGATCATGACGGGGTATTCCTGCAGGTAGGTTCACCAGTCTGCCTCTTCGGTAGGGGGTACTGGAAGTTGGATCGGGATGTACTGGATGAGCAAGCATTTGTTAACAACTTTTTTGCTTTCTTTCGGAGGCTGGAAGGCCTCAGGTCCATGTGCGAGGGGGTGTTAGAGTGGTGGGAAACAGCAAAGGTGAGGATTAGGGTCTTTATAATAGGTTACTGCAAGAGGAGAAACAGGGAGGAAAGGAGGGAGGTGGATCGTATCCAAAGGTTGCTCGACCTAGAGTACGAGGCAGGCAACCTCGGCGGGTCGGTCGACTGGGAGAGATCCACAGCCCTAAAGGCGCAGCTCAGGGAAGTGCATGAGCGGAAGGCTCGCGCTTTCCTAGAGCGTGTGCATAGCGGTTTCTTAGAGCACAACGAGACTTGTTCCGCTGTGTTCTTTAAATCAGTTAGGGGCAGACAGAGTAGGAAGGTAATGTATGGGATTAGGGAAGAAACAGGTAGGGTAGTTAGGGAGCCGGAGGAGATGGTCAGGGTGACCACTGAACATTTCCGAGGTTTCTTTAAGGAAAGGGAGGTAGACGTAGAGCAGGGAAACGTGTTTTTAGAACATCTGTCACGGCAGGTGCCGGAGGACATTAGAGAAGCGATGGAGGCTCAGATCTCCCTTGAAGAGGTTGAGAGCGCCCTCAGGAGGATGGGAAAAGGGAAGGTGCCTGGGACGGATGGGTTGCCGGCTGAGTATTACCTCAAGTTTTGGGGGATACTTGGACCGGTGGTCCTCGAAGTTTTGAAGGCCATCCTCGAGACGGGGGTCCCGGGGGGTTCAATGACCGTGGGTGTGCTGTCACTCCTTCACAAGAAGGGGGACGCCACAGATCTGGGTAACTGGCGGCCATTGACCATGCTGTGCGTAGACTACAAGCTGATAGCAAAGGTCATAGCGGATCGGTTGCGCACAGCCCTTCCCTACGTCGTCCACGAGGATCAGACGTGTGGGGTAGAGGGACGCTCTATTAGGTGGAACCTACAGTTGATTAGGGACTCCATCGCTTGGGTAGAAGATAGAGGACTGCCTTTCATGGTGGCAGCGCTGGATCAGGCGAAAGCCTTTGATCGCGTGAATAGATTTTTCCTTTATAGGGTGCTAGCTAGATTAGGATTTGGGGAGAAGTTTATAGGGTGGATCCGTACTTTATATGTCGGAGCGGGGTGCCGGGTGAGTGTAAACGGTCACATGGGTGACGTTTTTGACCTCCGGTCAGGGGTCAGGCAGGGGTGCCCGCTCTCGGCCCTCCTCTTCGTTCTGTACATGGAGCCTCTGGGGGCTGCCATTAGGGCAGACACAGAGGTGGAGGGCATGTTGATCCCTGGAAGTGGCGGACTGCACGTTAAATTGACGCAGTACGCCGACGACACTTCCTTGCTGCTGTGCAAGGACTCGTGCCTGATCAGGTCCCTTGCCATTATTGGGGACTTCACCCGAGCGTCGGGAGCAGTTCTGAACCACGCCAAATCTTCCGTCAAGTTTTTCGGAAGATGGCGTGGTAGGACGGATGTGCCCGGGGGGTTATCTCTCTGTAATGGGGCCCTGAGGATACTCGGGGTCCATTTTGAGACCTCTGGCTCAGCGACGCTGAACTGGAACATGAGCATCGCAGTGGTAAGGAACAAGCTGGTGATGTGGAGGGCCAGGTCATTGTCCTTTATAGGCAAGGTCCTGGTCCTCAAAGTGGACGTATTGCCATCCCTTCTATACTTGGCGTACGTCTACCCGTTGCCGGCCAGTCTGAGGAGGCCTCTAGTGAGGCTGGTGTTCCAGTTCATGTGGGGTGGCAGGTACGAGTGGGTCGCCAGGGCGCGCATGCTCTGCCCCATCGGGGAGGGAGGCAGGGGGGTACCACATTTCCCCCTCAAGCTGGACTCAATGTTTGTGTCTTTCTTGTTGACAGAGCTTGCTCATCCGGTGAGACACCCGTCCGGATACCTCCTGCGGGTGTTCTTCTCCTATCAGGCGAGAAGCGTAATGGTGTGGTCTAACGCGGGTCCTCGGGCGGAACAGCTGCCGTGGCACTTCGGCCATGCGGCCAAGTGGCTGCGAGCGCACCCCGAGGTTGAAGTTGCCCGAGTAGGTTTAGATCACAGACACCTGTACGAGGAGGTAAGACAGGGAGGGTGTCCGGTGCCTGTAGTGGGTATCCCGGCTGTGGTCTGGGAGGGAGTGCAGGCGCGGGGTCTGGACAACAGGCTCAAGGACCTGAATTGGTTGAGCCTCCACAAGTGTTTGCCGGTACGCTCCACCATGTACCGGCATAGCTTGGCGCGATCCCCCACATGCCCAAGACCATCTTGTGGCGGGGAGGAGACAGTGCGTCACGCCTTTTGGGACTGTGCCTTTTCCGGGGTAGTATGGGCAAGGGCACGGGTGTTGTTAGGCAGGGTGAAGGGGGATTTTGTTTTGACGTGGGCTAGGGTAGAGAGAGGTGTAGGGAGAACAGGGGGGACAGGTAGGGACAGATTTCTGCTCTGGCTTCTCATAAGCCTCTTTAAACAGGGGCTGTGGGAAGCCAGGCAGAATATGGTGAAGACAGGGAGAGATTGGGGGGTGGAAGGGATAGTGAGGAGGGTGGAAGGAGATTTGAAAGGGAGGATGAAGAGGGAGGAGAGGAAGTGGGGGCAGCATGCTGCCCTGATAAGATGGAAAGGGGGATTAGGGTTGGGGATAGGATAGAGAAGGGGGATAGGAAAAGCTAGGAAGAGGTAGGATAGAGGTCAGGGTAGGTAAGAAGTAGTGGGGAGGGAAGATGCTCCCCTGGGTTTTATTTATTATTGGGTAGTGGGAAATTTTGGTTTTGTTTGGTATTGGTGATTAAATGTAAGAATTGAAAAGTGTAAATAAATGCTTTTAATCATCTGTTCTTATCAGTTTAATATCTGATACGTCCCCCATCGGGGGACTACATATTAAATGGATTTTTCGAACAGGGAGTCGGAAATGGGGCTTGCTCCTTCCGCTCCACGCATCGACCCGGTATTGCAGTACCTCCGGAACGGTGCAACACTTTTCTCCCATTGTCAAGGAAAAAAACACTACACAGAGGCAGGAATGAAAAAAAGAAAAATCCCAACTGGAAGAAGGGCGAAGCGCTTTTCGTGTGGTTTTGCGTTTTCCCTCCATTTTACTAAAAAAAAAAGACAGGATATTGTGTGAGTGTGAGTCTGTCTGTCTGTCTGTCTGTCTGTCTGTCTGTCTGTCTGTCTGTCTGTCTGTCTGTCTGTGTTTTCTTTACTAATACTTCACCAGGATAGTGGATTTAGAAATCGTATCAGTCAGAAAAGCATTAGCTTGAATTCCAAGCGTGTTTTTTTCTGCTATGTGGACTTGTCGACAATTGTACCACTGAAACACAGACGCCTTGCACGACTGAAATTAACCCACAGATTGCTGGAAAACCTATTAGAAAGCATTAGCTTGAATTTCTGCTATGTGGACACATAGCGTCTTCGTACACTTTGTAAAAGGTGTAGTCCTTCCTCCCCGTCGGGGAATTGAACCCCGGTCTCCCGCGTGACAGGTGGGGATACTCACCACTATACTAATGAGGAGTAAGTTGTTACATGTTACCCTGTTATCATTCCAAACAATGTCTACCTACTGAGAACGACTATATAATGCCTCACCGGGGTGCCGTGCCGTCGGCAACATAGATCTGGAACTGTTGGGGTGCTAGGACCTAGTTTAACAATTATGCATCCATCCGTGAGTAACTCTGGTCCGTCAGCACTCATCCACTCAGGACCTATTTATTCATACAGGTCTGTATATACATACTCATGTACAGTTGTTATATCATATCACATGCAATATTGTAAGTAATTATTGGACTTATCTGTAAATATAACTGTATACCTAACTGTACAGCTAATTTAACCATGCAAAATTTTCACTTACCTGTTCATTTACCCAGTCTGTCTATTAAGTAAACTATTATTACCCTCGCTCATATCATACGCATTTTTAGCTACTGAAGTATTTCTATGCCATCAACCTGTATAGTATAGTTAACCATCCAACATCCACCAATGTATAGTGTACATATTCAGCCAACCACCCATACTATGCAATGTCTTTTTTATAGCTTTAATTTTTTTTGCACTCCAGATATCTTGTATTTCTATACTTTTTCATACTGCCGCTCTCTGTATCATGTACCGTGTATCTGTCTTTTGTGTACTTTCGTTGTGGCATTTTGCACCTGTGTTTTGTTGTAGCTGCTTGACAATTAAATTTCCCCCCCGGGGATCAATAAAGTACCTATCTATCTATCTATCTATCTATCTATCTATCTATCTATCTATCTATCTATCTATCTATCTTAACCCCCTTTTAAACAGTTCTAAAACTTAAGATATTTTAACCTGAACAAACACCATGTCACTTATTAAAAAACTGCTCTCTTCTCTCTCTTGTGCAGGAGCGGGAACCAGTGTGTCCAGTGCGTGGGCTTGCTATAGGCGAGCCCACAACGGTTTGGCGCAACGTTGCCCATCCTGCTCTGTTGAATCTGCACTGGGACCTGTCCTGGATGGTCGCCCATGAGATCCTCCCGGTCAGGGCCGTTGTGCACTCCTGGGGCGTCCCCCCGACCTGGCTGCGGCCAGGTGGAGTCGGGGAGGGACTTGCTCTGGGAGTGCAGAGCCGCCAGGGACCTGTGGAAGGAAGCAGGCCCCTGATCTCCCCACGCCTGCCAGCAGGGGAGGACCTAATGCCCCAGCTCTTGTGACATAGGGTGGGCCGAAGGCCTATTCCAGCAAAGGCCTTCACCAAGCTAATTATTTAAAAGCGTACTTGCAAATGTAACTTTTAAATCCATTTTTTTAAATGCCCTTATGCTGTTTTTAATTGTACAAATTTGTTAAACTATTATGTGAACTGTTTTTTAATGGAATTGTTTTATACTGAAAATGAACTGATGTAAAAGAAAGTGAGCTAATAGCGCACGCAAGGTCCCCCTGCTCAAGCCAGCGCATGTCCAGGCCCGTCTGAAGTTTGCCAATGACCATCTGGATGATCCAGAGGAGGAATGGGAGAAGGTCATGTGGTCTGATGAGACAAAAATAGAGCTTTTTGGTCTAAGCTCCACTCGCCGTGTTTGGAGGAAGAAGAAGGATGAGTACAACCCCAAGAACACCATCCCAACAGTGAAGCATGGAGGTGGAAACATCATTCTTTGGAGATGCTTTTCTGCAAAAGGGACAGGACGACTGCACCGTATTGAGGGGAGGATGGATGGGGCCATGTATCGCGAGATCTTGGCCAACAACCTCCTTCCCTCAGTAAGAGCATTGAAGATGGGTCGTGGCTGGGTCTTCCAGCATGACAACGACCCGAAACACAGCCAGGGCAACTAAGGAGTGGCTCCGTAAGAAGCATCTCAAGGTCCTGGAGTGGCCTAGCCAGTCTCCAGACCTGAACCCAATAGAAAATCTTTCGAGGGAGCTGAAAGTCTGTATTGCCCAGCGACAGCCCCGAAACCTGAAGGATCTGGATGGAGGAGTGGGCCAAAATCTCTGCTGCAGTGTGTGCAAACCTGGTCAAGAACTACAGGAAACGTATGATCTCTGTAATTGCAAACAAAGATTTCTGTACCAAATATTAAGTTCTGCTTTTCTGATGTATCAAATACTTATGTCATGCAATAAAATGCAAATTAATTACTTAAAAATCATACAATGTGATTTTCTGGATTTCTGTTTTAGATTCTGTCACTCACAGTTGAAGAGTACCTATGATAAAAATGACAGACTTCTACATGCTTTGTCGGCAGTGTATCAAATACTTGTTCTCCCCACTGTAGTTCTACCTAGTGCTTAAAAATACCTACCTTTTTAAGATTCACCCTTTGAAAGTAATACTTAGCAACATTTCTTGGCAGAGGAATTTTGTTGTTTACCAGAGGTTATAGATGTAGGCCTATCCAAACAAGTTGGGCTGTTAGTAAAATAACTCCATATTTAACCCTTTCACACGTACCAACAAACAGGTGTGATCATTCTACAGTGGTCCCTGCAGCGTACACTCAAACCGGTGTGATTAGAACGTCCAGTTTCGATAGACGCTACAGTCAATATTTGAGCTGGCCACACTGTTTTTTTAACAAACATTTTGCACAAACACAGTCCTTACACAGTTATACCCTGAATGTGACCATTTTATTTTTGGATGCAATCTTCAGACATTCACAAAAGTAGTGACAGCATAACACAGTCATCCAAACCGGAAAATGTAGGCTACATTAGTCCTAGTGCTAACTGAGGAAAGACTGACGTAACATTTCTCTGCTGACGGAAGCCACAATATGAATTAGCTAATAGCAATTACTACAGTTGAAGTCAGAAGTTTACATACACCTTAGCCAAATACATTTCAACTCAGTTTTTCACAATTCCTGACAATTAATCCTAGTAAAAATTCCATGACTTAGGTCAGTTAGGATCACAATTTTACTTTAAGAATGTATTTCAGCTTTTATTTCTTTCATCGCATTCCCAGTGGGTCAGAAGTTTACATACACTCAATTAGTATTTGGTAGCATTGACTTTACATTGTTTAACTTGGGTCAAACATTTAAGGTAGCCTTCCACAAAATCCCACAGTAAGTTGGGTGAATTTTGGCCCATTCCTCCTGACAGAACTGGTGTAACTGAGTCAGGTTTGTAGGCCTCCTTGCTCGCACACACTTTTTCAGTTCTGCCCACACATTTTCTATAGGATTGAGGTCAGGGCTTTGTGATGGCCACTCCAATACCTTGACTTTGTTGCCCTTAAGCCATTTTGCCACAACTTTGGAAGTATGCTTGGGGTCATTGTCCATTTGGAAGACCCATTTGCGACCAAGCTTTAACTTCCTGACTGATGTCTTGAGATGTTGCTTCAATATATCCACATAATTTTCCTTCCTTGTGATGCCATCTATTTTGTGAAGTGCACCAGTCCCTCCTGCAGCAAAGCACACCCACAACATGATGCTGCCATCCCTGTGCTTCACGATTAGGATGGTGTTCTTCAGCTTGCAAGCCTCCCCCTTTTTCTTCCAAACATAACTATGGTCATTATGGCCAAACAGTTCTATTTTTGTTTCATCAGACCAGAGGACATTTCTCCAAAAAGTACAATCTTTGGCCCCATGTGCAGTTGAAACCGTAGTCTAGCTTTTTTATGGCGGTTGTGGAGCAGTGGCTTCTTCCTTGCTGAGTGGCCTTTCAGGTTATGTTGATATAGGACTGGTTTTACTGTGGATATAGATACTTTTGTACCTGTTTCCTCCAGCATTTTCACAAGGTCCTTTGCTGTTGTTCTGGGATTGATTTTGCACTTTTCGCACCAAAGTACGTTCATCTCTAGGAGACAGAACACATCTCCTTCCTGAGCGATATGATGGCTACGTGGTCCCATGGTGTTTATGCTTGCATACTATTGTTTGTACAGATGAACGTGGTACCTGCTCCCAAAGATGAACCAGACCTGTGGAGGTCTACAATTTCTTTCTGAGGTCTTGGCTGATTTCTTTAGATTTTCCCATGATGTCGAGCAAAGAGGCACTGAGTTTGAAGGTAGGCCTTGAAATACATCCACAGGTACACCTCCAATTGACTCAAATTATGTAAGTTAGCCTATCAGAAGCTTCTAAAGCAATGACATCATTTTCTGGAATTTTCCAAGCTGTTTAAAGGCATAGTCAATTTAGTGTATGTAAACTTCTGACCCACTGGAATTGTGATATAGTGAATTATAAGTGAAATAATCTGCCTGTAAACAATTGTAGGAAGAATTACTTGTGTCATGCACAAAGTAGATGTCCTAACCGACTTGCCAAAACTATAGTTTGTTAACATGAAATCTGTGGAGTGGTTGAAAAATGAGTTTTAATGACTTGAACCTAAGTGTATGTAAACTTCCGACTTCAACTGTATTTATAATTGATCACATCATGGATGAGCTCAGCATTGATCGAAATAATTGAGTAAAACACTTCCTAGAAATCGAAAGTAATCGAACGATGAGTAGTTTGTCTGTAACGATGTCTGACACCCACTCTGAGCCATTCAGTGTTGTTTATGTATGTAGCTAGTGGACTAAGCTGTAACATTAGGAATGTCTTTCAAAAGGACACAACTCACAAATGTGGAAATTCTGGAGATGTTTGTATATTCTCACAATGAAACTGAGTATTGTTAGGTCGCGTCAATTCAAATCTGGTATTGGAACAAAAGGATTACTACACAGTTTAAATCATCTATGTATTTTATTCTAGCAAACCCTTAAATGGTAAGTATGAAGTTCGTATATACAGACTCACTGTGACACCACGCAGGGCAAACAGAGAGAGAGAGAGAGAGAGAGAGAGAGAGAGAGAGAGAGAGAGAGAGAGAGAGAGAGCGCGAGCGCGAGCGAGCGAGCAAGCGAGAGAGAGAGAGAGCCCTGTCCTATCCTTTGTTCTTCCTTAAATACTCTGACAGAATAGTTCCCGCTCATTGCTGGCCTGTCAGAGTAGAGGCTGAGTGTGGTTTAAACTTACTCAGCCTATCGTTGGCGTGCAGGCTGGTCCCAGCCTCGTGACGCACTCAGATGTTCTTGTCTCATGTTACCACAAAACACAGTTCCTCTGTGAAACCCTTAAGCTAGCACATTCTTTCCACATGGCTCCCCCACACACAAGCCTACAGCAGTTCTACAAGTTTTATGATCACACAATACATTCAGTTAATAACTCTTGTTGTAGAGTAACATATTAATTAGCTAAGCATGTTCAGCCCTTACAGTATGAAAGTCTGGAATCAGATTCTGGCAGTGACCATGACTGTGAGGTGCTGCCCCCCAATCTTGTAGCCATGAGAACCTTGAATCTGAGGACCCCTTGCCCACTGACAAAGTCCCAGGTCCCTTTGAAGATGTTGGTGGTGATGGAAGCAGACCGACAGTTGAAGTACAGGAGGTCTGTGGTAGCTGGAAGGCCGCCATCAATTCCACCCCTCCTGGCCCTGCTATTTGCTTTGAGTCCCAGTCTGGAGTGCAAAGTGCCTTAAGATTTCCTTCTGAGGCAGAGTGCTTCAAGCTGTTTCTGACTGGTGGGAGACATAGTGAAGGAGACCAATCGCTATGCCTTGTAGCAGGAGAAGAGAGCCAGGAGTGAGGGGGAAACTCGCTAAATGGGTTACAACCACAATTAGTGAAATGTATCCCTTCCTGGTGACCGTCCTTCTCATGGGAATAGTGAAGAACTCCCTAAGAGAATACTGGAGCACATATCCTGTTTGCAACTCCCTTCTTTGTCACCCTCTTTTCCCAAGACCACTTCCTAGTTCTGCTGCGATGCCTGCATTTCGTCAACAATGCTACTGCCAACCTAAATGACCCGTTAAACAAAATAAGAAATGTTCTTACTACCCTGACATCAGCATTTGGTCGGTCCCGATCATTGATGAGTCCCTGATCTTATGGAAGGGTAGGCTGGCATTCTGTCAATATATTCCTTCCAAAAGTCACAGGTTTGAGTTCAAGTTCTTTATGTGCGATGTGAAGACAGGATTTGTCCAGGACATTATTGTCACGTGTTGTAGTAATGGGACGGTAAATGGAGCGTTGGTGAATTGTCATCCTTATTTATTCAATGAGGTGTAATCACAAGGCATCAAATAAACAGGAGAGTATGAACAAACAAAGTGACTTACTTGACTGTGACGTAGTGTACACAGGCACAAACAATGATCCACACACAGGTATTTGTGTAGGGAGCATAAATACAATCCTCAATCAGAGACAACCCTGTACAGCTGTCTGATTGAGGATTATTACTTCCCCTAGTTAAGGTGTGAGGGCTCGGCTGTGGTCCTACCACTCCCCTTATTGGGAGTGAGTACTAACCACAGCTAAACCCTCACAATTATAGTCTACACAGGGTACACCACTGACATCCAACATTATGAAGGGCTTGGGGTGTACGGGTCCACAGTGATGACAATGCTGGCTCCTCATCTAGGCAAAGGACACACTTTGTATGTGGTCAATTGGTACAGCAGTCCCACACTCTTCCAGCATCTGCTCTCCAGGGGCCTGTGGCACCGTCTGGTCGACCAGGAGGGGATGCAGGAAGATGCAGAGAGGGAAGGTGGAGTTCAAGGAGAACAGTCAACAGCTGGTAGTAAAGTGGCATGACAAACGACACATCCATGTCCTCTCCACTGTCCATACAGAAACCATGTCCTCTCCACTGTCCATACAGCAACCATGTCAGCCACAGGGAAGGTGGGCCACCTGACGGGAGAGAGAAAGATCAAACCAGACTGTGTGCTTGACTATAACCTCAAAATGGGGGCAGTGGATAAGGCGGACATGATAAACAGCTTTGTGGAATGCACTTGGAAAACTGGTATAAGAAGATATTTCTACATCTGATCAACACTGCTGCCCTCAATGGCCGCAGTTCACCGCCAACTAACAGGTGAGATGATTACTGAACAAGGTATTTTTTGTAATTGGACGTACAGTTCCATTATGCAATTATAGTGACTATCTCACCCACCTACCCACTGCCTCATCATCCTCTCCCTTCCCTCATCCTCCCCACTCCCTCTCCCCCATAGGTCAAGTAATTACCTACCAAAAGTACAGAGAGAACCTCATGAGAGAGCTGCTGGAGAAGCACCACACCCCTCGGCTCCATCCACTGGGGGTCGTCCTGCTGCAGACAATACCCTACGCCTCACTGCACGGTATTTTCCCTGTGAAGTCCCTCAAACTGCTGCTCAAGGTAGTCGCACACGGAGGCACTGCAAAGTCTGCCTGTCTGGCACCAGGAGAAGGAAGCAGAGGTTGACATGGTACATGTGTTTAGCTTGTGATACACATCCTGTGTTTCACCATGCTTTGGGGAGTATCATGTGATACCAAACATCTGCAGCCATTACTGACTGACCTGCCAGGTGACCTGCCAGGTGCCTGCCATGATACTATGCCTTTAGAGGTGGAGGCTGGAAATGCAGTTCAATCACTGCATGAATATGAAATATGGGTTATGCATATTCATAAGTTGTCAGTATTTTCTTGCAGTTTTTTTCCCTCTAGTAAAACCAATACTTCAATAAACTAGAAGACTATTACATATAGGCCTATATGTTTTCTTGCTGTGTTTTCATCCAGTAAAACTGTTAAGGAGTGTACTCTAGCATACAAAATCTGGCCTCAATTTTCAGCTCAAAAATATGTCCAGTTCCAGTTAAGATATTGGCAAATAATGGTTTCTGAAAGTACAGAATAAAGAGGAATTATTAGAATATAATATCAGGATATAGCAATAAAACAATGTTACAAAGGAGTAACATAATAAAGCTGCTTTAAAAATAATGAATTGCATTGACAAAATCACAAATTAGTTCTAACAGTAACTGTTGAGCTCCACAAGGGGGCAGAACAGAGCAAATGCTAAACAGGCAAAATGAAAACAAACCATGATCATAAGGCCAGGGTAGCTTCAAAAGACAACACAAGCTAATACTTCTCTGAAGCAATTAGCATTGTTTTAGATAGATAGATAGATAGATAGATAGATAGATAGATAGATAGATAGATAGATAGATAGATAGATAGATAGATAGAATGTAGCTAGCTACATATGCACAATTGAGTATAAAACAAAGGTTATGAAATTAGTACCTTGCGTGTTCGCAGTTATAAGGAATACACACAAATATATTAAGCTCCATACACACAGTGAGCTACAGTAGAAACAACATAACATACAGAAACTATTAGAAAGTAATCAGGCACTTACTTTGATAGAAACGCACACGTCCAAAGTTATAAGTTTGTGCAGGTCCTGTTCTGAGTGGAGATGATCAAATGTCTGCATACATGATCTGCGGAAACACTGGGGAAGTGCATGGGAAGGTTTTTCCGTCTTCATAAAGCCTATAAATGTAATTTCCCGCAGAAGTGAAATTGGCTACTTTTATGTGAATTAATGAGGAGGTGGAACACACCTCAATTCAAACTGCTGTTAGAAAATACAACTTGGTAGAAAATCTTTTGAAATTGCCAAGTTGAAACAGCCGATAAATAAAAGCAGCGTGTCTTGGTTTGAGGGCAGCGCGGATTAACTATCTTGTTGCGTAACAATCACATTTGGGAGTACATTTTGAAATCACGTGAATAAAACTCACGCTGGTGTGACCGTTAGAGATATTTGGAACTCGCGTGCGAAAAGGATGCTATAACGACAACATACACTGTCATAAATTAGGGCGGCAGGTAGCCTAGCGGTTAGAGGGATGGGCAAATAACTGAAAGGTTGCTGGTTCGAATACCCGAGCCGACAAGGTGAAAAACCTGTTGACGTGTCCTAAATGCAAGGACACAAAAGTAATGTTTTATGTCACACGATTTTGGACAAATCCGTCAAGACACCAATCATGATAAAGGATTAAACATTTAAATCAACTTGTGAATTTGATTGAATATAGCAATCCCCCCTTATCTCAATGTAATGACATGAAAAACATTTGCAGATTGTTATCAATTTTTGATTTTTATTTTATTTATTTAACTAGGCAAGTCAGTTAAGAACAAATTCTTATTTACAATGACGGCCTAGGAACAGTGGGTTAACTGCCTTGTTCAGGGGCAGAACGACAGATTTTTACCTTGTCAGCTCGGGGATTTGTTCCGGCAACCTTCGTGACAGAATGACCCACCACAACGAGACCAAGAGAGGCAGCGGAAAAAACAAGAAACGGGCAAGGAAACAGCCTGGAGCCCAGAAGAACCCCCAAGCTGTTTTTGGGGGGGGGCTATGGGGGTGGTCGGGGATCGATGGTGAAGAGCCCCGGCCACTGCACTCGTGGGGGATCCAGGAGGAGCCCCTACAGCCATGGGAGCAGAGGTACGGAGAGGAGTCGGAGGAAGACGACGACTATGTGCCTTTGTTCCCTCACTCGTGGGGGCTCCCGATGGAGTCCTCACAGGAAGGGGATTGGCGATGGAGAGAGAAAGATCGGGGCAGTCGCAGCCCTCCAACGCCAGTTCCCAACCCGGTGCCTCCAGCGTCGGCCCAGAGTCAGGTACGGTCCGTGCCTGCTCCGCGTACCACACCATCGGCGCGCACTCACAGCCCGGCACGGTCCGTGCCGACTTCGAGCACCACACCAGCGGTGCGCAGCCAAGGCACGGAGAGGCTGGAGGAAGAGGATCGCCCACCACTTCGTCTCCCAACGATCCAGGATTGAGAGAAACCCGAGGGGTTTTATGAATACCCGAAGGAGGAACAGACGAAGTGGTGGAGAGCCTGGGTTGCTCTTCCACTGGAGAAGCAGACGGACCCGCTTCTGATAGAGATAGAGGAGGAGGAGGACTTCGGGCACCGATATGCTCTCGTGAACAGGCTGATGGATATGCGGGAGCGGGCTTCTGAGACAGCGAAGGTCCGCAGCATGGAGCCTCCAGCGAAGGTCCGCAGCACGGAGCCTCCAGTGAAGGTCCGCAGCCCAGAACCTCCAGCGAAGGTCCGCAGCCCAGAACCTCCAGTGAAGGTCCGCAACCCAGAACCTCCAGCGAAGGTCAGCAGCCCAGAACCTCCAGCGAAGGTCAGCAGCCCAGAACCTCCAGCAAAGGTCCGTAGCCCGGAGCCTCCAGCGAAGGTCCGCAGCCCGGAGCCTACAATGAAGGCCCGCAGCCCGGAGTCCGGAGTGCCCAGTCCGGGGCCGGTCGTCTGCTTCACTCCAGTGCCAGAGCAGTCCGCTCCACCGTTGCCCAATCCGGGGCCGGTCGTCTGCTTCACTCCAGTGCCAGAGCAGTCCGCTCCACCGGTGCCCAGTCCGGGGCCGGTCGTCTGCTTCACTCCAGTGCCAGAGCAGTCCGCTCCACCGGTGCCCAGTCCGGGGCCGGTCGTCCACTTCACTCCAGTGCCAGAGCAGTCCGCTCCACCGGTGCCCAGTCCGGGGCAGGTCGTCAGCACCAATCCCATGCCAGGGCAATCCGCTCCACCGGGGCCCAGTCCCGGGCCGGTCGTCAGCACCAATCCCATGCCAGGGCAATCCGCTCCACCGGTGCCCAGTCGGGGTCTGGACGTCGGCCCAGCTCCAGAGCCAGAACCACCTGCCACACCGGTACCCAGTCCGGGTCCGGTTGTGTGTACCGCTCCGGGGTCGGGGGCTCCCACACCAGGGTCCAGACAGGACTTGGTGCTTCGTGGGAGGACTGAGGGGGAAATCACCGCGCTAGGGTCCGGACTGGACCGAGCGTGCAACGGTGAGTTAGCAAGGGATTATTTGCGGCCGGGAGTCCGCACCTTAGGGGGGGGGGGGGGTACTGTGAGGGTTTGGCTGTGGTTAGACCTTACTCCCAATAAGGGGAGTGGTAGAACCACTGTCGAGCCCTCACACCCTAACTAGGGGAGGTAATAATCCTCAATCAGAGAAAAAAATCCAAGATGGCGTAACAGTGTAGACGTGTTTTTTTTTGTTGTCCCGTCTCGTGTCCCGTGTAAATAGTTTGTAGTAGTTTGTAATTTGTCTTTACATACATTTTTATTTGTTCCCGATTTACCCCTCCTGCAAGCCACCTTACCCAACGTGATACGGATCAAATATCGGATCAAATATCCGTGCTTTTCCACTATTTAACTGAACCGCAGTCAAAAGTTATCCTGCTAGCTAGCTTGCTAACCAGTCATCGCTAACCACTGCTAGCGGTCCTCACCACCGCTCTGGCTGCTCAGCCAGCTTTCAGTTCGGACAATATTGGCCAGTCTGCTCAGCGCGCTACCAACCCAGCGCTTATCGGACTGCGTTCCCTTCCACATCACCGGATTTCCACTGAAATTACAGGACCACCACACCGGATCATCACAGCTAGCTAGCTGCATTCGAGTGACCGACGTTTATAGCTAACCTCCATTGTTTACACGCTACCAATGCTGGCGTGATCTAGGCTCATCTCCCGGACATCCAACGCGTGCTAGCTACTCTCCCAGGCTCCAGTACCTTGTCAACCTACCTGGACCTTCTACTGTCGACACGGAACCCCACCGAGCCACCGTGACTGGTCTGCCGACGTAATTGTCCGACGTGGTCTCAACAGGGTTCTCCTCTGCGACGTCGCCGAAGATTAATCTGCTAGCCCCGGCCTGCTAACACTCTGAACGCCGTGCCCATTGAACTGATCCCCGGCTCACCACTTTGCTATTCATCGGATCCTATGATTGCTCAGCTTCACAGCTGATGCCTGCAGGACTGTTTGGTTATATGGTATTTCTTTCTGTTTAACTATCAGGCCTCAGGTCCTGTGTGTAGTACATCACTTTTTCTAACTGACCCTCTTTGTCCATTCATCTCCATTACCCGTCGTTGTCTTAGCTCTCTTAATTAACTGTTATTTTTTATTTAAATTTTTGCCCCTTTCTTATTTCAATATGCCTTGTCTTTTGCTGTTCAGGCTAGCTATTATTGTTTTATTTCACTGTAGAGCCCCCAGTCCTGCTCAACTGACCTCTGATAGCTCCTTTGTTCCTCCCCCCACACATGCGGAGACCTCACCTGGCTTAACTGGTGTCTCCAGAGATGCAACCTCTCTCTTCATTACCCAACGCCTAGGTTTACCTCCACTGAACTCACATCCTACCATACCCTTGTCTGTACATTATGCCCTCAACCTATTCCACCACGCCCAGAAATCTGCTCCTTTTATTCTATGTAGCCAACGTACTAGACGTCCAGTTCTGAAAGCCCTCAGCCGAATACTGATTCTATTACTCCTCTGTTCCTCTGGTGATGTAGAGGTAAACCCAGGTCCTATAACCCCCAGTACTACACCTATTCCCCAGGCGCTCTCATTTGTTGATTTCTGTAACCGTAAAAGCCTTGGTTTCATGCATGTTAACATTAGAAGCCTCCTCCCTAAGTTTGATTTATTCACTGCTTTAGCACACTCCGCCAACCCGGATGTCCTAGCTGTGTCAGAATCCTGGCTTAGGAAGGCTACCAAAAATTCGGAAATTTCCATCCCCAACTACAACATTTCCCGTCAAAGGTGGCGGAGTTGCAATCTACTGCAGAGATAACCTGCAGAGTTCTGTCATACTGTCCAGGTCTGTGCCCAAGCAGTTTGAGCTTCTACTCTTAAAAATCCACCTTTCCAGAAATAAGTCTCTCACTGTTGCCGCCTGTTACAGACCCCCCTCAGCCCCCAGCTGTGCCCTGGACTCCATATGTGAATTGATTGCCCCCCATCTATCTTCAGAGTTTGTACTGTTAGGTGACTTAAACTGGGATATGCTTAACACCCCGGCTGTACTTCAATCTAAGATATATGCCCTCAATCTCACACAAATTATCAAGGAACCCACCAGGTACAACCCAAAATCCGTAAACATGGGTACCATTATTGATATCATTCTGACTAACTTGCCCTCCAAATACACCTCCTCTGTTTTCAACCAGGATCTCAGCGATCACTGCCTCATCGCCTGCGTTCGCAATGGGTCAGCGGTCAAACGACCACCCCTTATCACTGTCAAACGCTCCCTAAAACACTTTTGCGAGCAGGCCTTTCTATTAGATCTGGCCCAGGTATCCTGGAAGGATATTGACCTCATCCCGTCAGTAGAGGACGCCTGATTGTTCTTTAAAAGTGCTTTCCTCACCATCCTAAATAAGCATGCCCCTTTCAAAAAACGCAGAACTAAGAATAGATATAGCCCTTGGTTCACCCCAGACTTGACTGCACTAGACCAACACAAAAACATCCTGTGGCGCACTGCATTAGCATCGAACAGCCCCCGTGATATGCAGCTATTCAGGGAAGTCAGGAACAAGTACACACAGTCAGTTAGAAAAGCAAAGGCCAGCTTTTTCAAACAGAAATTTGCTTCCTGTAGCACTAACTCTAAAAAGTTCTGGGACACTGTTAAGTCCATGGAGAATAAGAGCACCTCCTCCCAGTTGCCCACTGCATTGAGGCTCGGAAACACTGTTACCACCGATAAATCCACGATTATCGAAAATTTCAATAAGCATTTTGCTACGGCTGGCCATGCTTTCCACCTGGCTACCCCTACCCCGGCCAACAGCTCTGTACCCCCGGCAGCTACTTGCCCAAGCCCCCCCCCCCCTTCTCCTTCACCAAAATCCAGACGGCTGATGTTCTGAAAGAGCTGCTAAGTCTGGACCCCTACAAATCTGCTGGGCTAGATAATCTGGACCCTCTCTTTCTGAAATTATCAGCCAAAATTGTTGCAACACCTATCACTAGCCTGTTCAACCTCTCTTTCGTATCGTCTGAGATCCCTAGAGATTGGAAAGCTGCCGCGGTCATCCCCCTCTTCAAAGGCGGAGACACTCTAGACCCAAACTGTTATAGACCAATATCCATCCTGCCCTGCCTTTCTAAAGTTTTCAAAAGCCAAGTTAACAAACAGATAACTGACCACTTCGAATCCCACCGTACCTTCTCTGCTATGCAATCTGGTTTCCGAGCTGGTCATGGGTGCACCTCAGCTACGCTCAAGGTACTGAACGATATCATAACCGCCATCGATAAAAGACAGTACTGTGCAGCCGTCTTCATCGACCTGGCCAAGGCTTTCGACTCTGTCAATCACCGCATTCTTATTGGCAGACTCAACAGCCTTGGTTTCTCAAGTGACTGCCTTGCCTGGTTCTCTAACTACTTTGCAGACAGAGTTCAGTGTGTCAAATCGGAGGGCCTATTGTCCGATCCTCTGGCAGTCTCTATGGGGGTGCCACAGGGTTCAATTCTTGGGCCAACCCTTTTCTCTATATACATCAACGATGTCGCTCTCGCTGCTGGTGACTCTCTGATCCATCTCTACGCAGATGACACCATTCTGTATACATCTGGCCCCTCTTTGGACACTGTGTTTACTAACCTTCAAACAAGCTTCAATGCCATACAACACTCCTTCCGTGGCCTCCAACTGCTCTTAAACGCTAGTAAAACTAAGTGCATGCTTTTCTATCGAACGCTGCCAGCACCCGCCCACCGGACTATCATCACTACTCTCGACGGGTCCGAATTAGAATACGTGGACACCTACAAATACCTAGGCATCTGGTTAGACTGTAAACTCAACATCAACCATCTCCAATCCAAAATTAAATCCAGAATTGGCTTCCTATTTCGCAACAAAGCCTCCTTCACTCATGCTGCCAAACATGCCCTTGTAAAACGGACTATCCTACCGATCCTTGATTTCGGCGATGTCATTTACAAACTAGCCTCCAACACTCTACTTAGCAAATTGGATGTAGTCTATCACAGTGCCATCCGTTTTGTCACCAAAGCCCCATACACTACCCACCACTGCGACCTGTATGCTCTCGTTGGCTGGCCTTCATTATATATTCGTCGCCAAACCCACTGGCTCCAGGTCATCTATAAGTCTTTATTAGGTAAATCCCCGCCCTATCTCAGCTCACTGGTCACGATAGCAACTCCCACCCGTAGCATGCGCTCCAGCAGGTATATCTCACTGGTCACCCCCAAAGCCAACACCTCCTTTGGCCGCCATTCCTTCCAGTTCGCTGCTGCCAATGACTGGAACGAATTGCAAAAATCATTGAAGCTAGAGGTTCCTATCTCCCTCAATAACTTTAAGCATCAGCTGTCAAAGCTGCTTATCGATCACTGCACCTGTATATAGCCCTTCTGTAAATAGCCCACACTACTACCTCATCCCCATATTCTATTTATTTTTGTTATTTTCACAAATCTTGCACTCCAGTATATCTATTTGCACATCATAATTTGCACATCCTTCATTCCTGTGTTAATGATGATAATCTGTAATTTATTTCACCACTATGGTCTATTTATTGTCCTACCTCCTAACCTTACTACATTTTGCACTACATTTTGCACTCTGTATATAGATTTTCTATTGTGTTTTTGACTATGTTTGTTTACTGTGTAACTCTGTGTTGTTTTTGCCGCACTGCTTTGCTTTGTCTTGGCCAGGTCGCAGTTGCAAATGAGAACTTGTTCTCAACTGACCTACCTGGTTAAATAAAGGTGAAATAAAAAATAAATGAAACAGCTGTCTCTGATTGGGGATTGTATTTAGGCACCCTACACATCCACCTGTGTGTGGGTCATTGTCTTGAAGTCACGTCATAGTAAGTGTGTTTTTCGTTCTTGTTCTTTGCCTTTTTGTTTATATAGTTTGTGACATTATTTGTTTATCATTTAATAAACGATGTCGAACTATTGCTGCGCTGCTCCTTGGTCTCACTCTACACCCACTCGTGACACAAACATAGTCAATAAGCAAGATTAAATTCACAAGGCTATTGATAAGGTCTAAAAAGACTGTATAAATTCTAATAAAAAATGAAACTAACTTATTAGGCTTTGTCCAAATACAGTTACAGGCACCATAACTGCTCTCCTATAATACAGACAAGGCATGTCCAAACAGGACGCATGTCCAAACTTTTAACAGGAGCATCATGGAAACATCTTACAGATCATAGTTGCACTTCTCCTAAACCCATGGATGGTGAATCTTTCTAATAAGTTAGATTTTTTTTTAAAACAACTATTTCTAAATCGGATCGGGTCAGAAGCATGATATCATAAGTCACATCTCTCGTTCCATGAGCATAAGTGAAACTAGGGTCACTACTTCACAGGAGAACCATTTGAATGTAAACTTCTTTTTTTTTATCGAAATGCGATTTTTGGCAGAAATGCCTTCTCGAACATGTGAACTTTCATGTGCCTTAATAACAAACTTTTATGCCATCTGTAAATACGAATACAATTGTTAAATTACGAGCATAGTTGGTTTAGCCAAAGAAAAAGACAGCAACCTTCCTGCTAGCCATGATTGGCTGAGATAATGAGTGGGCTGGATATGCCGAGAGAAGAGTTCGGATTGGTCTGCCATATAGAAGGCTTTTGTCTATTTGAGCTGGTTAGTATGTCTAGGTAATCCTGGTGGCTTAATTTTTTTTATTGTGTATTAAAATTGTAATAAGTGTTGCGCTCCACTTTCTGGAGGACTAAGTTTTGAAATCAGTGGAATTAGAGTATGGCCGGGCAACCATGGCATCCGATAGGAGACGCATACAACCATGAATTATGTATATGGGTAAGATAGTCTAGCTAGCTACATTTTCAGATATTACACATTTCAAAATTTTGACCGAAAGAGCCATTTGCTTGGCTAGCTATAGCCTAATGTTAGCTAGCTAACATTGAATCTGGTTGGTTAGCTACCTGAAGATTCATGCAGGGTAGTAACGCGTCATGAGTTGTGATTATGGTTCATTGTTTACCTAGCTCGCTAGCTAACGTTACATGTAGGACCTTATTATTCGTATCTCAGAACCATTTACTTAGCTAGCTATAGCCTATTGTTAGCTAGCTAGCATTGAACCTTGTTGGTTAGCTACCTGCAGATTCATACAGGGTAGTAACATCATGAGTTGTGATTATGGTTCATTAACAAAAGACACCAATATGCAAGTAACCATTTCGGGTGCGTTCGTAAATTCAGTCTGGCATCTACTCCTATTTAAGAGCACTCTCGTCTGAGTGTGCCAGAGAGCGCAGAATAACTGATGAATTATGAAAGGAAAACCTGACAGCACAGTTGTAGTCACCAACGCTCTGGATAACATAACAGCCTAACCAGCTCTGCTAGGGTGAGTAATGTTCAGTGAGCTGTTCTCTCCTTCTTAGATGTCCGGATCAACCTTTAAAGAGATTGGTGGGGCGAAGAGGTTGTGAAAGATTCTGAATGGGTGGAGACAAAGAAGAGGGCTCCAACAGTAGTACCAAAACATTCAAAGGCCATTTTCTCAAAAGTGTCTTTACAAGTTGATCAACTTTCAAAGCAAAATTACTTACCCATTGTTCCTCAACTGTAGTGTATGATATACCATTTTATAGCTCTGAGTCTCTACTACCAATGTAAAAAACACAATTTCAAATTGTGCTATATAAGACTGATTTCAGCCGGTCGGTCATATAAGGCTATGTGTGCACACGTAGGCCTAAGTGTTCTTTGGCAGGAGGCATGGATCTATTGAAGATAGTTTATGAAATAATATACAGTAATTTTTAACATGGGAATATTCGTCGACACACATTGCATTCGCATTTGAAAAATGCACTGCATGTTCGAGCCATGGACAATTGGACATTGCCCAAACGTTATACTTGCGTACAAGCATTTGATATATTGGCAAAGATCCCAGTTAACAGTATTTGTGCCAATGGTTTTTTTTTTTCTTTCGGTTTGGTGGAGAAGGTAACATATAGGAAAGGTAGTTTCCCAGAGACACTGTTGGAACGTTTATGAAACATGGTACTTTAACATTGGAGTCAACATGGGCCAGCATCCATGTGGAATTCTTTCGACACCTTGTAGAAGGTGTTCCTAATGTTTGGTACCCTCAGTGTATCAATGTCTTATCAATGGCCTTGGTTCATTGAGCTTGTCTTGTAAATGACCTCTTTGTTGACAAATTCACTAATTTCATTGTTTTTATTTAATGCACATCATTATTTGTGAAAAATGTTCAGATAATGTTCAGTTGGAAGTGAAACAACATATGCTTGAATTGGTTTATCAAAATGGAGGCAATCCATGTCGTAACATTGTCTTATCATTAAAGTGGTGACTCAAATAATTATTGAATTAAATTAATCCTGCAATAATTAGCTCATTAGGATTCCAGGGGCACCACCGAGAGAAATTTATTCTACTGAGTTGCTACTCTCTGAATTTATCTCAAATGTTTGTCCTATCTTCCAATATATAGCAGCCCTTATTTTAATGAACGTTGCCTCATCAGTCTCGTCCTAGAACGGTAATGAGTCCGTCAATCTGCACAAACCCCAGTGCAAACTGATCCTTCCGTATACACAAATTGGTTTAATGATTTATTTACTAACTAAATGATGATACAGGATACACAGTAATGGTTATAGAAAAATGGTTCTAATACAATGCACTTAATAGGATAACAGGTCCCTAGCGGATCTGTTCAATATTACACGGGCTACACCTGATGGAGATTTAGAGAGAGAGGGAGTGGTAGATAGAAATAGACAGAGCAACAACATTCAATACATTTGGAAACTACGCTGAGCCTAGCCTTAATACCTTGCCCGCACTGCCGCGCTCAGTGCCCGCACTGCCCGTCAGTGTAGACAAGCAATTACTTTTGAGAGAATAACCGGGTGGTTCTGCTCAAATTCACCTTCTTAAATACAATCTTTGACCGTAGCGTTGATTGTTTGAGGTCCTCTGTGGGAACCACGTGTTGTCTTTTTGTGGAGGTCGTGACTTATCATAGACCTCCGGCTGCAACAAGAATGTCCTCGAGTCAAGAAAGAAGACTTGAATCTCATAGGTTTTATACATTTTCGGGCAGAAGAGGGCGTTTCTGTCGTTTACGACCTTATCTGATTTCCCTGAGCGTGGCTTGGCCAAGCAAGATATTAGAATTACTATGATCTTGTGTAAACAGCTAAAATCTGTTTTATTGTCACAAAAACATTATTTTTAATCTGGATATTTCTTACCAAACGTAACAAATGTAGACATCATATAGACAGTTTGGAAAATCATAAAGTTACAATGTCTTCATTTAAACTTTAATGACATCACAGAATAGACATTCATATCCACATGCCAAGAGTCCTCATTTTCAACACACATAATAAAATGAATCATGTTCCCAATGTCTTGTTTCATGGGCATAAAGTTTTGGCTCCATTTAGTCTAAGGACAAACAGTCATAAACTGGGCATTTTCCCTCCTCCTCTCTTTTCCTGTGAGAGAGAAAGTGAGAGAAAGTCTGCTCGGTGTCAAAGCCCCACCTTTCACCACTCCAATCCACTCACTTACATATTTATGATTCGGTGCCATCTTGAATATCTATATTCTTTTTCCAGTCTTTTTTTTTTACAAGATTACACAATAATTAGTAATGAACAGTACGCTGGTGACTGAGTAGATATGTTACTCATTCTACACATACCTTTCAATCACACAGATGGCACTCTTGAATCCTCTCACATTAATCTATTATCAGTGATGTATTGTCCGATCTGTACTGAAAGGAGTGTTGTTTTGGAATGGAATTGAAGGGAAACACGACTTTATTATATTAAACATGAAGAATTGTAATGAAATGTATAGTGTGGTTGTTTTTGTTGTACTAACATCGCATAGTAATCCTGGATTTACAATCAATCAATTCAGTTAAATGAAAACTTTGCCTAAAGCCTTGCACACTAAGTCCGAAGGGTGTAGAAACAAATGTTTCAACATTAGTTGGGTGTTTCAAGCTCCTGGAAATGTATATATGTTATAGGTTAGAGAATTTAATAACCTTTTTTTTTTTAAATGTATATATGTACAGAAGTCAAACTTGTTTGGATTGGAAGCGGACATACCATTGCAGCACCAGACAGTCGGGCCAGGTGTGCAGTTAAAAAAAAAGAAAATCAGACTTGGTGTGCATGGTTCATAACACAAAAAAACACGACAAAAGTTATATTCCACCCCCATTCCCTCTGCCTATTTGTCCTCCATCAGAGGGTAGGGGCGGACCGGGAGGCATCGCAAATCTTAAGGGGCTTCCAGTTGGACCCGTGATTGTCGTGCCCGGGGCACACTGCCTGGTGGAGGACATTGGAGAAGGTGGTGACATAGAAGCAGTAGAGAGGGGTCATGGTGTCGGCAGCCAGGAAGCACACCAGGCCTCCGGGGAAGCTGGAGTAAATACCGATGCGATTGAAGTGCTGTCCGGCCACCACAGGGAGCTCATGGGCCACCCTGTCATGCCATGCTGTGTAGACCCCATTAAAGAACTCCACTGCCCAAGACTCTTCTCCACGGCCCAGCCAGCAGTCCTCCTCACGGCCCTTGCGTGGGATGCTTGGGTAAGTGAGGCCTATCTCCCAGTAGGTCTTCCCACTTACCTGCACCTCCCAGTAGTGACGGCCCTCTCGGAAGCCCTGCCGGCTTATGGCATTGAGGGTGGTGTCGAAGCGTGAGGGGTTCTCTGGGACTTCTTGCCAGGTGTCCGTGTACTCTGCCAAGTCACCCTTAGGGGAGATTATAAGTTTCGGGTGGGCAGTGGCAGGGTCAAGGACAACTTCAGAGGCATCTAAGTAAAACACACACAAATTGAGCAATTAAATACAGCACAAGTCTAAAGAGAATAGGTACAATGTTTTGGCATCAGAATGCATAATATTTTTATTGCATGAGCAATCAAACCGTTAATAGATGTTTTTATTATTTTGTGATTAATAGTGGAATATGTTTTATTACCTGTATTATGTATCAACATTTGAAATGCTGTTTTTTTACATTTGTTAAAAGTAGAGACTCAGAGCTACAACATGGTATTTCATACACTGCATTTTTGAGGAACAACGGGAAAGTCATTCTGCTTTGAAAGTTGCTAAACTTGTAACCTCACTTTTGAGAAAATGGCCCTTGAATGTTTTGGTACACATACTGGAGAGCTCTTCTTTGTCTACACCCATTCAGCATTGTTCACACCCTATTAAGCTTTAGCCCCACCCATCTCGTTTCGATCTCAGAGCGTTCAGAGCACCCTCTGGATAACATGAAAACAGCCTAATCAGCTCTGCTGGCAACAATTTCATTATGCTTATTTGCCAACATTTACTGACACCGGCCATATTCAACAGGTGTTGTATACTTTAGCATAAGACATGTCGCTAGCTAGCTAGGTAAACAACAACATGTAAGACCACACACGTCCCATAACGTAAACTAACGAGCCAGCCAGCTAACATTAGCTAGTTAAACAACAATGAACAGTGCCAAATCATGTCGTTACTACCCTACATGAATTTGCTGGGAGCCAACCAACCAGGTTCAATGTTAGCTAGCTAACATTAGGCTCTAACTATCAAAGCAAACAGATCTGGGATATTAATAATAACGTCCTACACACAATGTTAGCTAGGGAGCCAGCCAGATAATGCTAGCTAACTAGCTAACAGTACACTTTAGCTTGAAATGAAACCCCTTTCTGTCAAAATTAGAAATGTGTACTATCTGAAAATGTAGCTAGCTAGACTATCTTACCCATATACATCATCATGCATGATGGACGCGTCTCCCTGTCACGGATCCCGTGCCACGGTTGCCCTTAGTTTGAAGATGTAATCCGGAGACCGGTGCTTTCACCATCTCTTTAGCTATCATACTCTAATTCCCCTGATTTTCAAAACTCGATCCTCCAGAAAGTGGACAGCAACACTTCTGCAGCTCCACGACCACATTCAACAGGTTTACCAACACAGACTGGGCTCAAATAGACAGAAGCCTTCTATTAGGCAGACCAATCCGAACTCCTCTCTCGGCATGTCCAGCCCACTCATTATCTCAGCCAATCATGGCTAGTGGGAAGGTTGCTGTCTTTTTCTGTGGCTTAACCAGCAAGGCTTGTAATTTTAACAATTGTATTCGTCTTTACAGATGGCATACAAGTTTGTTATTAAGGGACATGAAAGTTCACATGTTCCAGAAGGCATTTCTGCCACAAAACGCATTTTGATAAAAAAATGTAAAACATTCAAATGGCTCTCCTGTGAAGTCGTGCCTAGTTTCCTGAAACGGGTCACATATATTTAATTGGGTATTATAACAAACTGCAAGGCAGGGAAGTGAAACCGGGTGAATGGAGTGAAAGGCAAACACCCTACATGCGGCACTTGGTGGGATTTGTAGCATGGCTAATATTGCGAGGATAGCTATCCCCTTGATTTGACTACTCAGACCCCCTCACACGTCCGGGCTGTGCGTTCCAATTGCCTTATAGCCGCCATCCCACATCTGACACCAATGTAGTGAATGGCGGGGCAGGATGCTCATTGAGGTTAAGAAGAACGCTAGTGTGTCAGCTAAAGACTTACAGAAATCTCTGGAACACGCTAACATCTCTTTCGACGAGTCTACGATATGTAAAACACTAAACTAGAATGGTGTTCATGGGAGGACACCACTGAAGAAGCCACTGCTGTCCAAAAAAACCCATTGCTGCACATCTGAAGTTCGCAAAAGAGCACCTGGATGTTCCACAGCACTACTGGCAAAATATTCTGTCGACAGATTAAACTAAAGTTGAGTTGTTAGGAAGGAACACACAACACTATGTGTGGAAAAAAAAGGCACAGCACACCAACATAAAAACCTCATCCCAACTGTAAAGTATGGTGGAGCTATCATCGACAGAAAAATGTGGTCCCAAGTTTATCAATACATTTTGCAAGAGAATGTAAGGCTATCTGTCCGCCAATTGAAGCTCAACAGAAGTTGGGTGATGCAACAGGACAACGACCCAAAACACAGAAGTAAATCAACAACAGAATGGCTTCAACAGAAGAAAATACGCCTTCTGGAGAGTCCTGACCTCAACCCGATGTAAGATGTAGTGGCATGACCTCGAGAGCGGTTCACACCAGACATTCCAAGAATATTGCTGAACTGAAACAGTTTTGTAAAGAGGAATGGTCCAAACGTCCTCCTGACCGTTGTGCAGGTCTGATCCGCAACTACAGAAAACGTTTGGTTGAGGTTATTGCTGCTAAAGGAGGGTCAACCGGTTATTAAATCCAAGGGTTCACATACTTTTCCCACCCTGCACTGTGAATGTTTAGATGGTGTGTTCAATAAAGACATGAAAACTCATAACTGTTTATTAGTTTAAGAAGACTGTTTGTCTACTGTTGTGAAATTCTGTGACCAATTTAAGTACAAATCCAGGGTTCACATACTTATATCAAAGTAGTGTCTCAAATGTTATCCATTTTGGCTGTCCCATAAAAGCTTGTTATGTTTTTGTCCCTCAGATACTGAAGACGACATGGCTGCCCGCACAATCATTGACGAGGCCCAAAAGTCATAATGTACCGTAAGTAGATGTGGAATATTGAATATTATACAGTGGGTCTAATCCTGAATACTGATAGGTTAAAACCACATTCCAGCCGGTGTCTATTCCACAAGCCACCGGGGTCTGACAACTTGGATGGAAAATTACTGAGGATAATAGCGGACGATATTGCCACTCCTATTTGCCACATCTTCAGTTTAAGCCGACTAGAAAGTGTGTTCCCTCAGAACTGGAGGGAAGCAAAAGTCATTCCATTACCTAAGAATAGTAAAACCCCTTTTACTGGTTCAAATAGCCGACCAATCAGCCTGTTACCAACCCTTAGTAAACTTCTGGGAAAAAATGGTGTTTGACCAGATACAATGCTATTTTACAGTAAACAAATTGACAACAAACTTTCAGCATACTTATAGGGAAGGACACTCAACAAGCACAGCACAAATGACTGATGATTAGCTGAGAGAAAGTTATGATAAAAAGATTGTGGGGGCTGTTTTGTTAGACATCAGTGCGGATTTTGACATTATCGTTCATAGTCATCTGCTGGAAAAACGTATGGCTTTACACCCCCTGCTATAATGTGGATAAAGAGTTACCGACAGGACAGTGTTCCTAAATGTAAGCCTCTCCAACAATTGAGCAAGTTGTCAGGCTCTGGCCATAGAGAAGCCTTTTGCTTCTCTATGTGGCCATGGTCAGAGTCTGACAGTTCTATGGTTTATACATCTGTATAGCATTTTGTGTTGGATCCCTAATTAGAGGCAGCTGCTATGCATTGTCTCTAATTAGGGATCCTACTTATGTTAGTATGTCCCACACCATGTTGTGGTTCATTATTCTACATGTCCGAGAAGGAAGTGTGTTTATGCTCGTTTGCATCATTGTTCATTTGTTTAGTTTGTCATTTAATTAATTCATTAAAGTGATGTCAAACAATTACTGCGCTGCGCCTTGGTCTGTCATAACACCTTGGTCTGTCATAACACCTTGGTCTGTCATAACACCTTGGTCTGTCATAACACCTTGGTCTGTCATAACACCCACTCGTGACACAAGTTGAGGTGACTAAACTGCTTGGAGTAACCCTGGATTGTAAACTGTCATGGTCAAAACATATAGATACAACAGTAGCTAAGATGGGGAGAAGTCTGTCCAAAATAAAGCGCTACACTGCCTTCTTAACAACACTATCAACAAGGCAGGTCCTACAGGCTCTAGTTTCGTCGCACCTGGACTACTGTTGAGTAGTCAGGTGCCACAAAAATTGCAATTGGCTCAGAACAGGGCATCACGGCTGGCCCTTGGATGTACACAGTACAATGTACAACATTAGAGCTAATATTAATAATATGCATGCCAATCTCTGCTGGCTCAAAGTGGAGGAGAGATTGTCTTCATCACTACTTGTATTTATGAGAGGTATTGACATGTTGAATTCACAGAGCTGTCTGACACCCATGTATACCCCACAAGATATGCCACAGGTCTCTTCACAGTCCCCAAATCCAGAACATACTATGGGAGGTGCACAGTACTACATAGAGCCATGAATAATGGTATGTGGTAGCGGTGAATTACAACATTCGACAATAAATACATCCATTTACCATGTTTAAGTGCCTACAGCATGGCTGTGGTCCTGGACAATAAATCTCCCACTTTCCCAGCGTTAAAGCAATTCATTAAAGTTTACAAAATGTTGTCATATTGTAAAAGTATTTTGGAGGTGAAAAATATTGGGAAAAGTGTTTATAAATCTTTATCTTGTGGCTAATTGAACACTTAATGTAAGAAAAAGTGATTGCACAGGATCTTTAAATACATTGATATAGAACTCACAGCTCTGAAAGAGTTTCTTGGTGACAGGGACCTGGGACCGGATGAAAAGCAGGAGGTTGATGGTTAAACTCAAGAGCTGTTCATTCTTAAATTCATCCTCCTGAAGCAATTCTGGATCCGTAGCCTTCATCGTTTCTGCTATTCTGGAGAAAAGGAATCAGACACACACACACACACACACACACACACACACACACACACACACACACACACACACACACACACACACACACACACACACACACACACACACACACACACACACACACACACACACACACACTTTTAGATTTAGATTTATTTGAATGGGAAATAACAATTCATAACTTTCATGAATAAGAACTGCAAACAAGCATTATAAGTAAGCATTAAGACCTGTGTGGCCTGCACCAATCTCAACATCCTAGAACCAGAGCTCATGCAAGATTTGGTTCTGGGTTGCCGAGATCCCCCTTATGTATCAGGATCATTAAGATATACAATTAAAATGTACAATATATTCTTTTTTAATTTTTTATTTAACTAGGCAAGTCAGTTGAGAACAAATTCTTATTTACAATGACGGCCTACCTACAGGGTCAGCCCCTGGAGCAAATTAGGGTTAAGTGCCTTGCTCAAGGACACAGACAGGTTTTTCACCTTGTCGGCTCGGGTACTCAAACCAGCAACCTTTCGGTTACTGGCCTAACGCTCTAACCGCTTGGCTAAATTATAAATAGTGTACATACTATTAATACATTGGCAGAGGTTGCACCACCAGATCGCCCCGTCCCGCCCTTCCCCCTAGCTAAACAAGCATATAATGTTCTGCACATGAATTACTTTTAAAGTAGCTGCTGCTCACCCGCCCCCTCACTTCACGTTTCTCACTTTACTCAACCTCTTCTAAACCCTTCCTATCAGTGACATATGATTGAAATAATGATGTAAGTATCAGCCTCTTATTTCTGAACAGATAAAATAAAAACAGGCGATTTGAAACAAAGATTCCCAAAAATATATCACAGGAGGTTGGTGGCACCTTAAGTGGGGAGGACGGGCTTATGGTAATGGTGGAACAGTATCAATACATCAAACATTCCATTTGCTCCATTCCAGCCATTATTATGAGCCGTCCTCCCCTCAGCAGCCTCCACTGAAATATAGATGTTGTAGGCTAATTTAGGATGACATGACCAAATGCATTTAGCTAGCCTACATGTAACGTAGCCTAGTCCTGTCTTTACATTGCATGGGGGAAAAATAATTGATGTTTTAACCATACGTAAATAACATAAAACTGTTATTTTGCTTCTCAATGATCATGCAACACACAATTTATTGCACAGTACATAATTTGAAATTGGCAAGAGTAGCCTTTTCCACTTCTGGGCGGCCGAATGTTTGGCGCCTAGCGGTAACCAGAACTTTTCTCAGCATGTGATCATTCTGCTGCACTCAGGTTACAATGTGTGTGGGTGGTAAATTCGATTTGTATGGTTGAGCATGTTTATAGTTACAACAGACAAATATGTTTGTACAATGTCTTACAACAGACAAAGACATCTGATCATCGCCTCAAGGTAAGTAGAACGTGAAGGGAGGGGAGCGGAGCAACTGGAGATGAAAAACAATTGTGTGTAAAGTAGCACATGTGCAGAAGGTACAGTATTTTAGCAGGCGTCCTTGAGTCTGGTCGCGCAGCCACTCCACTCCGTTACACCTACTACCAAACCCTGTTCAAAGACACTTCAATCTTTTGTCTTGCCTATTCACCCTCTGAATCGCACACATACACAATCCATGTTTCAATTTTCTCCAGGCTTAAAAAAATCCTTTTTTAAAATGTCTCCTCCCCTTCATGAAATTTCCCACCCGGGGATCAATAAAGTATCTATCTATCTATCTATCTATCTATCTATCTATCTATCTATCTATCTATCTATCTATCTATCTATCTATCTATCTATCTATCTATCTATCTATCTATCTATCTATCTATCTATCTATCTATCTATCTATCTATCTATCTATCTATCTATCTATCTATCTATCTATCTATCTATCTATCTATCTATCTATCTATCTATCTATCTATCTATCTATCTATCTCCACTTATTGAAGTGGATTTAATAAGTGACATCAATAAGGCATCATAGCTTTCACCTGGATTCACCTGGTCAGTCTGTCAATGAAACATAATGTTTTCATGTTTTGTAACACTGGCTTATTCATTTCAGTTCCAAATTGTAACCAACATTTTGTGTTTCCTGATACGTACCTTCTCTCCATTTCTGCATCCTGTGTGGAGATAACGGAGCAGTTAGAGGCCAGAGATCAAATCGTAATTAATCTCAACGTTATATTGGTTTATTGCATCCAGATTCAATCAAATCTACCAAATAGGATCCACGCTGGTTCCCAATTCTATGCTAGCTCCCACCAGTAAGAAGGACATTTAAAACATGATATGTTCTTCCCTTGCCTTGCCATTCAATGAGCCACACAGCAACATCTGCCACTACTGCTACCCTTCAGCTAGCTTTTGGTAGCATTCGCTAATATCTACACTACCGTTGAAAAGTTTGGGGTCAGTTTAGACATTGTTAATGTTGTAAAACAGACTCCTCACAAGTCCTCAACTGGCAGCTTAATTAAATAGTAACCGCAAAACGCCAGTCTCAACGTCAATCAGAAAAGGTTAAGGGCAAAAGAACACAGACACTGGACAGAGGAAGATATGGCTTTTTCTTTGCAACTCTGTCTAGAAGGCCTGCATCCCGGAGTCGCCTCTTCACTGTTGACGTTGAGACTGGTGCTTTTTGTGGGCACTTTGTACATTAACAATGTTTACACTGTAGACATTTCTGATCTTTTAATGTACTTTAATGTTTCTTTCATAAACAAGGACATTTCTAAGCAACTTTTGAACGGTTAATGTATAGGATTTCCCATTTATATAGCATTTACACTCATTCACTAACAATGATGACAAAGCAAAAGGCCCCACATTTAACTTCAGCATGAACATCTACCACTGGAATCATTTATATAAACTAGGGATTTTTCAAAGTGGTTTTTAGAAACAATATTTGGTAGCACTTTATAATAACTTAATCATTCATAAGATGTTTGGTCCTTATAATCCATTTACTAATAATTAGTTAAGTCTTTTTGCCTGGCCTCATCAAAAGTGTTTATACTTTATAAATATTTTGAGTGACCAGTGTAATTTCTCACATAAAGATGCCATGGGTAGACCTTCCAGCAGTACCGCATGCTCCTTAAGGTCTCAAGAATAGCCTAAAATGGTCATTACTTGTGTGGTTCAGTAGTTTTGTGGTTAGTAGTTATGGTCTTTAGTTGTGTGGTTGTGGTCAGTACTTGTTGTCAGTAGTTGTGTGCTCAGTAGTTGTTTACTTGTTGTAGTCAGTAGTTGTGTGGTTGTGGTCAGTAGTTTTGCTAAGTAGTTGTGTGGTTGTGGTCAGTAGCTGTGGTCTGTTGTCTGTAGTTTTGTGGTTGTGGTCAGTAGTTTGGAGTTGTAGTCATTAGATGTGTGGTTCAGTAGTTGTGTGGTCAGTAGTTGTGTGGTCAGTAGTTGTGCTCAGTTGTTGTGGTCAGTAGAAATGGTATGTAGTTATGTTATTGTGGTCAGTAGTTGTGGTCAGTAGTTGTGTGGTTGTGGTCAGGAGTTGTGTTCAGTAGTTGTGGTCAGTCATTGTGGTCATTAGTTATGGTCTGTAGTTGTGTTGTTGTGCTCTGTAGTGCTGTGGTTGTGGTCATAAGTTTTGTGGTTGTGGTCATACGTTTTGTGGTTGTGGTCATAAGTTGTGTGGTTGTGGTCAGTGTCTAGGCAACAGTCTGCTCCCTTCATGGCTAAAGCCAGTGTGAGAAACTTGCTATCAAATGTTTGTGCTTTGGCCAAAAAGATCATCAAGGACATCAACCGTCCGAGCCACTGCCTGTTCACCGCGTTGTCATCCAGAAGGTGAGGTCAGTACAGGTGCATCAAAGCTGGGACCAAGAGACTGAAAAACAGCTTCTATCTCAAGGCCATCGGACAATTAAACAACCATAACTAGCACATTAGAGGCTGCTGCCCTATATACATAGACTAGAAATCTCTGGCCACTTTAAGAAATGGAATACGCGTCACTTAAATAATGTTTACACATCTTATATTACTCATCTCATATACTGTATTCTATATGTATATACTGTATTCTATACTATTATACTGTATCTTAGTCCAATGCCGCTGTGACATATATGTATATATTTTTAAATCATTCCTTACTTAGGTTTATGTGTATTTGGGTATATGTTGTGAAACTGTTAGATATTACTTGTTAGATATTACTGCGCTGTCGGAGCTAGAAGCACAGGCATTTGGCTACACCCGCAATAACATCGGCTGTGTGTGTGTGTGTGTGTGCGTGTGTGTGTGTGTGTGTGTGTGTGTGACCATTACATTTTGATTTGATTTGAAACTAAATAAATACTGCACTCTCACCTAAAAAACGTTGATAGATTCTTTGATAGAAAGTGTTTTTAGACAAAGCAAGGAAAGCTGTTGTTGGTAAGTAATGAATCTGCCTACCTACCTTCTGACATGACTTACTGTATCTAGAAAGATAGCAAACAGCTCTAGATATTGATTGGTAGAAAGTATTCCTAATCCGTTTACAGATTTGAAAAGCAGAGAATTAGAGAAAGATTTCAAATGCTCAAAATGGCAGTAGTTTGGAAAAAGTTGAAAAATGTTGTTTATGCGGTTACTAAAATAGTAAATTTTTATCAGAATAATATATTTATTGTTCCGCGTTCAGATTTGAAAAGCAGAGAAGCTAGAGGAAGATTCCACATGCCCTAACTTTTGGTCTAAATTGTTGGCCAAGTGGACAAAGTAGCTGATTTGTGTCAAAAGTTGCATTGTTGCATTTACAGTGAATGGATTGTTTAAATTATGATGTCATAATGTGGCCTTTAGAATGTTGAGGAAATGCCAGGAAGTCGATGGAGGACAAAAAGAAGGACCAAAAATGTTATAACTTAAAAAGTATGAAAGATATCAAAAAGTTGTATGTATGTTGTACATGTTTTGAAGTTTGAACAACATTTCTAGCTTAAATGGTATACGAGGAGTAGCGTGCTTAATAATAATAATAAAGTATGATGAAGATTTAAATTCGGGACTTTTGCTTTGCAATTCCCACCTAAAAAGTAGGAAATAATTCTTACAATATTTAAAGTGTGGCTGCTTTCAAAAGCCACATTAATAATAATAATAACTAGATGGTAATTTTACAAGTAAAGTTGTGGGGCTTTAGCTCTTTCAAAGTGTTTGTTGTGGTAATGGAAGAAGTTTTACTTCACAATTGAAAGCAAAGCAGTTACATATAGTCAGTTACATTTGGTGAAATAATTGGTCGGGTTACTTTGATAGACTACTAATCAAACGTATTACTTTGTTGGGCAGTGAGATCACGAAAATCCCTAAACTACAGTTGTTGCGTGTGAAAACTAAGAAGAAAGACATAAGACAAAGTGATCTCCTGTCAGAAGATGGAAATAAAAGGCAGGATTTTGGTTTTATTTATTCGCACCAAAGAAAAGAAGTGAAAGTCAAAACTGTACACTGGTGTGGTGTGGTTGGAAGCCCAATCTGTTAAACAAATCATATGAATTATAATTGTACATGTATATTCTCAGTATACAATAAAAACATGTTTGATTATATGTGTCAGGCTCTGGCCATAGAGAAGCCTATTGCTTCTCTATGTGCCATGGTCAGAGTCTGACAGGTCTATCATTTCTGGGTCTGTAGGTGGTTTGTGTGGGTTCTCTAATTAGAGGCAACTGCAGTGCATTGTCTCTAATTAGGGATCCTACATATGCATGTATGTTTCCACACCGGGGCTGTGGGTCATTATATAGGTATATGTCGATGTATATTCCTTCAGTCACGGGTAACGTAGTGTGTTTATATTTTGCATTCCATTCATTCGTGTTTGTTCTCGTTGTGAAGCGAGACGTTTGTATATCGTTTGTTTTGTTTGTTTTAGTTCGTTCTGACTATTGAATAATTCAATAAAATATGTCGAACTATGATTGCGCTGCGCCTTGGTCTCTCACCATCCTGACTCGTGACAAAATGTGTTGATTCATCAGGCTGACCTCCAGTCTTTGCTTGAAGATATTGAGGGATGATGAGGTTTTGGCATGATATGGTACCTCATCTGATAGAGAATTGAATATGTAAGGCAGGGAGAGTGAAGGTTATCGCAGTGTCTTGTGTTATATCGATGGATTTCAGAATTAACCTGGAAGAATCCATTGAAGGGTTTAGGTAAACTGTCTGGGAGGTATTAGTATCTGTAGTGCATAATTGGTATACATTAATGTTGTAAATAGACAAGATATTGAGTTTATTAAACAAATGTGCACATGAAGCCAGGTAACTAGAGGAGGTGGCTTGTCTTGCAAATTAATTTATCATGATGAGTAATTAGTGTAGGTAGATAGATAGATAGATAGGTACTTTATTGATCCCCCAGGGGGGAAATTTCATTGTCAAGCAGCTACAACAAAAACACAGGGCAGGTGCAAAATGCCACAACGAAAGTACACAAAAGACAGATACACGGTACATGATACATAGAGCGGCAGTATGAAAAAGTATAGAAATACAAGATATCTGGTGTCAGCATCCTGTTTCCTGTTGTTTGTCTCCGGGCCTCTAGAGGTCACCTGTGTTCCCCTCTGCTTTAGTTCTTCTTGTTAGCGTTATCCAGGTCACCTGTGTCTTGTCTCCCCTAGAGTATTTAAGCTGTGTTTTTTCCCCTTGTTCCTCACTCGGTTTTTGAGTCCTGGCTCTGTGTCTCCTTGCTGTGAGTTTTGAGTCCTTCCAAGTCACCTAAGCTATTCCAAGTAAGCTATTCTGAGTTATTTGATTGTGTTTTTCTCCCCTCGTGGAGTTATTTTATTTCTATCCTGTTACCTTTTATTTTTGGATATCTGTTTTTTATACCTCTTTGTGAGAAGAACTTTTGTTGGATTTTTTTGGACTCGCAAAGTACCTTTTTTTTAATAAATCTACTTTGCCTGGAGTTTTGCCTTGAGTGTTTCGTTTGGGTCCTACATTATCACCTCTGTGGCTAAGTGGTAGAACACTCACTCTCCACACCTGAGACCTGGGTTTGAGTCCAGCTTGTGACAATCTGGAGTGCAAAAAAAAGCTATAAAAGGACATTGCATAGTATGAGTGGTTGGCTGAATATGTACACTATACATTGGTGGATGTTGGATGGTTAACTATACTATACAGGTTGATGGCAGAGAAATACTTCAGTAGCTAAAAATGCGTATGATATGAGCGAGGGTAATAATAGTTTACTTAATAGACAGACTGGGTAAATGAACAGGTAAGTGAACATTTTGCATGGTTAAATTAGCTGTACAGTTAGGTATACAGTTATATTTACAGATAAGTGAATACTTGCATGTTTACACAAACTGTACAGGTAAATGACAGGAAGAGATACTTTAATAGCTAAATGTGTGTATGATATCATTTGGGGTAATAAAAGTAATTCCCTTAAAATACAGTCCTTAGTGCGCAGGGTTTAATTACAGACAACTGCACTTATTGCACATTCGATATACTAAAAGCAATGAGAAAAGGTGCAACTGGCAGGATACTAATATGCATTCCTGAGTGAATGCCTACGTCCAATAATTACTTACAATATTGCATGTGATATAATATAACAACTGTACATGAGTATGTATATACAGACCTGTATGAATAAATAGGTCCTGAGTGGATGAGTGCTGACGGACCAGTTACTCACGGATGGATGCATAATTGTTAAACTAGGTCCTAGCACCCCAACAGTTCCAGATCTATGTTGCCGACGGCACGGCACCCCGGTGAGGCATTATATAGTCTCATAGCCGCCGGCAGGAAGGACCTCCTGTAGCGCTCTCTGGCACACCGTGGTGGGATCAGTCTGTGACTGAAAGTGCTCCTCTGCGTCATAACCATAGCGTGCAGAGGGTGGGTGACGTTGTCCATGATGGCCAGCAGTTTGGCCAGGATCCGTCTCTCCACCACCTCCTCTAGAGAGTCAAGGCTCATCCCCAGGACAGAGCTAGCCTTCCTGATCAGCTTATTTACCCGAGAAGCATCACCGGCTTTGATGTTTGCTCCCCAGCACACCACTGCAAAAAAGATGGCACTGGCCACCACAGACTGGTAGAAGGTATGCAGTAGTTTACTGCACACGTTGAAGGACCTGAGCCTCCTCAGAAAGTAGAGTCGGCTCTGGCCCTTTTTGTACAGGGCCCCGGTGTTACCACATTCCAGCCTGTTGTCCATATGGACACCCAGGAACTTGTATGACTCAACCATTTCCACATCCATCCCCTGTATAGGGACTGCAGTCAGTTGTGCCTTGGTTCTCCTGAAGTCCACCACCATCTCCTTAGTTTTGCTGATGTTGAGCTGAAGGTGGTTCTGCTCACACCACAACACAAAGTCACTGATTGTGCTCCTGTACTCCTCCTCCTGCCCACCCCTGATGCACCCTACAATAGCAGAGTCATCCGAGAACTTCTGTAGGTGGCATGTTTCAGAGTTATATCTGAAGTCTGAGGTGTAGAGGGTGAACAGGAAGGGGGACAGGACCGTACCCTGGGGGGCCCCTGTGTTGCTAACTGCCCGTTCTGACACACAGCTCTGTAGTCGCAGAAATTGTGGCCTACCGGTCACGTAGTCCGTGACCCAGGAGACTAAGGGTCCTTCCACTTTCATCCTCCTCATCTTCTCACCCAGTAGCAGGGGCTGAATGGTATTGAAGGCACTGGAGAAGTCAAAAAACATGACCCTCACAGTGCAACCTGCGTTGTCCAGGTGAGAGTAGGCCCTCTGCAGAAGGTAGATGATTGCATCATCCACCCCGATGTTGCGCTGGTATGCAAACTGCAGGGGGTCCATTGATGAACACACCAGGGGTCTGAGGTGAGCGAGGACTAACCTTTCCAGGGTCTTCATGATGTGGAATGTTAGCGCTACAGGTCTGAAGTCATTCAGGACAGTGGGGTGTGCCTTCTTGGGCACTGGGACGAGGCAGGATGTTTTCCACAGCACAGGGACCCTTTCTAGGCTCAGGCTAAGGTTGAAAAGACGCTGGAGTATTCCACACAGTTGGTCAGCACAGACCCTCAGCACCCTTGGGCTGATGCCATCAGCTTTCCACTGGTGTAGTCTCTCCAGCTCTCTCTTCACTTGGTTGGTGGTGAAAGCCAGCCCAGGTGGGGAGGTGGGGGGAAGGGGGGTGTTGAGGATCAGTCCAGGGGGGGCAGGGGCGGAGGTGGGGTCACTGATTGTCTCAGCAGAGGTGCTGTGAGCAAAGTGGGGGTGGGATAGCCGTGAGGGTGTGTGGTCTGGGGAGCTGGAGGGGAGGTGGACAGGGCCAGTATCGAACCTGTTAAAAAATTGGTTCAGCTCATTGGCTCTGTCCTGGGTCCCCTCCGTCTGCCCACTGTTTGACTTTTTGAAGCCAGTGATATTTCTCATACCCTTCCACACCTCTCTCACCTGGCTCTGCCTCAGCTTGTCCTCCATCTTCTCCTTATACACTCTCTTCCCCTCAGCAATCCACAACTTCAGCTCCCTCTGGACGCATTTCAATTTGTCCTTGTCCTTCTCCTTGTCCTTGTCCTTCTCCGCTGGTGACCCAGGGTTTATTGTTTGGGAAACAGCGTACCTTCCTGGTGGGTACAGTGTTGTCTACACAAAAATTAATATAGTCTGTTATGCAGTCAGTGAGTCCATCGATGTCCTCCCCATGAGCCTCACAGAGCACATCCCAGTCTGTTGTTTCAAAGCAGTCCTGTAGGGCCTCATTCGCCTCCGGGGACCATCTCCTAATAGTCCTGGTGGTTGCAGGCTGCTGTTGGACCATAGGCCTGTAGAGTGGGGTGAGGTGGACAAGGTTGTGATCCGATCTACCGAGGGGAGGGAGTGCAGTGGAGTTGTATGCATCCTTCACATTAGCATATAACAAGTCCAGAGTTTTATTATTCCTGGTTGGGCACTTCACGAACTGTTTGAACGTGGGCAGCGTTGAAGAGAGAGATGCATGGTTAAAATCCCCCGAAATGGCAAAGAGAGCACTGGGATGTGCTGTCTGTAACCTCGCGATAACAGAGTGGATGACGTCACACGCTGCGTTTGCGTCAGCAGAGGGCGGGATGTAAACAATAACAGCAATGGCCGCCGTGAATTCCCTCGGCAAATAGTAGGGTCTCAGGCTAACGGCTAACAGCTCAATGTCCGGGCTACAAAACTCTTCCTTAAGAGTAATATGTTTCGGATGACACCATCTGTTGTTAACTAATAAAGCCAGCCCACCACCCTTACTCTTACCGGAAGAGACGCGATCCCTGTCCGCTCTGATGGTCTGGAAACCGTCGATAGTGACGTTCTGTATGGGGATGTTATCGTTCAGCCAAGTCTCAGTAAAAAACATTAGGCTCGTTTCCCGATAAATCCTTTGTCCACGAACAAGTCCCGCCAACTCATCCATCTTGTTATGCAGAGCCCTCACATTGCCCATAATAATAGATGGTATAGCCGGCTTGTACTTGAACCTCCTCCGCTTTGCCTTACATTTCAATCCCGCCCTGCATCCACGGCGTCGCCTTTTCAACTCGTCCGGAATATCATTCTTTTCCCTGGGGAGCAGCAGCGCTGCGTGGGCTAAATCCAGGAGCTGGGCTCTGTTGTAAACAATAACAGTTGACGACTCCTGTCGACGTTCAGCTGCGATAAAGTCCATAAAATCCATAATCCTGAACTGTTATAGTTCGACTGTAGCAAAATAAAAAATAAAACTAAAGAAAATAGACGAAATAGACGAAAGAAAACGAACTAAAACAACAATTAATGCACGAACAATGGGAGCTGCTTAACAGGCGACCACTCAGGGCGGCGCCAAACCACAAATGAGGCGTACAGTAAACGAGATATGCTTAAATTCAGCTATAGTATAGAGTTAGGTAGCAAGCCTGATGAACCAACCACTAATCTTTCTGATAATACCAACAGATTTCATCACTTGGCTACAGACAAATTGAATATGATCTTTCCAGGGTAACTTTCCAGGGTCATTGATATAGACTAGGAATAACAAAGGTTCAATTATCCAACCCTGTGGCAGGATATCTTGGCTCTGGTAGATGCACAGCCGTTTGCATTAACAAATTGTTCTCTATCATAAACAAAACTATATAAACAATTCTATGTATCACCATGAAAAGCATAATAATGCAATTTAGAAAGTATTATTTCATGATGAACCGTGTCAAACCATTTGGATAAATCTTAAAAGATGCCAAGAATGTATTCATTGTTGTAAAGGGCTATAAATATTTAATCCACAAGTTGCAAAAGATCCATATCCGTGGAGTAGTTTTAACGAATGTAGATAAGTGTTGATTTAAATGTTTCAACATTCTCTTATACACAAATATTTCTGATTTTTGAAAAACATGGTAATACAGATATTGGGTAATAATTTGTTAAAGGTCTTGGATCCACAGATTTATAGAGGGGGATAACTTTGGCAATTTTCAAATCTTTAGGAACAATAGCTGTTTGCATAGATTTGGTGAACACTACGTTAGAGGCTAAGTAATCGAGGAAGACGCTGATTTCACCAAAGAAGCACCAATTTGTTCTTAACTGACTTGCCTAGTTAAATAAAGGTTAAATAAAAAAAATATCTCATCATGACCTGCTTCTGATATCTTTATTAAGTTACCAATTACCTCATCACCTCCATTACATCAAGAGGATCAAACTGAAGCAGAGAAGGGAAATCTCCCTTAATGTAATCCAAGGGAATTCCTTTAGTTTTCCCAATTGATAAATTCATGTGAAATGACATCTGGATAACTATAGGTCTTATTTCCAACAATACATTGAGAAGGAATAGTTCCAGATGATACATTTTTCTTAATAAAGTCGCTTGATGATTTTCCAAGTTTAATTTGTTGGTAAAATATATATTTTTGGAAGTAGGTAAGTAAATATGTTCTTATACCTTTTGTAATTTTCAGAATTCAAGGGAGGGATTTGTGAGAAACTTTTTATACAACTTGTTTTTTTATAACTGAGGACTTTTTGAGACCGGTTGTAAACGAAGGTTTCCAGAACCTTCTGCTGTTCTCTTATGTGGTTTAACTAAGGGAGATCAGAATTGAAAGATGTGAATAAGTCTGTTAAGCAGAAATATCAAATACGCCACATCGGCCTGATTGTAAAAATCTTTCTATGAAATATTATCAATCATCTTAAAGCGCTCACAATTAAATATTCTACATTTAATTCTACTAATCATTCCCATCGGTTCATTTCCAGCTGCCAAAGAGGAGGGGAAAATTAGAAAGTGGTCAAATGTCAGTTTAAAGTATATTAGCCACATTATACAAATAATTGGTAAAAATGTTATTAATAAGGGTCGCAGATGAACTGGTCACTTGTGTGCTTATATATGAGGGGATACAGATAGCTGGAGTATAAAGTACAAACAAATCAGATGTCAGTGAGAGGTTTTCACTTTTAAATAAAGTGAAAACCTCTACTTTTTCCACATTTTGTTACATTACAGCCTTATTAAAAAATGTATTAAATAAAAAATGTTCCTCATCAACCTACACACAGTACCCCATAATGACAAAGTGAAAACAAGTCTTTAGAAATTGTTTTATTTAAAAAACAGAAAAACAGAAATGCCTTATTTAAGTATTCAGACCCATTGCTATGAGACTCAAAATAAATTAAGGTCAGGTGCATCCTGTTTCCATTGATCATCCTTGAGATTATTCTACAACTTGATTGTAGATTAAATTCAATTAATTTGACATGATTTGGAAATACACACACCTGTCTACAGTATATAAGGTCCCACAGTTGACAGTGCATGCCAGAGCAAAAACCAAGCCATGAGGTCGAAGGAATTGTCCGTAGAGCTCCGAGACAGGAATGTGTCAATGCAGCGATCTGGGGGGAAGGGTACCAAAACATTTCTGCAGCATTGAAGGTCCCAAAAACACAGTGGCCTCCATCATTCTTAAATGGAAGAAGTTTGGAACCACCAAGACTCTTCCTAGAGCTGGCCGTCCGGCCAAACTAAGCAATCGGGGGAGAAGGGCCTTGGTCAGGGAGTTGACCAAGAACCCGATGGTCACTCTGACAGAGCTCTAGAGTTCCTCTGTGGAGATGGGAGAACCTTCCAGAAGGACAACCATCTCTGCAGCACACCACCAATCAGGCCTTTATGGCAGAATGGCCAGACAGCAGTGGTGGAAAAAGTACCCAATTGTCATATTTGAGTATAGATACCTTAATAGAAGATCACTCAAGTAAAAGTGAAAGTCACTCAGTAAAATACTACTTGAGTAAAAGTCTAAAAGTGTTTGGTTTCAAATATACTTAAGTATCAAAAGTACATTTAATTGCAAAAATATACTTAAGTATCAAAAATGATTTCAAATTCCTTATATTAAGTAAAGCAGACAACACAATTTTCTTGTTTTTAAAATGCACGGATAGCCAGGGCCACACTCCAAAATTCAGACATTATTTACAAAAGATGCATTTGTGTTTAGTGAGTCCGAATGGGAGAAACTCAAATACAGGTGTGCCAAGCTTGTAGTGTAATACCCAAGAAGACTTAAGGCTGTAATCGTTGCCAAAGGTGTTTCAACAAAGTACTAGGTAAAGGGTGTGATGCAACAATGTGATATTTCTTGCTACATTTGTAGACATTTATAAAAAATGTTTTTTTGCTTTGTAATTATGGGGTATTGTGTGTAAATTGATGCTGTAAAAACATTTTTTTTAATCCATTTAGAATGGATTATGAACAAAAATGGACACTCCTCCCACTCTTGATGTTCTACAGTGGTGAACAGCATTATAAGGAGACGTGTCATAAAGCTGCGTTGTCTCTTAAGTCAGCCATGTTTCTGAACGGGCAACAATGGAAAACTCATTACTGAGAGAAGACAGATAATGAACAAATTGCTCATGATTTTGAGACTGCGAACGTTCCAATGAAAGGTAGAAAATAAGCTTGTTTTGCAATTAGATCAACTGTAAACAGGTTGTTAAAATGCTTAACATTAATCATAAGTGATAGACTTATTTCAGTTTCATTTCAGGAAATTTGAATCTGGATCAATACAATCATTATATTTATAATTTGCTTCATTAATATCTAAGGGGGTGTGAACAACCAGCACTTCAGGTATGCTATGTTGCCGTTTTTTCATTCTGGCAGCAGTCCCTTTCTTTTGAGGCGTACCTTTTTGGAAAAGTCTTTATTGATTTAAGATTTTGGTTCCCTTCAGGCACTTGGCTCTCCTGAGAATCTCCTCCTTGTCTTTGAACCTGAGCAGTTTCACCACTATAGATCTGTGCCGTCCTTCAGAAAGAAAGTGCCTTTCCTATGTGCTCTCTCCATCTCGATGAGTTTAGGGTCCAGTTTGAGTTGATTTTTGGCAGTGATTACAGCTGCAAGTCTTTCTGGGTAAGTCTCTAAGAGCTTTCCACACCCTGCCCATTATTCTTTTCAAAATTCTTAAAGCTCTGTCAAATTTTCAAGTAGATTTAAGTCCAAACTGTAACTCGGACACCCAGGAACATTCACTGTCTTCTTGGTAATCAACTCAAGTGTAGATTTGGCCTTGTTTTTTAGGTTATTGTCTGGCTGAAAAGTGCATTCATCTACCAGTGTGGTGGAACGCAGACTGAACCAGATTTTCCTCTAGGATTTTGCCTCTTCTTAGATCCTTTCCGTGTCTTTTTTATCCTGAATAACTCCCCAGTCCTTAACGATCACAAGCATACCCATAACATGATGCAGCCACCACTATGCTTGAAAATATGTCACTCAGTAATGTGTTGTATTGGATTTACCCCAAACATAACAATTTGTATTCAGAAAAAAAGGTTAGAATTGTGGAGTAACTACAATGTTGTTGATCCATCTTCAGTTTTCTCCTATCACAGCAATTAAACTGTTACTGTTTTAATGTCACTGTGGTGAAATCCCTGAGTGGTTTCCTTAATCTCCGGCAACTGAGTTAGGAAGGACACCTGTAGTCACTATCTTTGTAGTGACTGGGTGTATTGATACACCATCCAAATTATAATTAATAACTTCACCATGCTCAAAGGGATATTCAATGTCTGCTGTTTTATTTTTACCCATCTACCAATAGTTGCCCTTCTTTGCGAGGCATTGGAAAACCTCCCTGGTATTTCTGGTTGATTCTGTGTTTGAAATTCACTGCTCGACTGAGGGACCTTACATATAATTGTATGTGTGGGGTACAAAGATGAGGTACTCATTCAAAATTAATTTTAATCAATATTATTGGACACTGAGTCCATGCCACTTATTATGTGACTTGTTAAGCAGATTTTTACTCCTGAACTGATTTAGGCTTGCCATAACAAAGGGGTTTAATACTTATTGATTTAAGAGATTTAAGCTTTCAGTTTTTAATAATTGAGTAATATTTCCACTTTGACATTATGGGGTATTGTGTGTAGTCCAGTGACCAAAACAATTGCTATTTAATCCATTTTAAATTCAGGCTGTAACACAACAAAATGTGGAAAAGGTCAAGGGGTTTGAATACTTTCTAAAGGCACTGTATAAAGGCCTGCTAATACATATCAACAACACATGAATTTATAGTTACCTTCCAGTTGAAGAGCTTGGCTGAGAGGCCTCAGGTGGTGGCTCCTCAACTTCCTCTGGCTGCTTGATCTCATTCTCTTCATCCTCCTCTTCTCGGAGTATCTCTGCATCAAGGGCATCTTTCTCTAAGATCCTCCTCATCCTGGCGTCAGTGTCTTCCTCCTCATGGTCAGGGAAATGGTCTCCTCTCTCCATTTCTAAAACTTCAACATAAAGACAAACAATGAAAATGAACATTTCAAATGTAAATCAGTGACAACCAAAGAATAGCATAAGATTAACAAAGTTATATTCAGAATACACATAAGTACATCAAAAAGGAAATCATCAATGAAAGTGAATATTGTATCCACAAGTTATCAATTGCATGGTGACAATGTTTCACGTTATTATCCAAAGGTTTTCACTGTAACATTTGAAAACAACATGTCATTATAATTGTATATCTGATAGTCCTTAACTGAAATAATATGGCAATATATACCTATAAGTAGCAAACCAGGTAGACCAGGAACATTTAGTTACCAAACTGACCACCAAAGTAATTCTTTCTAAGCTATTATCATTAGCTTTAGGCTATAACGTTATATTCATTCTTGCAATCAACAGCCAGAAGGCTTAATATTTTTGAGGATTCATGTCTCAGATAAACAGACACCTTTGTCAACACCTATTGACAAATACATTTTATTTTGTAGAGTTATCAAAGAAAACATTAACATCAAAAATACAAGACGAGCTTAATCAAGTAACATTATCTGAGGAGATTTTTTTAAATCTCTATTTCACTTCATAAAGTTTTTCATGTAATAAAAAAAATATCAATGTCGTTGATCAGATCATATCAACTTTTACCTCAGAAATTGTCAACTCATGTTCAACCTATTTCTACTTTTAAAGTTGGCTACGCTGCTTGGTAGCTAGTTAGCTCATCAGACACCAAAAGTTAATTTCACACTCATCTAATCAATCTGAAGAAATACTCTAAAATTTAACTATCACTACCAAAAACGAATTATATACAGTTTCTTACCTTGATATTTTTGTCCAAATTTGAACGATGAAAGTCAAATCGAGTGGGGGAGAGGCGCCTCCCTGTGGCAGCAGCTTCAAATTAGCCATTTTCATGTTGAGGTTTTCCTTTCGAGAGAAATGCTAATTCCCTCCCCTTAACCCCTAAACCAATCACATCATTAATGCAGACATTTTAACCTATCAAAAAAGGGGTTTTATAAAAAAAAAATGGGGATTGTACTACAGAGATATTAATGAGACAAATTTTTGAATGGACGGCTGGAAAGGTTAATCATTGGTATGTTCTAGTGGCCATTTTGAGACCTTAAGGAGCATCAGGTACTGCTGAGAGATCTACCAATGGCATCTTTTAGTGAGAAATTACACTCGTCGCTCAAAGTATTTATAAAGTATAAATATCCCACACTTTTGACAACAATATGTAACTAATAATTAGTAAACTGTTTATAAGAACGTATGTTAAACTTATGAATCATTATTAAATACTTCAAAAGTTGTTTAAATGTGTGAATAACCAGGTTACTAACATTTACAAATGTGGGAGTAATGATTCATAAATGATCAATAAACAATTTACTTATCCATTATAAAGTGCTACCAAATATTTGTTTCAATAAATTTGACTAAATTAGCCTCTCCATTGACACCCATGTAGATTGTAGCGTCCTAGCATAACTTTTGTTTTGCAAGGTAACTCGAGTATGAATATCAGGACTTGGTACAAACATGACATTCATGTAGGGTGAAAGCTTCATTTAATTAAATTATATTTCCTATATTGGAATTACTATTCTGCATCCTGGAGACTATTTATTTTGAATTGCAATCAATAATTTAATTTGATCAGCAATTGAATTCAGAAATGACTCCAACCCTGCTTCTACGGGCCAAATCCAAACGGGAAGTAACTTGCTGTCGCACTCTATATGTGAAGTTACAGGCGGCCTTCACCTTGTCGTATGTTTGCTCTTTCTCCATTTGGGTGCTGAGCTGGGCTATCTCCTGGTCAATTTCCTGACTGAGGTGGAAGCAGCGCTCCATTCTGTCCTCAATGGTGCACTCGGTGGCTTGATACTCCATGTCCAGCTGGGTCAGCGTGATGCGCAGGTCCTCATCCAGAACCCTCTTCATGTCCTCATACTTCTTCTTAATCTTCTCCTTCAGTGCATTGGTCTTCTTCTGAAGTGGCGGAGGGGTCACGTCAGAATTAGCAGTTTCAAAAAACAATCCTAATTGAACTACATTTGGCAGCGATAAAATGGAAATACAATTTTTAAAGATACAGATTTAGTGCCTGAATTATTTGTAAAGCCTTTAAAACCATTCCTACAATTCAAACCAACCACTCCTGCAATTCAAACCAACCATTCCTGCAATTCAACCCAACCATTCCTGCAATTCAGGTCTGTTTCACCATCTCCCCAAATCTCCCTATCACTCAAACATAATGTTCCATAAGAATTGTTGGAATGAATTGCAATGGAACCCCAGCTTTGAATCTTAATGATATAGAATAGGATGTCAACAAGTGTTCTTCAGGCTTCTGATGACAGACATTCACCAGACAATCATTGACTTACTGTAACGTCAACCTGCTTCGCTGCCAGCTTCTTCATCCTGTATGCGACAACATCCCTTTGCCTCTGTAGGTGCTGTTGATGTTTCACAATTGTTTCCTGTGACAAGAGAAGGTTGGAGAAGCAGAACAAGGATGAAAAATAATTGTTCCTTTAATCAAACCAATGGTGGACTTTTCTTTTGAGGAACAACTGATTTGACAAAGTATTTACTTGCGCATGGGCCTTCATGACAAACTCCTGTATGTATGTATGTATGTATGACTGTCTGTCTGTCTGTCTGTCTGTCTGTCTGTCTGTCTGTCTGTCTGTCTGTCTGTCTGTCTGTCTGTCTGTCCTCCTTCTGTATCCCCAGGAAAGGATAACTGCAACTCACCAGCACAAGTATTATTACCCAAGCTTTTATACCCCTGATCTGATGCCAAGGCATTGTTGTTGGGGGAGTTGGTTGGAGGAAGCATGGTATCCATCCCTCCCCCACCCCACTGCCCTCATGCCCTGGGAAGCATGTGCCTTGTTCCGTGTATGGGTTTGGGAGCGTAAATCTCAGCTCTGGAGACAGACAGAAGGGTGACTTCTCGAGCCCTCTGGAAGGATCAGGGGGCTGGGTCACAGGAGAGCGTGGATTGCTCTGTGCTCAAGTGACCGAGCCGTCAAGAGGAGCACTATTTATATCTACATGTCCCTGAACCCAACGAGGCTTTTGATTGTGTGTGGGTGTCACTTGTCAGGCCAGTGTGTGTGGTTTGAGGAATTGAGTGTCAGTTTGTATAGGCATATGTTAGTATCGTAACACAGACTCTTTAATATTGAGATCTCCAAGTTTATAACGTCTTTGTAAGGAATTCCATCCCGCTTTAAATGATTATAAAGCCTTCATAAACACTACATGCATGTGTTACAAACTATGCCATGTTTCATAAAGGGTTCATAAATGTGGCATAACTGTGACACAACCACCAATGTCAAATGTGACATAAACCACTTTGTCAAATATGACAAATGTGCTTTATAAAAGGTGGCATAAGCACTGCTTAATAAAGCCCTTATAAATGATATTACATTGATGCTTCACAAAGCATTTATAACCCTGTCATGCATCTTGGTAGAGCATTGCATCGCCAGGATATTGGGTTTGATTCCCGGGACCACCTATATGTAAAAATGTACTCACGCATGACTAAGTGACTTTGGATAAAAGCATCTGTAAAATGTTATATATTATATTTCACGAAAACATTTCTAGGATGTCCCAACCTCTTTCCCTTTTGAGAAAATCATCTGCAAAATGTTATATATTCCCCCAAAATGCAGTGCTGCAGGATGACACACACTCTAAAAGTGCAGTCATTCGCAGAAATAAACGTTGGTAAGGCATTTTAAAATCAGATTGAATTTTTTGCCTAATTTTTTCCCCCTAGTTCAATTTCCTATTTTAATAGAACAACAACAACATATTGATTTTCTGTCTTCACACAAATACTTAAAACGCACAAGGGGATGACTTTTGAGGTTTGGGGAAAATTTGGAAAAAAGTACAGTTTTTTTGGGGTATAATTGCCCTTTAAATCAGTGAGCATGCCCTGGACTGTTGTTTAGTTAGCATATCTTCTGTAGTGGAGTAAGCGCACTTGATGTGATTTGGCCGCCAATGGAATGGTTGGAGTAAAAGGCCAGCATTACTCCGTATTCAAAGCCCCATGAAATGACACCATACAGTCATGTGAAAAAGTATGTACAGCCCCTGGAAAGTTATTTTTTTTATATTTGGACAGATGGATATGTAATCTTCACTTCAACACAGATAAAGGTTACCCAATTTAACAAATCACAGAAATAAAATAAAAATCTTTGAAAATGTTATGCAATTCAAAAAGTTAGTACACCCCTACCTTTACTGTTAGTGAAAGGGCCTTAAGTGTTAATACATTGTGTTTAAATCATGAAGCCTTTATGTTTGTGTTATGAATGACGAAATAGGTCTGACTTTATTGTAAGTAAAGCTGTACTTACTAGAAAGTCATGTATGTATGTATGTATGTACAGTGGGGAGAACAAGTATTTGATACACTGCCCATTTTGCAGGTTTTCCTACTTACAAAGCATGTAGAGGTCTGTAATTTTTATCATAGGTACACTTCAACTGTGAGAGACGGAATCTAAAACAAAAATCCAGAAAATCACATTGTATGATTTTTAAAATAATTAATTTTAATTTTATTGCATGACATAAGTATTTGATCACCTACCAACCAGTAAGAATTCCGGCTCTCACAGACCTGTTCATTTTTCTTTAAGAAGCCCTCCTGTTCTCCACTCATTACCTGTATTAACTGCACCTGTTTGAACTCGTTACCTGTATAAAATACACCTGTCCACACACTCAATCAAACAGAATCCAACCTCTCCACAATGGCCAAGACCAGAGAGCTGTGTAAGGACATCAGGGATAAAATTGTAGACCTGCACAAGGCTGGGATGGGCTACAGGACAATAGGCAAGCAGCTTGGTGAGAAGGCAACAACTGTTGGCGCAATTATTAGAAAATGGAAGAACTTCAAGATGACGGTCAATCTCCCTCGGTCTGGGGCACCATGCAAGATCTCACCTCATGGGGCATCAATGATCATGAGGAAGGTGAGGGATCAGCCCAGAACTACACGGCAGGACCTGGTCAATGACCTGAAGAGAGCTGGGACCACAGTCTCAAAGAAAACCATTAGTAACACACTACGCCGTCATGGATTAAAATCCTGCAGCGCACGCAAGGTCCCCCTGCTCAAGCCAGCGCATGTCCAGGCCCGTCTGAAGTTTGCCAATGACCATCTGGATGTGGGTTTGAATACTTTTCTAAAGGCACTGTATGAACTCCACTCGCCGTGTTTGGAGGAAGAAGAAGGATGAGTACAACCCCAAGAACACCATCCCTACCGTGAAGCATGGAGGTGGAAACATCATTCTTTGGGGATGCTTTTCTGCAAAGGGGACAGGACGACTGCACCGTATTGAGGGGAGGATGGATGGGGTCATGTATCGCGAGATCTTGGCCAACAACCTCCTTCCCTCAGTAAGAGCATTGAAGATGGGTCGTGGCTGGGTCTTCCAGCATGACAATGACCCGAAACACACAGCCAGGGCAACTAAGGAGTGGCTCCGTAAGAAGCATCTCAAGGTCCTGGAGTGGCCTAGCCAGTCTCCAGACCTGAACCCAATAGAAAATCTTTGGAGGGAGCTGAAAGTCCGTATTGCCCAGCGACAGCCCCGAAACCTGAAGGATCTGGAGAAGGTCTGTATGGAGGAGTGGGCCAAAATCCCTGCTGCAGTGTGTGCAAACCTGGTCAAGAACTACAGGAAACGTATGATCTCTGTAATTGCAAACAAAGGTTTCTCTACCAAATATTAAGTTCTGCTTAATGTATCATCTGGATTTTTGTTTTAGATTCCGTCACTCACAGTTGAAGAGTACCTATGATAAAAATGACAGACTTCTACATGCTTTGTAAGTGGTAAAACCTGCAAAATCGGCAGTGTATCAAATACTTGTTCTCCCCACTGTATGTATGTATGTATGTATGTATGTATGTATGTATGTATGTATGTATGTATGTATGTATGTATGTATGTATGTATGTATGTATGTATGTATGTATGTATGTCTGACTTTAAATTAAATTAAATTACAGTGTCATTTGATATAGAGTATTTATGGATGTGTTATGAATTACTAAAATGGTCTGACATTAAATGAAGTACAGTGTCATGTGATATAGAGTCTTTATGGATGTGTTATGAATGACCGAAGGTGTCTCACTTCAAACTAAGTATTACAGGCCACTAGATACATTGTCAATAAATCGGTTATTAACATTCTGTTGATTTATAAAGGTTCTCTCATGATCTACAGGTTACTGTAGGGTGTGAAAGTTATTTCATTGGGTTGATGGACCTACAAAGCTTGCGTTTGTGTGTGTGGAGGGTTGCAAAGGGTCGTAAACCTTCCGGTAAATTTTTCATGGGAAGTTAAGCCCTGGAATTGAGGGAATTTTGCTTAAATTAATCAAAGTTAGCTTAAAACAGTGAACCTTTTTTGTGGGATACACATAAGGCAATTCTAGGTCGTGTGGCATATTCTGGATAAACTATCCCCAATTCAATGGAATTGCAACCGTCTGCATGCACAGTGCATTCTTCCATCACATGCACAGTGCATTCTTCCATCACATGTACAGCTGATTCTCAAGATCTTGCACACTAATGAGATGCTATTGAGCCCACACTGCTACACTGTCTGAGCCAAGGACTACATGCTTTCTGATAAGTTTTGATCACAATACTGGGTGGGGTGAATATATTTTATATGACATTTACCTTACAAAGGAGTTGTTTAATCTAACTGCTTAACTATTTACTGTATCTGTACATGGAATTGTATTTGTAAAAACAAAAAACACTAAAATCTAATCTTTACAGGAAAATGCCACGGACACTATCTGATGTGTGGAGACATTTCACTGCAGCTAATGTAGAAAGAAAAGCTGTGTACATTTGCAAATACTGTGCCAAATCATATGTGAAGAATGCAACAAAGATGCAGAATCATCTGGCAGTCATGTATATACCTTGGACCACAGAAGGTATTTGCACTGGTGACAGACAATGCTGCGAACATGAAGGCTGCTTGGTCTAAAGTGAAGGAGTCCTACCTTCACATCACACCCATTGGCTGTGCTGCTCATGCATTAAATCTGGCACTGAAAACAAACTCTACAAGAGAGCCAAGGAAATGGTTAGGTCATCAAGTTTTAGCAGCAATCTACCTCACAAAGCAAAGTGAGAAGAATAAGAGCACCACATTGAAGCTGCCCAGCAACACCCGTTGGGGTGGTGTTGTCATCATGTTTGACAGTCTCCTGGAGGGGAAGGAGTCTCTCCAAGAAATGGCCATATAAGTCTGCCGATATGGACAGCCCCATCAAGAGGATCCTCCTGGATGATGTATTTTGGGAGAGAGTGGTAAGCAGCCTGAAACTCCTGAAACCTATAGCAGTAGCCATTGCACGGATTGAGGGAGACAATGCCATCCTGCCCTTCCCACTTCACTGTTGCTCCAAGCAGAGGAAACTGCAGTTCTGAAATCGCCGCAGCGTACATGTTGGACCCCAAGAATGCCGGCAAGAGCATCCTGTCTGGTGCAGAGATCAACAAGGCCTATGGTGTCATCACTACCGTGTCTCACCACCTTGGCCTGGATGAGGGCAAGGTTCTTGGCAGTCTGGTGAAGTACACTTCCAAGTAAGGACTTTGGGATGGAGATGCAATATGGCAGTTGTGCCAACATATCTCATCAGCCACCTGGTGGAAGGGACTTTGTGGATCTGAGGCTCTTTCCCCTGTTGCCTCCATCATCCTCCAAATCCCACCAACATCAGCTGCCTCAGAGCGCAACTGGTCCTTGTTTGGGAGCACACACACTAAAGCATGCAACAGGCTGGCCAATACAAGGGTTGAAAAATTGGTGGCCATTCGGGCAAATTTGAGGCTTTTTGAGCCTGACAACGAGCCATCCTCAACAAGGTTGTAAAGTGACAGTGAAGATGAGGCCTCAGAGTCTGATGTTCAAGAGGTGGACATTGAGGAGGTCCAGGGAGAAGACATGGAAGCCTGAGAGGAAGACAACCAAAGCTTTAGTTTCTAGACTATCATTTTACAGATGTATGTTGAAAACGTTTTTGGGAGATGCGATGGATCATTGAGGATCATTCAATATTCCCTTTCTTTTGTTGTTCAGTGAAATCATCCCATGTAAAGTCAACTCGTTTAATTAAAGTTAAATTCGTAACTCAATTTATTTATTTATTTTTCTATTGGAAGGATTTAATCATTTGCAATTATGTCAACTTATGATAAGGTAAAAGGTTTATGTTTCTGTCTCCGTATGTGTCATGGCTTGGAGACAGGACCAAAGGAGTTATCAGACATTCCTTTATTTTTAAGCTCAAAACAACAAAGGAGAGGCAGAGACCACGAACTGGTGTGCACATGAACAGAACACACATAAGAATCCACAACACAATTAACTTACAACGCAGGGCTGCTGCCTCTAATTGGGGACCAACAAAACCAAACATAGAGTTCGCTAGAACTCTACTGTCAAGCCCTGACTGTGACCCCTCGACTACCATAAAGATGTCAAGGGGCCTCCCAACAGTCAGGACCTGACAATATGATATGGTAAATATATCCAATGCAAAAAACATCTACATTTAAATTTAAATGGTATTAATATTAATTTGCATATATTCCCAATAATTCCCATGGAAAGTTTCCACCTCTGAATATTCCCCAAAATGTGCAACCCTATGTGTGTGTCAGAACCAAGATGATTTGGAGTAGTCCAACCTCAGACTAGATAGATAGATAGATAGATAGATAGGTACTTTATTGATCCCCCGGGGGGGAAATTTCATTATCAAGCAGCTACAACAAAAACACAGGGCAGGTGCAAAATGCCACAACGAAAGTACACAAAAGACAGATACACGGTACATGATACATAGAGCGGCAGTATGAAAAAGTATAGAAATACAGGATATCTGGAGTGCAAAAAAAAGCTATAAAAGGACATTGCATAGTATGAGTGGTTGGCTGAATATGTACACTATACATTGGTGGATGTTGGGTGGTTAACTATACTATACAGGTTGATGGCAGAGAAATACTTCAGTAGCTAATGCGTATGATATGAGCGAGGGTAATAATAGTTTACTTAATAGACAGACTGGGTAAATGAACAGGTAGGTGAAAATTTTGCATGGTTAAATTAGCTGTACAGTTAGGTATACAGTTATATTTACAGATAAGTGAATACTTGCATGTTTACACAAACTGTACAGGTAAATGACAGGAAGAGATACTTTAATAGCTAAATGTGTGTATGATATCATTGGGGTAATAATAGTAATTCCCTTAAAATACAGTCCTTAGTGCGCAGGGTTTAATTACAGACAACTGCACTTATTGCACATTTGATATACTAAAAGCAATGAGAAAAGGTGCAACTGGCAGGATACTAATATGCATTCCTGAGTGAATGCCTAGGTCCAATAATTACTTACAATATTGCATGTGATATAATATAACAACTGTACATGGGTATGTATATACAGACCTGTATGAATACGTATGGCCTGAGTGGATGAGTGCTGACGGAACAGAGTTACTCACGGATGGATGCATAATTATTAAACTAGGTCCTAGCACCCCAACAGTTCCAGATCTATGTTGCCGACGGCACGGCACCCCGGTGAGGCATTATATAGTCTCATAGCCGCCGGCAGGAAGGACCTCCTGTAGCGCTCTCTGGCACACCGTGGTGGGATCAGTCTGTGACTGAAAGAGCTCCTCTGCGTCATAACCATAGCGTGCAGAGGGTGGGTGACGTTGTCCATGATGGCCAGCAGTTTGGCCAGGATCCGTCTCTCCGCCACCTCCTCTAGAGTGTCAAGGCTCATCCCCAGGACAGAGCTAGCCTTCCTGATCAGCTTATTTACCCGAGTAGCATCACCGGCTTTGATGTTTGCTCCCCAGCACACCACTGCAAAAAAGATGGCACTGGCCACCACAGACTGGTAGAAGGTATGCAGTAGTTTACTGCACACGTTGAAGGACCTGAGCCTCCTCAGAAAGTAGAGTCGGCTCTGGCCCTTTTTGTACAGGGCCCCGGTGTTACCAGCCCATTCCAGTCTGTTGTCCATATGGACACCCAAGAACTTGTATGACTCAACCATTTCCACATCCATCCCCTTTATAGGGACTGCAGTCAGTTGTGCCTTGGTTCTCCTGAAGTCCACCACCATCTCCTTAGTTTTGCTGATGTTGAGCTGAAGGTGGTTCTGCTCACACCACAACACAAAGTCACTGATTGTGCTCCTGTACTCCTCCTCCTGCCCACCCCTGATGCACCCTACAATAGCAGAGTCATCCGAGAACTTCTGTAGGTGGCATGTTTCAGAGTTATATCTGAAGTCTGAGGTGTAGAGGGTGAACAGGAAGGGGGACAGGACCGTACCCTGGGGGGCCCCTGTGTTGCTAACTGCCCGTTCTGACACACAGCTCTGTAGTCGCACAAATTGTGGCCTACCGGTCAGGTAGTCCGTGACCCAGGAGACTAAGGGTCCTTCCACTTTCATCCTCCTCATCTTCTCACCCAGTAGCAGGGGCTGAATGGTATTGAAGGCACTGGAGAAGTCAAAAAACATGACCCTCACAGTGCAACCTGCGTTGTCCAGGTGAGAGTAGGCCCTCTGCAGAAGGTAGATGATTGCATCATCCACCCCGATGTTGCGCTGGTATGCAAACTGCAGGGGGTCCATTGATGAACACACCAGGGGTCTGAGGTGAGCGAGGACTAACCTTTCCAGGGTCTTCATGATGTGGGATGTTAGCGCTACAGGTCTGAAGTCATTCAGGACAGTGGGGTGTGCCTTCTTGGGCACTGGGACGAGGCAGGATGTTTTCCACAGCACAGGGACCCTTTCTAGGCTCAGGCTAAGGTTGAAAAGACGCTGGAGTATTCCACACAGTTGGTCAGCACAGACCCTCAGCACCCTTGGGCTGATGCCATCAGGGCCCGCCGCTTTCCACTGGTGTAGTCTCTCCAGCTCTCTCTTCACTTGGTTGGTGGTGAAAGCCAGCCCAGGTAGGGAGGTGGGGGGAAGGGGGGTGTTGAGGATCAGTCCAGGGGGGGCAGGGGCGGAGGTGGGGTCACTGATTGTCTCAGCAGAGGTGCTGTGAGCAAAGTGGGGGTGGGATAGCCGTGAGGGTGTGTGGTCTGGGGAGCTGGAGGGGAGGTGGACAGGGCCAGTATCGAACCTGTTAAAAAATTGGTTCAGCTCATTGGCTCTGTCCTGGGTCCCCTCCGTCTGCCCACTGTTTGACTTTTTGAAGCCAGTGATATTTCTCATACCCTTCCACACCTCTCTCACCTGGCTCTGCCTCAGCTTGTCCTCCATCTTCTCCTTATACACTCTCTTCCCCTCAGCAATCCGCAACTTCAGCTCCCTCTGGACGCATTTCAATTTGTCCTTGTCCTTCTCCTTGAAGGCCCTCTTCTTCTCATTCAGCAGGGCCTTCAGGTCGCTGGTGACCCAGGGTTTATTGTTTGGGAAACAGCGTACCTTCCTGGTGGGTACAGTGTTGTCTACACAAAAATTAATATAGTCTGTTATGCAGTCAGTGAGTCCATCGATGTCCTCCCCATGAGCCTCACAGAACACATCCCAGTCTGTTGTTTCAAAGCAGTCCTGTAGGGCCTCATTCGCCTCCGGGGACCATCTCCTAATAGTCCTGGTGGTTGCAGGCTGCTGTTGGACCATAGGCCTGTAGAGTGGGGTGAGGTGGACAAGGTTGTGATCCGATCTACCGAGGGGAGGGAGTGCAGTGGAGTTGTATGCATCCTTCACATTAGCATATAACAAGTCCAGAGTTTTATTATTCCTGGTTGGGCACTTCACGAACTGTTTGACCGTGGGCAGCGTTGAAGAGAGAGATGCATGGTTAAAATCCCCCGAAATTGCAAGGAAAGCACTGGGATGCGCTGTCTGTAACCTCGCGATAACAGAGTGGATGACGTCACACGCTGCGTTTGCGTCAGCAGAGGGCGGGATGTAAACAATAACAGCAATGGCCGCCGTGAATTCCCTAGGTAGATAGTAGGGTCTCAGGCTAACGGCTAGCAGTTCAATGTCCGGGCTACAAAACTTTTCCTTAAGAGTAATATGGTTCGGATGACACCATCTGTTGTTAACTAATAAAGCCAGCCCACCACCCTTACTCTTACCGGAAGAGACGCGATCCCTGTCCGCTGTGATGGTCTGGAAACCGTCGATAGTGACGTTCTGTATGGGTATGATGTCGTTCAGCCATGTCTCAGTAAAACACATTAGGCTAGCTTCCCGATAAATCCTTTGTCCACGAACAAGTCCCGCCAACTCATCCATCTTGTTATGTATACACCTCACATTGCCCATAATAATAGACGGTATAACCGGCTTGTACTTGAACCTCCTCCGCTTTGCCTTACATTTCAATCCCGCCCTGCGTCCACGGCGTCGTCTTTTCAATTCGTCCGGAATATCAAACTTTTCCCTGGGGAGCAGCAGCGCTGTGTGGGCTAAATCCAGGAGCTGGGCTCGGTTGTAAACAATAACAGTTGACGACTCCTGTCGACGTTCAGCTGCGATAAAATCCATAAAATCCATAATCCTGAACTGTTATAGTTCGACTGTAGCAAAATAAAAAATAAAACTAAAGAAAAAAGACGAAAGAAAACGAACTAAAACAACAATTAATGCACGGACAACGGGAGCTGCTTAAAAGGCGACCACTCAGGGCGGCGCCAAACGACTGCAACAGTTATTCCTCTTCTTTTCCCATGCATGAGACCAGGGCTTGATTACAACATGTTACAATGGTGCCAACATTTTGTGGCTGATCTTTCAGCGAGGGAGTGGGTGAATGTGTCAAAGACCTGACTGGGCCCAGCACCACGCTATATGGCTTGTTTTTGTTGTGTCCTGAAAAACGTGTCACTTGGTTCTGGAAGAAAGCCACTTCCAATTTCTTTAGGTTGGGGGCTTTCATTAAGTGTTTCTTGGTGTAACATTGTCCCCAGGCTATTGCACACACATCTCATATAAGCCTGGGATGTCAACCATTCAAAATTGGCCTTAGTGGGAGTGACCATCATTTCTCAGAACAAGAATACACTGATGAGTTTCAGAAGAAAGTTATTTGTTTCTGGCCATTTTGAGCCTGTAATCGAACCCATAAATGCTGATGCTCCAGATACTCAACTAGTCTTAAGAAGGCCAGTTTTATTGCTTCTTTAATCAGAACAACAGTTTTCAGCTGTGCTAACATAATTGCAAAAGGGTTTTCTAATGATCAATCAGCATTTTAAAATGATAAACTTGTATTAGCTAACACAACATGCCATTGGAACACAGGAATGATGGTTGCTGATAATGGGCCTCTGCACGCCTTTGTAGATATTCCATTAAAAATCAGCCATTTCCAGCTACAATAGTCATTTACAACATTAACAATGTCTACACTAAATTTGATGTTATTTTAATGGACAAAAAATGAGCTTTTCTTTCAAAAACAAGGACATTTCTAAGTGACCCCAAACTTTTGAACGGTAGTGTATGTAGTGCATTATGAAGGCGTTATAAAGGCTTTATGAAGCCTTTATAAGCTGAACGTCATTATAAGCTGGACCAGGAATTCTAAGAATGCACAATGGTTATGCTCTTGAGTGTGCTATGAAATCATTATATGGGACACTTACAGTAAAATTACACTTTGGGTGACAGTGAGCAAAATAACTATAACATTTCACACTGTCTGTGTTTCACGGGGAACATATCACACTCAACAATGTGTCCAGTGTAACAGGTCTGAAAATGTGTGTGTGTGTGCGCTGTGGTGTGCTTCTGGTGTACAGCATTATGTGGGTGTGTGTGTGCCTGTCCTCCATCTGAGTATGAGGGTTAAGTTGATGCCAGAGTGTTCCAATTATAGGCCTATATGCTGCAAATGGTGTGTGCATGTGCAACCAGTAAAGACATGCCAAATGTACCATCTGCAGCTGCCTCTTGCCCCTTCACGAAGCCTAATTCAGACTGACATGATCAAATCAAATTGACAGCCCCACCCTTCACCCACCCAATAAGCGTATCCATATAGAGTATTGTACTCCAACATGGCACGCCAAAGGCTGACCTGGAATGAGGGCATATGGGCAGCGACAGGTCAGCTGAATGCCACTGTGTTTATGAGCCCTTTGACAGACCGGGAACTTCACAAGACGTTTGGGAATTCAACTCAAAATCAAATGTTATTGGTCACATGCTCATATTTAGTAGATGTTATTGCGGGTGTAGCGAACTGCTTGTGTTTCTAGCTCCGACAGTATCTAACAATTCACAACACACACAAAAATCTAAAGTAAAAGAATGGAAATAAGAAATAAATATATAAATATTAGGACGAGCAATGTTGGAGTAGCATTGACCAAAATAGATAGATAGATAGATAGATAGGTACTTTATTGATCCCCCGGGGGGGAAATTTCATTATCAAGCAGCTACAACAAAACACAGGGCAGGTGCAAAATGCCACAACGAAAGTACACAAAAGACAGATACACGGTACATGATACATAGAGCGGCAGTATTAAAAAGTATAGAAATACAGGATATCTGGAGTGCAAAAAAAAGCTATAAAAGGACATTGCATAGTATGAGTGGTTGGCTGAATATGTACACTATACATTGGTGGATGTTGGATGGTTAACTATACTATACAGGTTGATGGCAGAGAAATACTTCAGTAGCTAATGCGTATGATATGAGCGAGGGTAATAATAGTTTACTTAATAGACAGACTGGGTAAATGAACAGGTAAGTGAAAATTTTGCATGGTTAAATTAGCTGTACAGTTAGGTATACAGTTATATTTACAGATAAGTGAATACTTGCATGTTTACACAAACTGTACAGGTAAATGACAGGAAGAGATACTTTAATAGCTAAATGTGTGTATGATATCATTGGGGTAATAATAGTAATTCCCTTAAAATACAGTCCTTAGTGCGCAGGGTTTAATTACAGACAACTGCACTTATTGCACATTTGATATACTAAAAGCAATGAGAAAAGGTGCAACTGGCAGGATACTAATATGCATTCCTGAGTGAATGCCTAGGTCCAATAATTACTTACAATATTGCATGTGATATAATATAACAACTGTACATGGGTATGTATATACAGACCTGTATGAATAAGTAGGTCCTGAGTGGATGAGTGCTGACGGAACAGAGATACTCACGGATGGATGCATAATTGTTAAACTAGGTCCTAGCACCCCAACAGTTCCAGATCTATGTTGCCGACGGCACGGCACCCCGGTGAGGCATTATATAGTCTCATGGCCGCCGGCAGGAAGGACCTCCTGTAGCGCTCTCTGGCACACCGTGGTGGGATCAGTCTGTGACTGAAAGAGCTCCTCTGCGTCATAACCATAGCGTGCAGAGGGTGGGTGACGTTGTCCATGATGGCCAGCAGTTTGGCCAGGATCCGTCTCTCCGCCACCTCCTCTAGAGTGTCAAGGCTCATCCCCAGGACAGAGCTAGCCTTCCTGATCAGCTTATTTACCCGAGAAGCATCACCGGCTTTGATGTTTGCTCCCCAGCACACCACTGCAAAAAAGATGGCACTGGCCACCACAGACTGGTAGAAGGTATGCAGTAGTTTACTGCACACGTTGAAGGACCTGAGCCTCCTCAGAAAGTAGAGTCGGCTCTGGCCCTTTTTGTACAGGGCCCCGGTGTTACCAGCCCATTCCAGTCTGTTGTCCATATGGACACCCAAGAACTTGTATGACTCAACCATTTCCACATCCATCCCCTTTATAGGGACTGCAGACAGTTGTGCCTTAGTTCTCCTGAAGTCCACCACCATCTCCTTAGTTTTGCTGATGTTGAGCTGAAGGTGGTTCTGCTCACACCACAACACAAAGTCACTGATTGTGCTCCTGTACTCCTCCTCCTGCCCACCCCTGATGCACCCTACAATAGCAGAGTCATCCGAGAACTTCTGTAGGTGGCATGTTTCAGAGTTATATCTGAAGTCTGAGGTGTAGAGGGTGAACAGGAAGGGGGACAGGACCGTACCCTGGGGGGCCCCTGTGTTGCTAACTGCCCGTTCTGACACACAGCTCTGTAGTCGCACAAATTGTGGCCTACCGGTCAGGTAGTCCGTGACCCAGGAGACTAAGGGTCCTTCCACTTTCATCCTCCTCATCTTCTCACCCAGTAGCAGGGGCTGAATGGTATTGAAGGCACTGGAGAAGTCAAAAAACATGACCCTCACAGTGCAACCTGCGTTGTCCAGGTGAGAGTAGGCCCTCTGCAGAAGGTAGATGATTGCATCATCCACCCCGATGTTGCGCTGGTATGCAAACTGCAGGGGGTCCATTGATGAACACACCAGGGGTCTGAGGTGAGCGAGGACTAACCTTTCCAGGGTCTTCATGATGTGGGATGTTAGCGCTACAGGTCTGAAGTCATTCAGGACAGTGGGGTGTGCCTTCTTGGGCACTGGGACGAGGCAGGATGTTTTCCACAGCACAGGGACCCTTTCTAGGCTCAGGCTAAGGTTGAAAAGACGCTGGAGTATTCCACACAGTTGGTCAGCACAGACCCTCAGCACCCTTGGGCTGATGCCATCAGGGCCCGCCGCTTTCCACTGGTGTAGTCTCTCCAGCTCTCTCTTCACTTGGTTGGTGGTGAAAGCCAGCCCAGGTAGGGAGGTGGGGGGAAGGGGGGTGTTGAGGATCAGTCCAGGGGGGGCAGGGGCGGAGGTGGGGTCACTGATTGTCTCAGCAGAGGTGCTGTGAGCAAAGTGGGGGTGGGATAGCCGTGAGGGTGTGTGGTCTGGGGAGCTGGAGGGGAGGTGGACAGGGCCAGTATCGAACCTGTTAAAAAATTGGTTCAGCTCATTGGCTCTGTCCTGGGTCCCCTCCGTCTGCCCACTGTTTGACTTTTTGAAGCCAGTGATATTTCTCATACCCTTCCACACCTCTCTCACCTGGCTCTGCCTCAGCTTGTCCTCCATCTTCTCCTTATACACTCTCTTCCCCTCAGCAATCCGCAACTTCAGCTCCCTCTGGACGCATTTCAATTTGTCCTTGTCCTTCTCCTTGAAGGCCCTCTTCTTCTCATTCAGCAGGGCCTTCAGGTCGCTGGTGACCCAGGGTTTATTGTTTGGGAAACAGCGTACCTTCCTGGTGGGTACAGTGTTGTCTACACAAAAATTAATATAGTCTGTTATGCAGTCAGTGAGTCCATCGATGTCCTCCCCATGAGCCTCGCAGAACACATCCCAGTCTGTTGTTTCAAAGCAGTCCTGTAGGGCCTCATTCGCCTCCGGGGACCATCTCCTAATAGTCCTGGTGGTTGCAGGCTGCTGTTGGACCATAGGCCTGTAGAGGGGGGTGAGGTGGACAAGGTTGTGATCCGATCTACCGAGGGGAGGGAGTGCAGTGGAGTTGTATGCATCCTTCACATTAGCATATAACAAGTCCAGAGTTTTATTATTCCTGGTTGGGCACTTCACGAACTGTTTGAACGTGGGCAGCGTTGAAGAGAGAGATGCATGGTTAAAATCCCCCGAAATTGCAAAGAAAGCACTGGGATGCGCTGTCTGTAACCTCGCGGTAACAGAGTGGATGACGTCACACGCTGCGTTTGCGTCAGCAGAGGGCGGGATGTAAACAATAACAGCAATGGCCGCCGTGAATTCCCTAGGTAGATAGTAGGGTCTCAGGCTAACGGCTAGCAGTTCAATGTCCGGGCTACAAAACTTTTCCTTAAGAGTAGTATGTTTGGGATTACACCATCTGTTGTTAACTAATAAAGCCAGCCCACCACCCTTACTCTTACCGGAAGAGACGCGATCCCTGTCCGCTGTGATGGTCTGGAAACCGTCGATAGTGACGTTCTGTATGGGGATGTTATCGTTCAGCCAAGTCTCTGTAAAACACATTAGGCTAGCTTCCCGATAAATCCTTTGTCCACGAACAAGTCCCGCCAACTCATCCATCTTGTTATGTAGACACCTAACATTGCCCATAATAATAGACGGTATAACCGGCTTGTACTTGAACCTCCTCCGCTTTGCCTTACATTTCAATCCCGCCCTGCATCCACGGCGTCGTCTTTTCAAATCGTCCGGAATATCAAACTTTTCCCCGGGGAGCAGCAGCGTTGCGTGGGCTAAATCCAGGAGCTGGGCTCGGTTGTAAACAATAACAGTTGACGACTCCTGTCGACGTTCAGCTGCGATAAAATCCATAAAATCCATAATCCTGAACTGTTATAGTTCGACTGTAGCAAAATAAAAAATAAAACTAAAGAAAATAGACGAAAGAAAACGAACTAAAACAACACTTAACAACACTTAATGCACGGACAACGGGAGCTGCTTAAAAGGCGACCACTCAGGGCGGCGCCAAACTTGTAAATACAGTAAAATAGAATAGAATACATTATATACATATGAGATGAGTACAGAAAAAATACATTATTAAAGTGGCTAGTGTTCCATTAGTATCAGCGTACAGGTGAGACCCAGGTGCAGACAACGGTTGGAACAACAAATGTTTATTATCCCAACAGGGGGCAAAAGACAGGTCAGGGGCAAGCAGAGTTCGGTAATCCAGAGTAGTGGGGCAAAGGTACAAGACGGCAGGCAGGCTCAGGGTCGGGGCAAGCAGAGTTCGGTAATCCAGAGTAGTGGGGCAAAGGTACAAGACGGCAGGCAGGCTCAGGGTCGGGGCAAGCAGAGTTCGGTAATCCAGAGTAGTGGGGCAAAGGTACAAGACGGTAGGCAGGCTCAGGGTCGGGGCAAGCAGAGTTCGGTAATCCAGAGTAGTGGGGCAAAGGTACAAGATGGCAGGCAGGCTCAGGGTCGGGGCAAGCAGAGTTTGGTAATCCAGAGTAGTGGGGCAAAGGTACAAGACGGCAGGCAGGCTCAGGGTCGGGGCAAGCAGAGTTTGGTAATCCAGAGTAGTGGGGCAAAGGTACAAGACGGCAGGCAGGCTCAGGGTCGGGGCAAGCAGAGTTCGGTAATCCAGAGTAGTGGGGCAAAGGTACAAGATGGCAGGCAGGCTCAGGGTCGGGGCAAGCAGAGTTCGGTAATCCAGAGTAGTGGGGCAAAGGTACAAGACGGCAGGCAGGCTCAGGGTCGGGGCAAGCAGAGTTCGGTAATCCAGAGTAGTGGGGCAAAGGTACAAGACGGCAGGCAGGCTCAGGGTCGGGGCAAGCAGAGTTTGGTAATCCAGAGTAGTGGGGCAAAGGTACAAGACGGCAGGCAGGCTCAGGGTCGGGGCAAGCAGAGTTTGGTAATCCAGAGTAGTGGGGCAAAGGTACAAGACGGCAGGCAGGCTCAGGCAAGGGAAGGTCGAAACCGGGAAACCAGAAAGGTAAAGGGGGAAAACACTGGTAGGCTTGACAAACAAAATGAACTGGCAACAGCCGAACAGAGAACACAGGGCTAAATACACAGGGGATAATGAGGAAGATGGGCGACACCTGGAGGGGGGTGGAGACAATCACAAAGACAGGTGAAACAGATCAGGGTGTGACAGTACCCCCCGCCCCTACGGGCGCCACCTGGCGTTCTACCAGGGCGCATACCTGGCTGAACGGGGTTCCGGTGGTGGAACTCAGAGATGAGGGCTGGATCCACCTCTCCTCCGGACCGTACCCCTCCCAGTCAACCAGGTACTGGAATCCCCTGGTCGAACCTTCAGGAGACTGTGAGACAGGTTTTATCCTAGACACATGAAAGGTGGGGTGAATACGAAGGGTCCAGGGCAACAGGGGAATGGGACGATTAGTCAGGGGGACATTTTACGGGATTCCACCCAGAGGGGCTTCTGGGAGCCGGCATCTGCCCAGATGTTTGTCCGCCACTGTCGTCGGCCCTTCTCAAGACCACCTAAAGGTATCGACGCTCAGCCCCAACTGAGTGCCGTCACCAGGCACGAGGTGAGAAGGATGGTCTCGGGCTCCCGGGTGGCCCCCGTGGGGCTATAGTGGCGAGACAGGGCATCTTGCTTAATGTTCTTGGACCCCGGCCTGTATGAGAGGGAAAAATGTAACCGGGTAAACAGCAGAGCCCACCACGCTTGCCTGGAGTTAAGGCGCTTGGCGGTGCGGAGATACTCCAGGTTTTTGTGGTTCGTCCAAACAATTAACAGATGTTCCGCCCCTTCCCGCCAGTTCCTCCATCGCCATCGTCACCGCGAGGAGCTCCCGATTCCCCACGTCGTAGTTCCGCTCCGTGGCACTGAGGCGGTGGGAGAAGAAAGCACAGGGATGCAGCTTCAGGTCCTGGGCAGAACGTTGAGACGGGACAGCCCACACTCTGATATCCGAAGCATCGGCCTCCACCACGAACTGACGGGAAGGGTCAGGTGGAGGTGAGTGTGGACAGGGGGGAGGCCAGGGTGCTGTATCCACGGATAAATCGGTGATTTAAAAATTGGCAAACCCCAGGAAGCATTGTAGCTGGACCCTGGACCCGGGCTGAGGCCAATCCACCACCGCTCTCACCAACACTCTTGGCCTACATTCCAAAAGGGTTCTTCAGCTCTCCTCATAGGAGAACCCTTTTTGGTTCCAGGTAGAACCCTATTGGGTTACATGTAGAACCCTGTGGAAAGGGTTCTATCTGGAGACAAAAAGGGTTATTCAAAGGCTTATCCTATGGCGACAGCCGAATAATCCATTTAGGTGTATGTACAGTCGTGGTCAAAAGTTTTGAGAATGACAAGTATTGGTCTCCACAAAGTTGGCTGCTTCAGTGTTCTTAGATCTTTATGTCAGTAGTTACTACTGTACACTGTATAATTACAAGTATTCCATAAGTGTCAAAGGCTTTCATTGACAATGACATTCAGTTTATGCAAAGAGTCAATATTTGCAGTGTTGACCCTTCTTTTTCAAGACCTCTGCAATCCGCCCTGGCATGCTGTCAATTAACTTCTGGGTCACATCCTGACTGATGGCAGGCCATTCTTGCATAATCAATGCTTGGAGTTTGTCAGAAGTTGTGGGTTTTTGTTTGTCCACCCGCCTCTTGAGGATTGACCACAAGTTCTCAATGGGATTAAGGTCTGGGGAGTTTCCTGGCCATGGACCCAAAATGTTGATGTTTTGTTCCCCAAGCCACTTAGTTATCACTTTTGCCTTATGGAAAAGGCATTGGTGGTCACCAAACTGTTCTTGGAAGGTTGGGAGAAGTTGCTCTCAGAGGATGTGTTGGTACCATTCTTTATTCATGGCTGTGTTCTTAGGCAAAATTGTGAGTGAGCCCACTCCCTTGGCTGAGAAGCAACCCCACACATGAATGGTCTGAGGATGATTTACTGTTGGCATGACACAGGACTGATGGTAGCGCTCACCTTGTCTTCTCCGGACAAGGTGTTTTCCGGATGGCCCAAACAATCGGAAAGGGGATTCATCAGAGAAAATGACTCTACCCCAGTCCTCAGCAGTCAAATCCCTGTACCTTTTGCAGAATATCAGTCTGTTCCTGATGTTTTTCCTGGAGAGAAGTGGCTTCTTTGCTGCCCTTCTTGACACCAGACCATCCTCCAAAAGTCTTCGCCTCACTGTGCGTGCAGATGCCCTCACACCTGCCTGCTGCCATTCCTGAGAAAGCTCTGCACTGGTGGTGCCCCCGATCCCGCAGCTGAATCAACTTTAGGAGACGGTCCTGGTGCTTGCTGGACTTTCTTGGCCGCCCTGACGCCTTCTTCACAACAATTGAACCTCTCTCCTTGAAGTTCTTGATGATCCGATAAATGGTTGATTTAGGTGCAATCTTACTAGCAGCAATATCCTTGCCTGTGAAGCCCTTTTTGTGCAAAGCAATGGTGACGGCACGTGTTTCCTTGCAGGTAACCATGGTTGACAGAGGAAGAACAATGATTTCAAGCACCAGCCTCCTTTTAAAGCTTCCAGTCTGTTATTCTGACTCAATCAGCATGACAGAGTGATCTCCAGCCTTGTCCTCGTCAACACTCTCACCTGTGTTAACGAGACAATCACTGACATGATGACAGCTGGTCCTTTTGTGGCAGGGCTGAAATGCAGTGGATATGTTTTTTTTGGCTAAAGTTCCTTTTCATGGCAAAGAGGGTCTGATCACTCTTCATGACATTCTGGAGTATATGCAAATTAACATCATCAACACTGAGGCAGCAAACTTTGTGGAGACCAATACTTGTGTCATTCTCAAAACCTTTGACCACGACTGTATAGTGTAATATGCCCAAAAAAATGTGAACACCTCTTTAGGTGTTTCCCGAACACTGTCAAAATGGCTTATACATAACAAACTTTATAAGAGAAACCCGAGAATGGCTAAACATTGAATCCTTCCAGATGGAGCAGGAAGGAGTCTGATGATGCCTCTTTGTTTCGACAAATCAAGGAAACATGCTCATTTAACTCAGACACAGGTGCGTGTTTTAGAGACTGACACTAAGTGATAATTGAAATGTAGGCTAGGTAATTATATTATTCAATTCCAACCTACTATGATTATCAATTATCTTTTTCAGTAACAGTAGGAATACATCCACATTGTTAGAAATAGGAGAACAAAAGCTTTCCAGACAGAGATGAAACATCTGAGTGGTAGGCTGCAGGCCATAAGTAGACCATTTACATTTTAGCAGGCGCTCTTATTCAGAGCGACTTACAGGAGCAATTGGGGTTAAGCGCCATGCTTAAGGGTACATCGACGGATTCTTCACCTAGTCGGCTCAGGGATTTGAACCAGCAAACTTCGGTTACAGTACCAAGGCTCTTGATTTTTTTTAACCCGTTTTTCTCCCCAATTTCGTGAAATCAAATTGGTAGTTAGCCTTGTACAATCGCTGCAACTCCCCTACGGACACGGGAGAGGTGAAAGAAACACGACCCCTGCCAAGCCGCACTGCTTCTTGACACCCTGCTCGCTTAACCCGGAAGCCAATGTGTCGGAGGAAACACCATCCAGGTGGCGATCGAAATCAGTGTGCAGGCGCCCGGCCCGCCACAAGGAGTAGCTAGAGTGCTATGGGACAAGGAAATCCAGCCGGCCAAACCCTCCTCCAACCCGAACGACACTGGGCCAATTGTGCGCAGCCTCATGGGTCTCCGGATTACGGCCGGCTGTGACACAGACTGGAATCGAACCAGGGTCTGTAGTGACGCCTCAAGCACTGCGGTGCAGTGTCTTAGATCGCTGCGCTACTCAGGAGTCCCAAGAAAAAAAAGATAAGGAGCAAGTGCTGCGTGAATAGTATGTGTTCCAAACAGGTGCTGTTAGATTGCAACATAATGTTTCTGACTGTCTGGAACAATGTAAACAACACTAAATAAATGATAAGCGTACCAGAGCGTTTTTGTCAAGTCTTTATTAAAGCAAAGACTAAAAAGTCACATTAATTCAAAATGGAACAGTTTATTTATTGTTTACGGTAATTATTCAAGGCTCGCTTTATTTTATTTTAAAACTAAAATGATTGATTGCATTTCAAATCATGACTGACTCGTATAATGCGTGATGCCATGAACGATTGATTGATAGATACAGTAGCCTCTTTACTGTAAGTATTGAAATATAGGCCTAAGTAGTCTTAATCCCGTAACTTAAAGGGGATGCACTCTTAATGGAGCTGTTTTTAGTCTGAGAGTCTCTCTTCTTCTCTGGCACTAGAGAAGTAGTTCCTTCATCAGGTGGAAATATGTCCTGGAGTTAAGAGAGAACTGGGGTAAATGAGGTAATTACACTTGACATGTGGACTGATGATTTCCATAAATGGGATTTTGGGTTTCTCTTCCCCAAAAACAAAAATAAATAATTATTTACCACAGTGTGAAAGAGTGATAGCCCCTCTATATAAAGTGAGTCCTTCTTTGCTAATGTGAAGAAGAAACGGAATGAAAGAGTCCAGGAAGGATTTGTCAGCATAGAACCAAGTGACTCACTCACTCACGGCTTGAAAATTCTGTGCTTTTAAAAAAAGATATATTTCAAATTCATTAATATATTTGTACCACTGTAGATGCTGTGTTTTTATTTACAGTAGTGATGGACAGTTGGAGGCATTTTGTTTCTGAAAGAGTCCAGTGAGGATTTGTCAGCATACAACTGAGTGACTCACTCATGGCTTTGGATCAAAATAAATAAGTTCCAACATTATTTCTGATAGCCTTTAATAAATAAATATTTGGACTGTTTTGAACAAGTTAATCTGCTCATGTTGTGTGTGTTCAACTATTTGTGACATTGTGGTTAGAATGAAGAATGTTAACAAAATAAATCCTATTCATAATGAATAATCAGATGCGTGTTGCAAGCTTTATTTTTCCTTATGTTTTGTACAAATGTATTTTATATTTTTAGACGATACAAAACCTATATGTAACAGTGTAATTAAATTGCTAAATTCCTGCATACAATGGGTATTATGCCACCTTAGTGTGTTTACATTGTCTAATACACTCAGTGATTAAGGTATGGGATTCTGGGTAATCCACAACAGATTTATGGAGATTTGCTGTGAGTTCAAAATTGAATGGTCCCGGGATAGAAATGTATACATTTGACATTACATCATAAAATCCACCTTTTACATCGTACATTAGCAATTTAAGATATTAGTAACTACTGTTGTTGGTTTGGCGTCAAATAAGCCACTCTTTATGTTATTTGCCGAATCTCAGGTTGCCATGTGGGTTTTATGCTAGCTAAAGTTCCCTCTGAAGCTAACTGGAGAATGCATCTTCTTTAGGCTATTTATGTCCCGTCGACTACTGATCATTCATCCATGCTGTGTGTGTCCCATGATTGCAGGTAATTTATGACAAATATATAAAGTATGTGTTTTATAAATGTAAGAGCACCAGCCAGCGTACTAGCCTGGTTTTGTTATCTTAGGAAAATATGTGGTACATTCTAAGTGTATTATATTTCTTCGCCACGAGTTTGACATTGAGTAATTTCAGGTAAATTTGAATTTTTTGAATACTAAAATGGATGAAAGTTGATTCTGATGTTGTAAATATGAGATTACACATGAAATTAGGAATTATTAGAAATTATTAAATCCACTATACGATCAATGACTTTGATAGACATTTCAAATGTTCTTTTGTTAGTATATTAGACAGCAGATTTATGGAGAACTGCTGTGGGAGTGCTATTTCTATCCCATCAACTACTGATCATTCATCCATACTGGGTGTATCCCATGATTGCAGCTTTGGAAATAAATTTACTAACCATACATTACTCCTTCCTGTGTTGACTCACTGACTTGAGGGACGAGACCAGGAAAATCACTTATACAGTACATACAAACAACAACTACACACCTGCCTAGACTCACCTGCTCACACCCCATCTCCAGCGCCCGCATCACTCTCTGCTACATTGCCTCAAACTGCACCATTTTGTTTCTCTCCGTTGCCCACACACACATTATATTTGGATAATAAAGCATTTAAAGGCTGACATTGGTTGAGCCAAATTTCTAACACCATCTATAACATTTGGATTCCCAGAAGGCATGGATTATTATAACCCAATGAAAAATGAACAAGGTAATCTGATTTTATTTACTGCAGGCCTAAAACCTTGACGGCATCAGCCCAAGGGTGCTTAGGGTCTGTGCTGACCAACTGTGTGGAATACTCCAGCGCCCTTCAACCTTAGCCTGAGCCTGGAAAGGGTCCCTGTGCTGTGGAAAACATCCTGCCTCGTCCCAGTGCCCAAGAAGATGCACCCCACTGTCCTGAATGACTTCAGACCTGTAGCGCTAACATCCCACATCATGAAGACCCTGGAAAGGTTAGTCCTCGCTCACTTCAGACCCCTGGTGTGTACATCACTGGACCCCTTGCAGTTTGCATACCAGCGCAACATCGGGGTGGATGATGCAATCATCTACCTTCTGCAGAGGGCCTACTCTCACCTGGACAACTCAGGTTGCACTGTGAGGGTTATGTTTTTTGACTTCTCCAGTGCTTTCAACAACATTCAGCCCCTGTTACTGGGTGAGAAGATGAGGAGGATGAAAGTGGAAATGGTTGGGTCATACAAATACAAATTCCTGGGAGTTCATATGGACAACAGGCTGGAATGGGCTTTTAACACCGGGGCTTTATACAAAAAGGGCCAGAGCCGACTCTACTTTCTAAGGAGGCTCAGGTCCTTCAACGTGTGCAGTAAACTACTGCATACTTTCTACCAGTCTGTGGTGTGCTGGGGCGCCAACATAAAAGCCGGTGATGCTTCACAGGTGTCACGGTGAGTGTAGAGGGAACGAGGCGCAGAACGAGAGGACGTTGCGAACATGTTTTATTATATAGAATATAATAATAAAACGAAACAAAACAACAAAAGTACTCACGACCGTGGCGTTGTGTTGAACACACAGAAAACACAAGCAATGGAGCCTAAATACTATCCCCAATCAGAGACAACTCTAGACAGCTGTCTCTGATTGGGGATCATAATCTCCCTGGTTAGGGTGTGAGGACTTGATTGTGTGCCTCTCACCTCCCCTAGGTGGGAGTAAGAGGCCTTACCACAACCAAGCTCTCACAGTACCCCCCCCCTAAGGTGCGGACTCCCGCGTTGCACCAAATCCCTTCTGGACCCTGGTGTGGGAGCCCTCGACCCTGGAGAGGGGCTGACCTCAGGTCCCGGACCGAGCCCCGGTGGAGCGGACTGCTCCGGTATGGGGGCGGAGTAGGCGACCGGACCCGGACTGGGTGCCTGTTGAGCGGACTGCTCCGGCACTGGGGTGGAGCAGACGGCCAGACCCGGACTGGGCACCGGTGGAGCGGACTGCTCCGGCACTGGAGCGACGCAGACGGCCGGCCCCGGACTGGGCACCGGTGGAGCGGACCGCTCCGGCACTGTAGCGGAGCAGACTGCTGGACCCGGATTGGGCTCCGGTGGAGGTTCAGGGCTGCTCACCTTCACCGGAGGTCCCGGGCTGCTGACCTTCACCGGAGATCTCGGGCTGCTGACCTTCACCGGAGGTCTCGGGCTGCTGACCTTCACCGGAGGCCTCGGGCTGCTGACCTTCACCGGAGGCCTCGGGCTGCTGACCTTCACCGGAGGTCTCGGGCTGCTGACCTTCACCGACGCAGAGGTGGCTTCCAGCCCTCTGGTTGGGCTGGCTGTCAGCCCCAGACTGGGCACCGACACGCTATGGAGCTCCTGCTCCACAGCGGGACTGAACGTCGTGCCCACCCTGGGCACCGACGCAGAGATGGTTTCCAGCCCTGTGGTTGGGCTGGCTGTCGGCCCCAGACTGGGCACCGACACGCTATGGAGCTCCTGCTCCACAGCGGGGCTGATTGTCGTGCCCACCCTGGGCACCGACGCAGAGATGGGTTCCAACCACAGAGCTGCGCTGTCGACTGCCGCTGGAGGCTCTGCGCTGTCGACCACCGCTGGAGGCTCCGCGCTGTCGACCGCCGCTGGAGGCTCCGCGCAGTGGGCCGTCGCTGGAGGCTCCGGGCTGTGGGCCGTCGCTGGAGGCTCCGGGCTGTGGGCCGTCGCTGGAGGCTCCGGACTTCGAACCGTCGTGGGAGGCTCCGGGCTTTGAGGCGTTACTGGAGCCTCCAGGCCTCGACTCTTCACTGCCGGTCGAGTGCGTGGAGCAGGCATGGGCCGTGTCGGGCTGAGGGAACGCACCACAGGGCTGGCGCGAAGAGCAGGCACGGACCGTACCGGGCTGGGGGAACGCACCACTGAGCTGGTGCGAGGAGCAGGCACCGGCTGTCCCTGACTAGGGAGGTGAACCGGTTGTCTGGGGTGAGGAGGAGGCACCGGCTGTGCCTGACTGTGGCGGTGAACCGGTGGTCTGGGGTGAGGAGCGGGCACGGGAGATGTAGAGCTAGACCCTCGATCGGGAGACGAATCGAGTTGAGAGGCTAGATCGGCTCCCATGCCCAGCCCAGGCAGCAGTGTAGATGACAGCTCCGGGTGTTTAATCGACCTGTCTGCCTGTCCTGAACTGGGCAACGGCCTGGCGAGGAGCTCCGACCCTCCCTCTTCCTTTCCCTCGGGAAAGAGGTGAGCCAGACGCTTCCTCCAGATCGCCAATCTAGCCTCAAAACTGTCCTTCTCCTCGATCTCCCGAACGTGAGGGTTGGGCTTGGTATCGGGAGGAAGGGCCACCCAGAGTCTCTTTCGACTTTGGGTGGCTGACCGACGGTGGATCGCGTGGCGCTGGTACTGAGGTCCATGGGCTGGGAACATGCACTGGATCTCCGGTGCTGGGAGCTGTCGCTGGACTTACCGGGCTGAGAAGGTGCGTGGGTAGGGCAGGCCGGGAGCACGCTGAAGATCTGGCACTGGGACCGGAGACCGAACGCATCATCTCGTCGTCCTCCTCGGCCCACCCGAAATACCTCCTCAGCCGCTTCTCCTCCTCCTTGTCCCTCGCGTCCCAAGGACCCCCACAACCCCCTCCCATCGTTGATATGGGAGACCTTCGGGGCTGTCCACTGTCGGTCCTTCCTCTCCTCATGCTCCGCTGGTAAGGGCTCCGTCCCAATCCCCCACGCTGGTCCAGTCACGAGCCCATCCTCTCCCGCAGGTTTCGATGAGCCCCAGATGCTCCCCACCACCAGTGGCTGTGTTACCTCCACAGTCCTATCCTCCCGACGTCCACTCTGATGACGCCGGTGCCTTCCACGTTCCTCCGCGAAGCCCAGAAAACCAAATCCCCGAGACTCCTCTTCTTCCTCTCGCTGCGGGTTCCCTTTCGGGTGGATCATTCTGTCACGGTGAGTGTAGAGGGAACGAGGCGCAGAACGAGAGGACGTTGCGAACATGTTTTATTATATAGAATATAATAATAAAACGAAACAAAACAACAAAAGTACTCACGACCGTGGCGTTGTGTTGAACACACAGAAAACACAAGCAATGATCCACACACAGGTGGAAGTGTGTGGAGCCTAAATACTATCCCCAATCAGAGACAACTCTAGACAGCTGTCTCTGATTGGGGATCATAATCTCCCTGGTTAGGGTGTGAGGACTTGATTGTGTGCCTCTCACCTCCCCTAGGTGGGAGTAAGAGGCCTTACCACAACCAAGCCCTCACAACAGGTAAATAAGCTGATCAGGAAGGCTAGCTCTGTTCTGGGGATTAACCTTGACACTCTGGAGGAGGTGGTGGAGAGACAGATCCTGGCCAAACTGCTGGCCATCATCTCCCTCTGCATGCCATGGTTATGACGCAGAGGAACACCTTCAGTCACAGACTGGTCCCACCATGGTGTGCCAGAGAGCGCTACAGGAGGTCCTTCCTGCCGGCGGCTATTAGACTATTTAATGCCTCACCGGCATCATAGACCTGGAACTGTTGGGATGTTAGGACTTATTTATTCATTCAGGTCTGTATATACATACTCATGTACAGTTGTTATATCATATCACGTGCAATACTGTAAGTAATTCTTGGACTGAACTTGTGTAGTCATTCACTCAGGAATGTATACTAGTATTCTGTCAGTAGTATCTTTTTTTTCATTGCATTTAGTATATCGAATGTGCAATACATGTATTAATCTGTAATTAAACCCTGTTCTAAGGACTGTATTTTAAGGGAATTTGTATTATTGCCCTAAATTATATCATACGCACATTTAACTATTTAAGTATCTCTTCCTGTCATTTACCTGTACAGTTAATGTAACCATGCAAATATTAATTTACCTGTACATCTAACCAGACTGTCTATTAAGTAAACTATTATTACCCTCACTTATACCATACGCACATTTAGTTATTTAAGTATTGTCACGGGGTGAAGAATCACACGACAAGGACTGTTTCAATAAATGCCCAGAGGGTGGATTTATTGACACACAAATAGTGAAAAGGTGACAAACAGGTGTAGAAGTGCGCTGGTGCAGTCTGTGCTCTCCGCCTTGATCCTTGTGCAGGGTGCTCGTGCTCGTGCTCGATGGCGGCTATCCGGTCACACGCTGCTGTCTACAGGGATTGAGAGAGAGAGAGATTAGCTGCAGTCTTTCTGGAGGTCGAACTCCCTGTGGCAAGAACTGCTGGGCTTATAATGCTGCCGGCTGACGAGCTGCAGCTGGGACCGATCAGCCGGTAACGAGGAAGTGCAGGTGTTCTGCCTCCGTTTCCAGGGCGACGCTGATGAGATACCAGGACGCTCGTCACACTCCCCCCCCCTAAGCGTCGTCCTGGTCCTGTTGGAAGCATGAGACAGTAGGGGATTAATAGGGGGTGGGTGGGGAGTGACCCCTGACAGACCTGCAAAAGCTGCCCAGATTCGTGAGAGACCGTCAGCGTTGGCGTGCGCGGCCCCTGCGCGGTGACGCACAACGAAGTGGAAGTCCTGGAGCGCGAGGAACCAACGAGTCACCCTGGCATTGGTGTCTTTGGCACAGGCCATCCACTGGAGGGGCGCGTGGTCGGTGACAAGGGTGAATTTTCGGCCAAGGAGATAGTAGCGCAGCTCCAGGACTGCCCACTTGACGGCTAGAGCTTCCTTTTCCACAGCGGCGTAGTTTCTCTCGGCTGGGGTCAACTTCTTGCTGATATACAGGACAGGATGCTCCTCCCCTTCTTGCACTTGTGACAGGACGGCTCCCAGTCCCGTGTCGGAGGCATCCGTCTGCAGCAGGAAGTGGCAGCTAAAATCTGGGGCTCGGAGGACAGGCTCGGACGTGAGGGCTTCCTTGATCCTTTGGAAGGCCTCTTCCGATGCTGACGACCACTGCACCTTCTCCGGCTGCCCTTTCCTGGTCAGATCTGCCAGGGAGGCGGCTAAGGAGGAGAAGTTAGGGATGAAGCAGCGATAATACCCCGCCAACCCCAAGAAGGCTCGTACCTGGGTTTTCGTCGTCGGTCTCGGGGCGGAGCGTACGGCTTCCACCTTTTTCTCCTGTGGGCGAATCAGTCCTCGGCCCACTTGGAACCCCAGGTACTTTGCCTCTGAGAGTGCAAGGTGGCACTTGCGGGGGTTGGCGGTGAGTCCAGCCCTCCGGAGTTCGGAAAGCACCCTCCGCAATCTCTCTAGATGATCCTCCCACGAAACGGAGTGGACCACCACGTCGTCCAGGTAGGCTGCAGCATACGCTTGATGGGGCCGTAAGAGGATGTCCATCATACGCTGGAACGTGGCGGGTGCCCCGTGGAGGCCGAAGGGAAGGGTCCGGTATTGCCAGTGGCCACTAGGGGTGGAAAAAGCAGTTTTAGGTTTGGCATTTTCTGAAAGGGGTACCTGCCAATAACCCTTTGTGAGGTCCAGCGTTGAGATGAACCGGGCCCTTCCCAACCGATCCAGAAGCTCGTCCACCCGCGGCATGGGGTAGCCGTCAAACTGAGAGACTTCATTCAGGCGGCGATAGTCGTTGCAGAAACGGAGGGTGCCATCCGGTTTCGGGACCAGGACGATCGGACTGGACCATGGGCTGCGTGAAGGCTCGATCACCCCTAACTTCAGCATCTGGTGTATTTCCTCCTCGATAGCTCGCCGACGAGCTTCAGGGACCCGATAGGGCCGTTGCCTGACGATGACTCCGGGAGGCGTCTGGATATCATGCTGGATGACGTTGGTCTGCCCGGGAAGAGGGGAGAACACATCAGAGAACTGACCGATCAGGTGCTGTAGCTCTCCCTTCTGGGCGGCTGAGAGGTGGGGATTGGTGTCTACCACTATGGGTTCTTTAGAGGCGAGGGCGACGAGCTGGTCCCTAGTCCCAACCCACTTTTTCAGCAAGTTGACGTGGTACAGCTGCTCCGTTCTTCGCCGGCCTGGTTGGCGGATTCGATACGTCACCGGGCCGATCTTCTCCAGCACTGTGTACGGCCCTTGCCAGGTAGCAAGGAATTTGCATGCGGCTGTGGGGACTAGGACCATGACCCGATCGCCGGGACGGAATTCCCGTGGCTGGGTCGCCCGGTTGTAGTGACGCTGTTGAGCCTGCTGCGCTTTGCTTAGGTGTTCCCGGACTAATGGCATGACCCGGTCAATCCTTTCCCTCATCTCCCTTACGTGCTCGATGACTGAACGATGAACTGCCGGCTGCTGCTCCCAGGCTTCCTTCGCCACATCCAGGAGGCCCCGTGGTTGTCGACCAAAGAGGAGCTCGAACGGGGTGAAGCCAGTTGAGGCTTGGGGAACCTCACGGATGCCGAAGAGGACGTAGGGGATCATGAGGTCCCAGTCACGCCTGTCTTCAGCCACGACCCGTCTTAGCATCTGCTTCAGAGTCTGGTTAAAACGTTCAACCAGACCATCCGTTTGTGGGTGGTAGACCGTGGTCCTCAACTGCTTCACCTTCAGCAGCCGGCAGAGGTCAGCCATTAGCCGGGACATAAAGGGAGTTCCCTGATCGGTCAGGATCTCCGCTGGGATGCCAACTCGGCTAGACAACAGGAAGAGCTCCTGAGCGATGGTTTTTGCTGTGGCCTTCCGCAGGGGGATAGCCTCTGGGTACCGGGTGGCATAGTCGACGATCACCAGGATGTGTTCATGTCCCCGGGCAGACTTAGGCAACGGCCCCACAAGGTCCATCCCGATGCGCTCGAAGGGCACCTCGATGATGGGTAGCGGTATCAGCGGGCTGGGGGGAGGCTTCCTGGGTGACGTTACCTGGCAGGTGGGGCAGGCCTGGCAGAACAATTTCACCTCGGCGTCCATTCCCGGCCAGTGGAACCGGTCCCGAATCCGTTGGACCGTGTTGGCCGGCCCGAGATGTCCCGCCATGGGGTGTGAGTGGGCCAACTCCAGCACGGTCTCCGTCTTCGTACGAGGCACCACCAGCAGTAATTTCTCCTCCCCCCTCCGCTGCGCAACACAGTATAGCAGGCCCTTCTGAACCACAAAATGCGGGAGAGGATGGGGCCCAGGCTGAACTTCTTTTCCGTCCAGGATCCGAACCTGGGCCCAACAATGCTTCAGCCGGTCGTCCTCACGTTGTTCCCGGCCAAACGAACCCCCTCCCGTCACCTGCTGGAACACATCAAGGAAAAGATTAGGATTTAGAGAGGGGGACTCACCATCTCTCCCGCTATCCGAGGCCAGAAGGACGGGCCGTTGATGATGCCGCTTCATGGGCACCCGTTTACGACGGCCGCTCCCCGGGTTGGCAGGCTGGGTGAGAGAAGCTAGGAGGCGGTCAAACCCGGGCCAGTCTCGGCCGATCAACACCGGTACCGGGAGGTCTTTCATTACTCCAACCTCCACTGGCCAGGATCCTGGAGCGGCGGCGATGGTCACACGGCGGGCTGGGACGTGCCTAGTGTCTCCATGGACACAGGTGATCGGCAGGAACGACTTGGATTCAGTGCGAGGGGCAAGGACGTGAGACTGGACCAGGCTGACGGTGCTGCCAGAATCCAGAATGGCCCGGAACCATTTCCCGTTAACCTTTACCTCCGCTTCAGGGGCCCCAGCGGGAAGGTCATGATGCACGATGCAGCCGGTCAGCCAGGTTCGAGTAGGAGGTGTTGGCGGCTCGGTTGGCATGGGCTCATCCCGTGGGGAGGGGACCGCCGGCCTGCTTTGGTGTCGCTGGATGCCCTCCGGCGCACGTCGCTCCTGGCCCACCCTCCGGGGAAACGGTGGTGCTCTCTCCCCAGCGTCCCGTTGTTGGGCCGCATCCGCCAGTTCTATGGCCCCCACGAGCTCGAGCATTGTGGTCGGATTTCTCATGCCGACCGCCTGTCGATGGGAGCGGGGAAGAGCCCGGAGGAGACGGTCGATGACCACGCGCTCCGCTACCTGGGCGGCCGAGGGGGATCCGTCCAGCAACCAGTGATGCGCGAGCCGCGTGAGCTCGGCAGCTTGAGCACGGGCGGGCAGTCGAGACTTGTACTCCCACTCGTGAAACTGCTGAGCCGCGCAGATAGAGGATAAGCCCAGCCGGGCTAGAATTTCTCGTTTTACTTCGGCGTACTGGGCAGCGGTAGCGGCGGGGAGAGCGAAGTACGTTTGCTGAGCTTCACCGGTCAGTAGGGGTGCCAGAGCCCGTGTCCAGTCACCCTCAGGCCACCTCTCCATGGTTGCGGTGTTCTCGAACACCTGCAGGAATGCTTCCACGTCGTCATGAGGGGTCATTTTCGGGAGCAGCTTGGTTGCTTGTACCTGGGCATCTGGTCGCAGAACGCGTGGGGCGGCGGCAGCCTGGAGAGCTGCGAGCTCCTGCTCGGTCTGTCCTTGCCGCGTGGCCAGGTGTTCCAATATCTGTTGTTGGCGGATGCTGACCTCGGTGAGATGCTTTAGGAGTTCTTCCATTTTGGGGAAAGGGAGGAGCGCACACCTGTGACAGAGGATGAAAATCCAGGAAAAGGGATGAGAACAGTCAAAGAAGGTGATATTGCTTGTCGGTGATTCTTCGCTGACTTGCCTGCATTCTCCACCACTTGTCACGGGGTGAAGAATCACACGACAAGGACTGTTTCAATAAATGCCCAGAGGGTGGATTTATTGACACACAAATAGTGAAAAGGTGACAAACAGGTGTAGAAGTGCGCTGGTGCAGTCTGTGCTCTCCGCCTTGATCCTTGTGCAGGGTGCTCGTGCTCGTGCTCGATGGCGGCTATCCGGTCACACGCTGCTGTCTACAGGGATTGAGAGAGAGAGAGATTAGCTGCAGTCTTTCTGGAGGTCGAACTCCCTGTGGCAAGAACTGCTGGGCTTATAATGCTGCCGGCTGACGAGCTGCAGCTGGGACCGATCAGCCGGTAACGAGGAAGTGCAGGTGTTCTGCCTCCGTTTCCAGGGCGACGCTGATGAGATACCAGGACGCTCGTCACAGTATCTTTCTCTGCCATCGACCTGTATAGTTAACCATGCAAATTTGTTTATGGTATTTATATCAACGTGCAATAATTGTATAATTTTTTCACCTCACAATTTAGCAATGTATAGTATACATATTCAGTCATACTATGCAATGCGTTTCTGCCGCACTATGTATCATGTATCGTGTATCTGTCTTTTGTGTATTTTGTTCTGGCATTTTGCACCTGCCCTGTGTTTTTTCGTACCTGCATGATAAAGTAATTTCCCCACAGGGATCAAAGGACAACAAAGTCAAGGTATTGCAGTGGCCATCACAAAGCCCTGACCTCAATCCTATAGAACATTTGTGGGCAGAAATTAAAAAGCGTGTGTGAGCAAGGAGGCCTACAAACCTGACTCAGTTACACCAGTTCTGTCAGGCGCTGCTACCAAATAGGCAATGCTACTAAATACTAATTGAGTGTATGTAAACTTCTGACCCACTGGGAATGTGATGAAAGAAATAAAAGCTGAAAAAAAAAGAATTCTCTCTACTATTATTTTGACATATCACATTCTTAAAATAAAGTGGTGATCCTAACTGACCTAAGACAGGGAATTTTTACTAGGATTAAATGTCAGGAATTGTGAATGAGTTGAAATGTATTTGGCTAAGGTGTATGTAAACTTCCAACTTCAACTGAAAACACAACTACTGAACCAGATAACTAATGACCACAAACACAAAACGTCTGACCTCAACAACTGACCACAACTACTGACAACAGCCAAACAACTAATTACCACAACTACCGACTAAAACTAAGGAACAAAACTAATGACCACAACTACTGACGACAAATACTGACCACATTCACACAATTACTGACCACACAACTACTGACCACAACTACTGACCACTACTTATCACAACAACCTAACACATAACTAGTTAACTAAACAACTACTACTACAAAAACACTACTACTGAAAAATAAAACTACTAACCACAATTACCGACCAAAACTACACCTATTGAACACTACTACTGACCACGTCCACTGACCACAACAACTGACCGCAACTAAACAACTAATGACCATAACTACCGACCACACCTACTGAACACAATTTCTTACCACAACCACTAAACTATTGGCCTACACTACTGATGACCAATACTGACCACAACTACTGATGACAACTACTGACCATAACCACACAACTACTGACCAAAACTACTGAACCACACAACCACATAACTACTGACTACAACTACTGTCCAAAACGGCACGACTACTGACCACAACTTCCAACCATAACTACTTACCACAACTAATTACCACAACTAATTACTACAAATACTAACCACAACCACACAACTAATGACTACAACTACTGACCACACAACTATTGAACCACCCAACTACTGACTACAACCCGACAACTACTGACCACATTCACACAACTACTGACCACAATGACACAACTACTGACCACAACTACTGACAACAGCCAAACAACTAATTACCACAACTACTGACTAAAACTAAGGAACAAAACGAATGACCACAACTACTGACCACAATTACTGACCAAAACTACGCCTATAGACCATAACTCCTGATCATAACTACTGACCCCAACAACTGAACCCTACTACTGACAACAACAACTGACAACAACCAAGCAACTAATGACCATAACTATTGACCACACCTACTGACCACAACTACCTACTACAAACACTAAACTATTGGCCTCCTGACCACACATCTACAGAACCACACAAATACTATACACACCAACACATTTACTGACCACATAATTACTGACCAACCTACTGACCACAACTCCTGACCAATACTGACCACAACTACTGAACACAACTATTGACCACAGCCACACTACTTCGGACCATAATCACAAAACTACTGATGACAACTACTGTCAACAACGGCACAACTACTGACCACAACTAATCACCATAACCACACAACTGACCAAACCTACAGACCCCAACTCCTGACCAATACTGACCACAACTACTGAAAACAACTACTGACCACAACCACACTACTACCGACCACAACTACTGAAAACACAACTACTGCACCAGAGAATAAATGACCACAACCACAAAACTTCTGACCACAACCACAAAAGGACTGATAACTGCTGATCATAACCACACAACTACTGACCACAATTACTGAACCACATGACTAAATGACCACAACCACACAACTAGTAACCAGAACCACAACAGCACATCTACCGATCACAACTTCCAACCACAACTACTGACCACAACTATTTACCATAACTACTAATCACAACCCCACAACTACTGACCGCAACCACTGACCACACAACTACTGACCACAACCACACAACTACTGACCAAATTCACACAACTACTGACCACAATGACAGAGCTACTGACCACAATCACTGACTACAACTATTAACCACAACCAAACATCTAATTACCACAACTACTGACCACAACTAAATTCCACACACAACCACACAATTACTGACCACAATCATTCAGGGGTATTTTGTCAATATTCTAAACCTCCCACTGTTAGATCAACAATGACATTCTATCAACTAAAATCCTTTCAATCATATCAACCATACTGCTGCAGATTTCCTACTTCCACCCAATCCTCCAACCTCTCTAGACCAAACAGATTGTAGATCAACTACACAGCTAACTACGCTTTAGTTTAGTCCTTAGAGACCAATTACATTATAGATTCAGACAAATGTTTCCTTTTCAAACTCAGGGATTTAAAATATATTTAAATTTCAAATATTTTATCACACATTTTCTCCGTATTGAACTCCAGACATATTGAAGTCCAAATCTCTGGCCCAAGGTGGATGCAAGAAGAGAATTTCTGAAGAGCTACTCCCAGATCTATTCCACTTTGAGGAGGAAAGAGAAAGAGCAGAAAGGAAGTTTAACACCCTGTACTCAGACCAATCACCATTATGGGCCATATCAAGATGCACTGTCACAGATGTGTGTAGATTGACCAGTGGCCGTTTATTTTATGATTCTTTTTTTTTTTTATAATGAAAAAAATAAAATAATAACTACCTGAACACACTGGACCTGAAACAACTATACAGATGAAACCATCGCCGCACACCGGCTGGGAACCACTGATGGCGATCGGCGTGGCGATCGGTGACGTTTTTAGATGAGGGAGGACGATTTATTTTATGAGCATGGCCTTATTTCTATTACAGCATATTGGATGACTGTCATTCATATTCCATTCACCCAGCTCAATGTAACATCGATAGGTTTAGGCTACTACATACAAAAATGTTCCCTATACCCAAAATGTTCCTACAACCTAGCCTATGAATGAAAATTTACAGCGTAGGTGTACACAGTTCACTTTCATAGCAGCCACGTTGTATTCCTTCTCACGTCTATGCTCTCAACTTTTCCCTTCACTTGTAGACTTCAATGCACAACACATCAGCTGTGACCAGGCAAAAATAACTTTACAAGCCAAACCATATCATAACTGCTACACACAGCCTACATCGTTGTCACCATATTAGCTCAAGTAAAGTCATAGTCAACATAGCTAATAGAATCAAGGCATTGGTAAACCTGCTACAATCATGCAGTAACGTTACAGTGTACAGTCAGTAAGCAGTTTAACAGTTACACTGGCGAGCCCCAATTGCAATACATTTGTAAAACCAAAAGCTTACCGTGACTTTGAAGAATTCCAGTGTTGTGTGGGATAGTCATAGCCAGCTAGCTAACATATCAACCCTCTGTGCTAGCTGGGTGTTTGAGTAGGCTAAACTAGCTAGCTGCACTTGCTAGCTAAGTAAGTGAAAGTGAAACATTTGTACTAAATATAGCTTTATTCTTCATTTTTGAAGAAATTCATTTGTTCAAACAGTCAACTATTGTCTTTCTCTCTCTTTGAGTCAATTACTCACCACATTTGATGCACTGCAGTGCTAGCTAGCTGTAGCTTATGCTTTCAGTTCTATATTAATTCTCTGATCCTTTGATTGGGTGGACAACATGTCAGTTAAAGCTGCAAGAGCTCTGATAGGATGGAAGATGTCTTCCGGAAGTTGTCATAATTACTGTGTAAGTCTATGGAAGGTGAGAACCATGAGCCTCCTAGGTTTTGTATTGAAGTCAATGTACCCAGAGGAGGACAGAAGCTAGCTGTCCTCCAGATACACCATGGTGCTACCCTACAGAGTGCTGTTGAGGCTACTGTAGACCTTCATTGCAAAACAGTGTGTTTTAATAAAGTATTTGGTGACGTGAATATATTTAGTATAGTTTTATCTAAAAAGGATAACTTTTAACAAATGTTTTACTATTTTTATTTTTATGAAATTCACTGAGGAAGATGGTCCTCCCCTTCCTCTTCTGAGGAGCCTCCACTGACTGACGTAGATCGACCAGTGTTTTGTTTTCTTTAAACACATCTGTTGTGGCTTGTTAGCACTGACAAACACTTACTCACGTAAGCATTGTGTTCAAGTATGTAAATAAACCTTTATTCCATATCACGGTGGACTCAATGTATGACTTCAAAATCAGGTTAATAAAAAGGATAAAAGCTTTGAAACAATTCCAGAAAAACCTAACCTAAACTAATTTAGAGTTGGATGAAGCTACATACAGTCTTTCACTCTCTCTCTCTCAGTTTTGTTGGACAGTACAGTCTGTCACCACATCAAGATGAATTGTCACAGCATTGATATCACTCATAGAATGGTGCATTGCCATTATCTGTTATGACTAACACATATGTCATACAATACAAATGTTCCCAATGCAGGTTTAGAGACCTGTCTCTCTTACATTTGGCAGTACATTTTCCTCCAGATCTATAGTGTTTTTCTTACGTGTTGATTTATATCTAAGGGAAGGTCTTCCAATTCTGGTGTTATATTTTACATGTAGCTTGTAAACTGCTCTGTGTTAATATGTATTTTTACGAAACAGGAGGATGTGTTGCACTTTTGGTTGAGAGTATATAGTGACAAGGTCACATCAGGTAAAACGTTTCAGAGATGTGGGTGTGAATTTAATGTGTTCAACACTGAGTAATGGCACTTTGGCGCCGCCCTGAGTGGTCGCCTGTTAAGCAGCTCCCGTTGTCGTGCATTAATTGTTGTTTTAGTTCGTTTTCTTTCGTCTATTTTCTTTAGTTTTATTTTTTATTTTGCTACAGTCGAACTATAACAGTTCAGGATTATGGATTTTATGGATTTTATCGCAGCTGAACGTCGACAGGAGTCGTCAACTGTTATTGTTTACAGCAGAACCCAGCTCCTGGATTTAGCCCACGCAGCGCTGCTGCTCCCCAGGGAAAAGTTTGATATTCCGGACGAATTGAAAAGACGACGCCGTGGATGCAGGGCGGGATTGAAATGTAAGGCAAAGCGGAGGAGGTTCAAGTACAAGCCGGCTATACCGTCTATTATTATGGGCAATGTTAGGTGTCTACATAACAAGATGGATGAGTTGGCGGGACTTGTTCGAGGACAAAGGATTTATCGTGAAACGAGCCTAATGTGTTTTACTGAGACTTGGCTGAACGGTAACATCCCCATACAGAACGTCACTATCGACGGTTTCCAGACCATCACAGCGGACAGGGATCGCATCTCTTCCGGTAAGAGTAAGGGTGGTGGGCTGGCTTTATTAGTTAACAACAGATGGTGTCATCCGAAACATATTACTCTTAAGGAACAGTTTTGTAGCCCGGACATTGAACTGCTAGCCGTTAGCCTGAGACCCTACTATTTGCCGAGGGAATTCACGGCGGCCATTGCTGTTATTGTTTACATCCCGCCCTCTGCTGACGCAAACGCAGCGTGTGACGTCATCCACTCTGTTATCGCGAGGTTACAGACAGCGCATCCCAGTGCTTTTTTTGCAATTTCGGGGGATTTTAACCATGCATCTCTCTCTTCAATGCTGCCCACGTTCAAACAGTTCGTGAAGTGCCCAACCAGGAATAATAAAACTCTGGACTTGTTATATGCTAATGTGAAGGATGCATACAACTCCACTGCACTCCCTCCCCTCGGTAGATCGGATCACAACCTTGTCCACCTCACCCCACTCTACAGGCCTATGGTCCAACAGCAGCCTGCAACCACCAGGACTATTAGGAGATGGTCCCCAGAGGCGAATGAGGCCCTACAGGACTGCTTTGAAACAACAGACTGGGATGTGCTCTGTGAGGCTCATGGGGAGGACATCGATGGACTCACTGACTGCATAACAGACTATATTAATTTTTGTGTAGACAACACTGTACCCACCAGGAAGGTACGCTGTTTCCCAAACAATAAACCCTGGGTCACCAGCGACCTGAAGGCCCTGCTGAATGAGAAGAAGAGGGCCTTCAAGGAGAAGGACAAGGACAAATTGAAATGCGTCCAGAGGGAGCTGAAGTTGCGGATTGCTGAGGGGAAGAGAGTGTATAAGGAGAAGATGGAGGACAAGCTGAGGCAGAGCCAGGTGAGAGAGGTGTGGAAGGGTATGAGAAATATCACTGGCTTCAAAAAGTCAAACAGTGGGCAGACGGAGGGGACCCAGGACAGAGCCAATGAGCTGAACCAATTTTTTAACAGGTTCGATACTGGCCCTGTCCACCTCCCCTCCAGCTCCCCAGACCAGACACCCTCACGGCTATCCCACCCCCACTTTGCTCACAGCACCTCTGCTGAGACAATCAGTGACCCCACCTCCGCCCCTGCCCCCCCTGGACTGATCCTCAACACCCCCCTTCCCCCCACCTCCCCACCTGGGCTGGCTTTCACCACCAACCAAGTGAAGAGAGAGCTGGAGAGACTACACCAGTGGAAAGCGGCGGGCCCTGATGGCATCAGCCCAAGGGTGCTGAGGGTCTGTGCTGACCAACTGTGTGGAATACTCCAGCGTCTTTTCAACCTTAGCCTGAGCCTAGAAAGGGTCCCTGTGCTGTGGAAAACATCCTGCCTCGTCCCAGTGCCCAAGAAGGCACACCCCACTGTCCTGAATGACTTCAGACCTGTAGCGCTAACATCCCACATCATGAAGACCCTGGAAAGGTTAGTCCTCGCTCACCTCAGACCCCTGGTGTGTTCATCAATGGACCCCCTGCAGTTTGCATACCAGCGCAACATCGGGGTGGATGATGCAATCATCTACCTTCTGCAGAGGGCCTACTCTCACCTGGACAATGCAGGTTGCACTGTGAGGGTCATGTTTTTTGACTTCTCCAGTGCCTTCAATACCATTCAGCCCCTGCTACTGGGTGAGAAGATGAGGAGGATGAAAGTGGAAGCACCCTTAGTCTCCTGGGTCACGGACTACCTGACCGGTAGGCCACAATTTGTGCGACTACAGAGCTGTGTGTCAGAACGGGCAGTTAGCAACACAGGGGCCCCACAGGGTACGGTCCTGTCCCCCTTCCTGTTCACCCTCTACACCTCAGACTTCAGATATAACTCTGAAACATGCCACCTACAGAAGTTCTCGGATGACTCTGCTATTGTAGGGTGCATCAGGGGTGGGCAGGAGGTGGAGTACAGGAGCACAATCAGTGACTTTGTGTTGTGGTGTGAGCAGAACCACCTTCAGCTCAACATCAGCAAAACTAAGGAGATGGTGGTGGACTTCAGGAGAACCAAGGCACAACTGACTGCAGTCCCTATAAAGGGGATGGATGTGGAAATGGTTGAGTCATACAAGTTCCTGGGTGTCCATATGGACAACAGACTGGAATGGGCTGGTAACACCGGGGCCCTGTACCAAAAGGGCCAGAGCCGACTCTACTTTCTGAGGAGGCTCAGGTCCTTCAACGTGTGCAGTAAACTACTGCATACCTTCTACCAGTCTGTGGTGGCCAGTGCCATCTTTTTTGCAGTGGTGTGCTGGGGAGCAAACATCAAAGCCGGTGATGCTTCTCGGGTAAATAAGCTGATCAGGAAGGCTAGCTCTGTCCTGGGGATGAGCCTTGACACTCTAGAGGAGGTGGCGGAGAGACGGATCCTGGCCAAACTGCTGGCCATCATGGACAACGTCACCCACCCTCTGCACGCTATGGTTATGACGCAGAGGAGCACTTTCAGTCACAGACTGATCCCACCACGGTGTGCCAGAGAGCGCTACAGGAGGTCCTTCCTGCCGGCGGCTATGAGACTGTATAATGCCTCACCGGGGTGCCGTGCCGTCGGCAACATAGATCTGGAACTGTTGGGGTGCTAGGACCTAGTTTAACAATTATGCATCCATCCGTGAGTAACTCTGGTCCGTCAGCACTCATCCACTCAGGACCTATTTATTCATACAGGTCTGTATATACATACTCATGTACAGTTGTTATATTATATCACATGCAATATTGTAAGTAATTATTGGACGTAGGCATTCACTCAGGAGTGCATTTTAGTATCCTGCCAGTTGCACCTTTTCTCATTGCTTTTAGTATATCGAATGTGCAATAAGTGCAGTTGTCTGTAATTAAACCCTGCGCACTAAGGACTGTATTTTAAGGGAATTACTATTATTACCCCAAATGATATCATACACACATTTAGCTATTAAAGTATCTCTTCCTGTCATTTACCTGTACAGTTTGTGTAAACATGCAAGTATTCACTTATCTGTAAATATAACTGTATACCTAACTGTACAGCTAATTTAACCATGCAAAATTTTCACTTACCTGTTCATTTACCCAGTCTGTCTATTAAGTAAGTAATTATTACCCTCACTCATATCATACGCATTTTTAGCTACTGAAGTATTTCTCTGCCATCGACCTGTATAGTATAGTTAACCATCCAACATCCACCAACGTATAGTGTACATATTCAGCCAACCACCCATACTATGCAATGTCCTTTTTATAGCTTTTTTTTTGCACTCCAGATATCTTGTATTTCTATACTTTTTCATACTGCCGCTCTATGTATCATGTACCGTGTATCTGTCTTTTGTGTACTTTCGTTGTGGCATTTTGCACCTGCCCTGTGTTTTGTTGTAGCTGCTTGACAATGAAATTTCCCCCCCGGGGGATCAATAAAGTACCTATCTATCTATCTATCTATCTATCTATCTATCTATCTATCTATCTATCTATCTATCTATCTATCTATCTATCTATCTATCTATCTATCTATCTATCAAGCGGCTTGATTTGAATTACAGGCACATCTTGTGTGAATTCAAGGCCTTTGGATCTCCTGCCTAAAGCTCCTGCATCTTCTCATTTGGGCTGCTCATTTATGGAGGGTGGATTACTGCCATCTACATAAAAATATTGCTGCTGTAATTCAATACATTTCCACTCTTGTTGATCACAACGAGTCATATTTAGTATCCATCAAAGCAACATTCGCAATGCAAATGAAGGGCATTTAATTAATTTGGACATATGCTCAGTACATGAAGGGTGTCATTTCCAACTCTACCGAGTTGCCATCACCGATTGACTGGTGAGTGTTGAGCCAATATCTTCTGTCTCTATTTGCAGATCGAGAGGCATCAGGCAGTAGGCCCTCTGTTATCCTGGTCAAAAAAATGGTGGTAGAAAATGGACATTCTGATTCAAAATATAGCTTTATTGTGGCCATGGAACCTTTGGGCCAGCATAGTGCCTACCAAAATTCTAATGACAAACACCATACGAGAGCTTTTAAACCTAAGCCCTACATTCAGCGTTGTAGACTTTTGTAATTACTATATCATATGGGAGCAGCCAGAACATTCTGGTACTGAAGTTGAAAATAGATTAGAAAAAATATGACCAGAAATACCACGTTAGTACACAATATTGAAATTAGAACAGGGATTGGTGTGTTTGACTTTGTTTTACTCAGAGCCCCAAAAAACCACTTGAAAATGGGCTAAATAAAATTGTAAAAATAATAATTGTGGAAATAGGCAGGGTTTAGCCATATTTATGACTTTTTGACTGTGTTAACTAGTGACGATGACAAATCAGCGGTGGAAAAAGTACCCTGTTGTCATATTTGAGTAAAAGTAAAGATACCTTAATAGAAAATGACTCAAGAAAAAGTGAAAGTTACCCAGTAGAATACTACTTGAGTAAAAGTATACTTAAGCAATAAGGCACGAGGGGATGTGGTATATGGCCAATATACCACGGCTAAGGGCTGTTCTTAGGCACTTAGCCGTGGTATATTGGCCATATACACCACAAACCCCCAAGGTGCCTTATTGCTATTATACACTGGTTACCAACGTAATTAGAGCAGTAAAAATACATATTTTGTCATACACGTGGTATTCGGTCTGATATACCACGACTGTCAGTCAATCAGCATTCAGGGCTCAAACCACTCATTTTATAATTAAGTATAAAAAGTCAATGCAATTGCTAAGATATACTTAAGTATCAAAAGTAAAAGTAGAAATCATTTTAAATTCCATATATTAAGCAAACCAGAAGGCACAATTCAAACATTTATGGATAACCAGGGGAACACTCCAACACTCAGACATCATTTACAAACGAAGCATTTGTGTTTAGTGAGTCCGCCTCTTGATAAGCGTGTGAAATTAACAAGCCTGTACCTATGGGTGTCAGGAAAAATGTATGGAGTAAAAAGTACATTATTTCCTTTAGGAATGTAGTAGAAAGTAGAGGTTGTCAAAAATATAAATAGTATTTTATTTCCTGTGGTCCAGCAAAATTAAGGCAGTTTATACAATTTTAAAAACATGACAAAAGATTCACAGATTTCACAAAACACTGTGTGCCTTCAGGCCCCTACTCCACCACTACCACATATCTACAGTACAAAATCCATGTGTGCATGTGTCTGTGCCTATGTTTGTGTCGCTTCACAGTCCCGCTGTTCCTACATCTGTCGGCCCCGAAGAATAAAGTTCTCTCCTTCTTCTTGCATCTAAATTCTGTACCTTCGCCTCCAACACTGAATATGCCCTCTCTGCATCGGTGCAGGCTCGTTGGTCAGTTGCACTCTTTTCCTCTACTTGTGCGAATATCTTCTCTGCCTTGTTAAGTCGTGTCTAGTGGGTTACTAACGCAGTGTTTGCTGTGGTAATGGCAGTTTGAAGTGTGGAGACTGTAGTAGCAATCTTATTGAAGTACTTGTCAATTCCATCCAGCCCATTTCGAAATTCTGTGCCCTGCGATGACAATTGGCTCAGAATTTGTTTTAGCATCGAGTCCGTGTCCATCTTCAAGTGTTTGTTAGTTTGCTAGCTTGGCTGATTGCTCGGTTGTTTGGTCGGCCATTAGCTTGGGTGCTAGCTCGGCTGATTGCTCGGTTGTTTGGTCGGCCATTAGCTTGGGTGCTAGCTCGGCTGATTGCTCGGTTGTTTGGTCGGCCATTAGCTTGGCTGCTAACTTGTCTGATTGCTCGGTTGAATGCACTGGGATGGGTCTCTGATTTTCCGTCTGCCTTTGCCGGTTTTGGCTTTCTGCACCTTCTGTCTCGTAAAAATCTCCCATCGGGCCCCGTTGGGTTGACATCTACCCTCTTAGCTTATATATATTCACAGAATTCCACATATTTATTCCCAGTATTTTAAGGGTTTATGCGAGCACAGACGTTGACTTCGCCTAGCGGAGTTCTGCTAGGAACAAACCAAACCTATGTATGCGGGACGCAGGGCCGGCCCTCCCATTGGGCAAGATTAAGCAGCCGCCTATTCAATTTGGCGGCACTTCAATTTGGGGCAGCATTTTGACAATTGGCTGCTGCCTATCCGGCGCCCCTGATCAGCTACTACACCGCGGGCGGCACCTCAGCCACCAGCTCATAACGTTGCTGCAGTTCACCCCATCCCCATAGCTACCAAGGATAGTTGGAGTGAACTTTGGCGCCCCTGAAAGCAACGCTATGAGCTGGTGGCCGCCGCCGGTGTAGTAACCGATCAGGGGATTCGTTGCTCCCTGTCCCCGATGACAGTGTTGATTTGATTTGGACCAAGGACAGCTACCGAGAGAAAACATTGCTGACTGTAAGGAAAGAGGCCTCTGTAAGCTGAGACTAAATAAATAAATGCTGGAACTGATGCTGGACAATCAAATGTGATATGTAAAGAAACGAACTTCGTTAAGGCTGCGTCATCGACATAACTCTTATTTTACACTGCTCCAGCAAAACGAGGCCCGCCATGCATTTATGAAAGCACGTGTTTCTGAAGCTCAAATGATCTCACTCTTTTTTACAGTTCTACAGGAATAATAAAATGTGTGTTATATAAAAGTTTTATTTTTATTGTAATTGGAACAATTACGTGTGATAACAGGTGGCATATTATTAATGAGAAACATTGTGATAGCAACCTCATTTTACATTTACATTTGAGTCATTTAGCAGACGCTCCTATCCAGAGCGACTTACAGTTAGTGCATTACATGTTCATACTCTCCGATGCAGGGGTTGAAGTAAAATTCCCTTAAATATATTAAAATACATATATAATTGGAAGCTATTTGTTCCTATTCCGAAAAAATAAGTGGTAAGCCTACCTGTTTGACAGATAATTATAATTATGCTATCCATAGAAGTACTCCAATGCTGTCGCATGCACTGATTAAATACCTCCGTGTCTGGGATGGGCTTGGTGTGTTTGCTTAAAACCAGGGCTCAAATTGAGTGAGGGTATCACATACCCTTTGTTAAAGAAAAGGGCTAAAATAATATCTATTGTTTGCTTTATATTTTTAAATAAATACATAAAACGTATCCGAATTATATCAAGTGTTCTATAACAATGCTTAACTCGGTGATGCCTTATGGTAGAAACAAGCTGTAAAATGCCCGCGAAAGACATGACTTATGGGGATATATTGATTCCTCTCTTATGACATTCTGAAGCTGAGCTGCAGCCTATAATATTCGAGGAGATAAAAAAAAAATAGCCAGCAGTTGAAGCTTACATTTTTCTGCGTTGGTAGAGCCTCTGTCTGGGTGGAAAGGTAACTTTTGAAAGTGCAAAGCTTAGATTCATAAGGATGCCTAAGATGTAATTATTTGCAAACAAGACACTAGTTTGACATTGAGAAATATGGTAAGAATGCCTATTTCTCTGTCCATTATTCCATGAAACCTTTTTCTTGCCAGGGCCGGCCCTGCGGGACGACTTCACTTAGCCCACTACCTCTGCGCCAATAATACATTTTATAGCCAGCAGGCAGAGGCAACAACCATTTGTTTTAGCCGTTAGGGATAATTCCCTAAGCTTTAATACATCTAGGGTTGCATCATTAAGCCTTTATGTATGTGATATGAATGACCAAATAGGTTTGATTTATAGTAATAGCGAAGGATGCTATATTCACCGCATGGAACTAGACAATTTTAAAAATGCCAACAAAAACAATTGTCAGCAGTTGAATACAGTGGAGACTTGTTGATAAAGAAGCAGCCGAAGCAGGATGAAACAGAACAGTGTATCCACTTTTCCTTTCAGTGACCCTGAATGGCTTGGCATGTAAACAAAGTCAGGATCAGATGGAAGAAGAGGAGGAAGGGGATGGCTCTGGAGAAAAACAGAGAAGGGGCAATCAATTTCATCTTTGACACTGACATTGTGCAAACCGGTCAAAATACAATCAGATAAAAATACTTACAAAACAAATATCAAAAATAACATAATTTAATAAGATTGTGTGCAAAATCGGCAGTGTATCAAATACTATATATATATATATATTTTATACATACACAGTGGGGAGAACAAGTATTTGATACACTGCCGATTTTGCAGGTTTTCCCACTTACAAAGCATGTAGAGGTCTGTAATTTTTATCATAGGTTCTCTTCAACTGTGAGTGACGGAATCTAAATCAAAAATCCAGAAAATCACATTGTATGATTTTTAAGTAATTAATTTGCATTTTATTGCATTTAAGTATTTGATAGATCAGAAAAGCAGAACTTAATATTTGGTACAGAAACCTTTGTTTGCAATTACAGAGATCATACGTTTCCTGTAGTTCTTGACCAAGTTTGCACACACTGCAGCAGGGATTTTGGCCCACTCCTCCATACAGACCTTCTCCAGATCCTTCAGGTTTCGGGGCTGTCGCTGGGCAATACGGACTTTCAGCTCCCTCCAAAGATTTTCTATTGGGTTCAGGTCTGGAGACTGGCTAGGCCACTCCAGGACCTTGAGATGCTTCTTACGGAGCCACTCCTTAGTTGCCCTGGCTGTGTGTTTCGGGTCGTTGTCATGCTGGAAGACCCAGCCACGACCCATCTTCAATGCTCTTACTGAGGGAAGGAGGTTGTTGGCCAAGATCTCGCGATACATGGCCCCATCCATCCTCCCCTCAATACGGTGCAGTCGTCCTGTCCCCTTTGCAGAAAAGAATCCCCAAAGAATGATGTTTCCACCTCCATGCTTCACGGTTTGGATGGTGTTCTTGGGGTTGTACTCATCCTTCTTCTTCCTCCAAACACGGCGAGTGGAGTTTAGACCAACAAGCTCTATTTTTGTCTCATCAGACCACATTACCTTCTCCCATTCCTCCTCTGGATCATCCAGATGGTCATTGGCAAACTTCAGACGGGCCTGGACATGCGCTGGCTTGAGCAGGGGGACCTTGCGTGCGCTGCAGGATTTTAATCCATGACGGCGTAGTGTGTTACTAATGGTTTTCTTTGAGACTGTGGTCCCAGCTCTCTTCAGGTCATTGACCAGGTCCTGCCATGTAGTTCTGGGCTGATCCCTCACCTTCCTCATGATCATTGATGCCCCACGAGGTGAGATCTTGCATGGTGCCCCAGACCAAGGGAGATTGACTGTCATCTTGAACTTCTTCCATTTTCTAATAATTGCGCCAACAGTTGTTGCCTTCTCACCAAGCTGCTTGCCTATTGTCCTCCAGCCTTGTGCAGGTCTACAATTTTATCCCTGATGTCCTTACACAGCTCTCTGGTCTTGGCCATTGTGGAGAGGTTGGAGTCTGTTTAATTGAGTGTGTGGACAGGTGTCTTTTATACAGGTAACGAGTTCAAACAGGTGCAGGTGCAGTTAATACAGGTAATGAGTGGAGAACAGGAGGGCTTCTTAAAGAAAAACTAACAGGTCTGTGAGAGCCGGAATTCTTACTGGTTGGTAGGTGATCAAATACTTATTGCAAATTAATTATTTAAAAATCATACAATGTGATTTTCTGGATTTTTGTTTTAGATTCCGTCTCTCACAGTTGAAGTGTACCTATGATAAAAATTACAGACCTCTACATGCTTTGTAAGTAGGAAAACCTGAAAAATCGGCAGTGTATCAAATACTTGTTCTCCCCACTGTATACACATATACACACACACATACTGAAAAAAATATATAAACACAACATGTAACACTTACATTAATTTTACAGTTCATATGAGGAAATCAGTCAATTGAAATAAATTCATTAGGCCCTAATCTATGGATTAAAAAAATGGGCTTCACAACGGGTCTCAGGATTTTCTTCACTGTATTTTTGTGCTTTCAAATTGCCATCGATAAAATGCAATTGGGTTTGTTGTCCGTAGCTTATACCTGCCCATACCATAACCCCACCACCACCATGGGGCAAACTGCTCGCCCACACAACACCATGTATGTGGTCTTGAGACATCTGTAGCATTGTGCTGTGTGACAAAACTGCACATTTTAGAGTGGCCTTTTATTGTCCCCAACACAAGGTGCACCTGTGTAATGATCATGCTGTTTAATCAGCTTCTTGATATGCCACACCTGTCAGGTGGATGGATTATCTTGACAAAGGAGAAATGCTCACTAACAGGAATGTATAAAATGTGCACAACATTTTAGAGAAGTATGCTTTTTGTGCGCATGGAACATTTCAGGGATATTTTATTTCAGCTCATGAAACAACACTTTACATGTTGCATTTTATATTTTTGTTCAGTGTACATATTAGACTTACTATGCATTATAACAGCATCATGCTTTACACCTGTCAGTTTTAAGTGTACCCTGAATTCCATTCAATCCTATGGAGGACTGCTTTTCTGAGGAGTGCCAATATGGCAGACTGGTGGCTTCAAAGCCTCTTATTGGGCAATACAAAGCATCAGCAATCAAGGGTTTATATACATCATTGGTATGCACTGGTTAAAAACTCTGGACAAGAGATTTAGCAGATGAATGAATGAATAAGTTACAGCCTTATTTCTAAAATGGATCAAATAAAAAATGGTCTCCATCAATCTACACACAATACCCCATAATGAAAAAAAAAAAAAAAAGAAAGAAATGCCTTATGAAACATAAGTATCCCTTTGCTATGATACTCGAAATTGAGCTCAGGTGCATCCTGTTTCCATTGATCATCCTTGAGAAGTTTCTACAACTTGATTGGAGTCCACCTGTGGTATATTCAATTGATTGGACATGATTTGGAAAGGCACACACCTGTCTATATGAGGTCCCAGAGTTGACAGTGCATGTCAGAGCAAAAACCAAGCCATGAGGTCAAAGGAATTGTATATAACAGTGCCCCAATAACAGTGTCTTCCATCATTCTTAAATGGAAGAAGTTTGGAATCACCAAGACTCTTCATAAAGCATAAACCAAGAACCCGATGGTCACTCTGACAGAGCTACAGATTTCGTCTGTGGAGATGGGAGAACCTTCCAGAAGGACAACCATCTCTGCAGCACTCCACCAATCAGGCCTTTATGGTAGAGTGGCCAGATGGAAGCCACTCCTCAGTAAAAGGCACATGACAGCCCGCTTGGAGTTTGCCAAAAGGCACCGAAAGACTCTCAGACCATGAGAAACCAATTGAACTTTGGCCTGAATGCCAAACATCACGTCTGGAGGAAACCTGGCAACATCCCTATGGTGAATAATGGTGGTGGAAGCATCATGCTGTAGGGATGTTTTTCAGCGGCAGGGACTGGGAGATTAGTCAGAATCGAGGGAAAGACGAACAGAGCAAAGTACAGAGAGATCCTTGATGAAAACCTGCTCCAGAGTGCTCAGGACCTCAGACTGGGGGCGAAGGTTCACCTTCCAACAGGACAACGACCCTAAGCACATAGCGAAGACAACGCAGGAGTGGCTTCAGGACACATCTCTGAATTTCCTTGAGTGGCCCAGCCAGAGCCCGTACTTGAACCCGATCGAACATCTCTGGTGAGACCTGTGCAGCTATGCTCCTCATCCAACCTGACAGTGCTTGAGATGATCTGCATAGAATGGGAGAAACTCCCCAAATACAGGTGTGCTAAGCTTGTAGACTCGAGGCTGTAATCCCTGCCAAAGGTGCTTCAACAAAGTACTGAGTAAACGGTCTGAATACTTATGTAAATGTGATATTTCAGGTTTTTATTTTTAATACATTTGCAAAAAAGGTTTTTCTTTGTTATTGTGGGGTATTGTGTGTAGATTGATGAGGGGAAACAACTATTTAATCAATTTTTAAATAAGTCTGTAACGTAACAAAATGTGGAAAAAGTCAAGGGGCTCTGAATACTTTCCGAATGCACTGTATATAGGGAGGTACCTCTAAGCGTTGGCGGGGGGCGAGTGGGATTGACCATGTTGCTCTGTGAGAGGGCTTCCACTATCCAGCTGAGTGCACTGGAGCAATACTCCAACTGGGAAAGAAAGGGTTTAAAAAAGAATCAACATTTAGTTTAAGAGTCAAGTTTAACTAAATATATTCCAGTGAAAGCTTGTTCTCTCACAGCTATGACTTAAAGAAACGTAGCTACCGTTAAGTTAAGAACACTCTAAGACATTCTATATTCAATTTCAGGAATCCCTTCAACAGTCTTCATAAGAACCAACATAAGACAAGACTGAAAGCCATATCTTAACTTTCGTCTTGACATAAGAAAAGGCAGATCAGAAGAAATTTCTTGTGAATCCAAGAAGGCAGATACAGATAACCTGGACACCCGCCCACCTTTAACCACCACACACACACATCTCCCGAAACCAGAAATGGTGGATGGTTAGGCATGGTGCATCCCGTAAAACCTTTGTGCTACCGCAACAAATGACAATCTGTCAGGCTCTGGCCATAGAGAAGCCTATTGCTTCTCTATGTATACATGGTCAGAGTCTGACAGGTCTATAATTTCTGTTTCTGTCTGACGTTTTGTGTTGGATCCCTAATTAGAGGCAGCTGCACTGCATTGTCTCTAATTAGGGATCCTACATATGTTTGTATGTCCCACACCTAGGTGTAGGTCGTTATATCTCCAGTCACGACAAGTAAGTGTGTTACGTTGTTTTTGTTAACTCGTGTTTTTGTTTGTATAGTTCGTCATTGTTGAATAATTCTATAAAATAAAATAAATGTCAAACTATTACTGCGCTGGGCCTTGGTCTCTCCATGCACCCAGTCGTGACACAATCCTACAACTGGATGCTAAGAGTCCCAGACTGGGAGCACTGAACACCAAAAACAAACTGCACGTTGGCTTATGGAATGAAATAAGAAGATACAATCTACAGATCCTGGGAGCGAGTAAAGCCAGGTGGACTAGCTCTGGTTCCACAATAACCAGCACTGGAGAAACAGTACTACACTCTGGGCGGGAGGACGGACAACATGGTCGCCATCATCCTACAGAAAGAGGAAGAGAAAACTTGAATAGAATGGAAACCAATCAGCAGTAGAAGATAAATTAGGGATCCAACACAAACCACCACCAGAAACAGAAAGAATAGACCTGTCAGACTCTGAACATAGCTACATAGAGAAGCAAATAGGCTTCTCTATGGCCAGAGCCTGACAGGTGGAGAAGATGACCAGAGACAGACAGAAATGGAGTGCCTTTGTTGCTGCCCTATGCGCAAGCCGGCCTGGCGGGGAATGAAGTGACACACACACACACACACAATCCCCCCTTCCCTCATACATGTGTAAATATTGTCCTATAAATTGAGTCTTCCTGTATTATACTTAGGCTAATATTGTATTAATTTATTAATTTTTATTCTACTCTAATAAGCCATTTACTTGCATTGTCAAGTAAGCATTTCGTTGGACGGTGTACCATGTGTATCCTGTAAATTTGACTAATAAAACTTGAAACACACACACACTTCAATTTGATATAAATAAATGGCTCAATTGGCATCACAAGCAACAATCACAAGCCAAGAGAGCTGCCTCTTCTCTTTCTTCGTCTGCTGATGGAAACCCTCAAGCACACACACAAACATGTAGGGACTGTATGTACAAAATCTAAATCACACACATACATAGAATGTCGGAACAAACTGTAAAGCCTGACCTCCGATTCCAGAGTCCTCAGTCTGCGATCATGACCCCTTGTCTCAGCCATCTGTTTCAGCAGACTGTCCACCCTGTCACACAGCAAACACATAGTCAGGTCCAAAATGATTGACACCCTCGATAAAGATACGCAAAAAAGACTGTATCAAATAAAGAATACAAATACAGAGCTATATTGCATGCAAAACATTTACACTGATTCAATTGCTCAGAGAAAGAGATTTTGTTTAACAAGTAATACTTTGTTTTGCTAAAAAAGATAGGGGTCAAAATTGTTGGAAGCCCTGTTTTCAATACCTTTCAATACAGATGTAGGATCTTAATTTGATCAATTTTGTTGATGCAAATTTCCATGCTCAGCAGGAAATGCAAACTTGTAGTGTATTTGGGGTTTAAAAAGGCTTTTCAAGTTTGTCATTTACACATAGAAATTTGATTTGACCTAACGAAAAATGTATCGACCACTACAACAAATGTCCATTAATTATAATCCACATAATAATTCACATTTCCTGTTGCTGCAGGATTATTTTCCTTCTGTAGCAAACTGGCTTAAATTAAGATCCTACATCTGTACCTCACCTTGCAAGGCCCACATCAGGCACATTGGACCCACTCCAAATTGCCTACCACTCCAACAGATCCACGGAAGATGCCATATTCACACGGCCATAACACATATGGACAAGAGGAACACCTACACTACCGTTGAAAAGTTTGGGGTCACTTAGAAATGTCCTTGTTTTTGAAAGAAAAGCAAATTGATCAGAAATATAGTGTAGACATTGCTAATGTTGTAAATGACTATTGTAGTTGGAAACGGCTGATTTTTTATGGAATATCTACATAGGCGTACAGAGGCCCATTATCAGCAACAATCACTCCTGTATTTCAATGGCACGTTGTATTAGCTAATCCAAGATTATCATTTTAAAAACGCTAATTGATCATTAGAAAACCCTTTTGCAATTATGTTAGCACAGCTGAAAACGGTTGTGCTGATTAAAGAAGCAATTAAACTGGCCTTCTTAAGACTAGTTGAGTATCTGGAGCGTCAGCATTTGTGGGTTCGATTACAGGCTCAAAATGGCCAGAAACAAAGCACATTCTTCTGAAACTCGTCAGTCTATTCTTGTTCTGAGAAATGAAGGCTATTCCATGCGAGAAATTTCCAAGAAACTGAAGATCTCGTACAACGCTGTGTACTACTCCCTTCACAGAACAGCGCAAACTGTCTCTAACCAGAATAGAAAGAGGAGTGGGAGGCACAACTGAGCAAGAGGACAAGTACATTAGAGTGTTTAGTTTGAGAAACAGAGTCCTCAACTGGCAGCTTCATTAAATAGTACCCGCAAAACACCAGTCTCAACATTAACAGTGAAGAGGCGACTCCGGGATGCTGGCCTTCTAGGCAGAGTTGCAAAGGAAAAGCATATCTCAGACTGTCCAATAAAAAGAAAAGATTAAGATGGGCAAAAGAACACAGACACTGGACAGAGGAAGATATGGCTTGTTCTTTGCAACTCTGTCTAGAAGGCCTGCATCCCGAAGTCGCCTCTTCACTGTTGACGTTGAGACTGGTGTTTTGCGGATACCACAGGCTGTAAAGATTGGCAACAACACCTCCTCCACACTGACTGTTAACACAGGGGCCCTCAAGGTGTGTGTCCTCAACCCTCTGCTGTACTCCGTTCACCCACAACTGCGTGGCTTTACACGACACCAACTCCATCATCAAGTTTGCTGATGACACCATGTTTTTAACTATCCCTATATTTCTGTTATTACGGTGCTATCACTCTGTTATTAATACGTATTAGGAGTCTTGTTGCTGATGTACCTGGCCTAAGTGCAATGGCAACCACGTAATGTGGAAATACGGTTTAGTAAACTTTGATAAACTGGAAACTAGTCATTGTGTCATTTCATGTTAACATTGGTAGCAGAGGATGGTTCACCTCGTTTCGACGAGAATAGGTCATATGAAAGTTGAAAAAATGAACTTGGAATGGACACACGTTACTAATCTGGATGAGAAAAAGCAAGCACTTGCGGTGGTATTATCGCTCGAGGGAAGCGATACAGCACTGGAAATATCCGTTGAGGATTTGAACAAGGATGACGGTATGGGAACTTGGATCAGAGCACTGGATTCTGTGTTTCTTAAAGAAGAGAAAGACAGTGCCTATGAGGCATATTCAAACTTGGACAGTGTTACTAGAGATATTTCGGTTGCAATGACGGGCTACATCATTGATTTCGAATAAAGGTACAATAGTACGTGCAAGTACGACATGTTTCTCCCGGATGCAGCTAACACGTTTATCTCAAAGGAGGTGATCATGGACTTCAGGAAACATCCACAGGACTGCAGTGAAGAAGGTGGAAACTTTCAAGTTCCTCGGCATACACATCACTGACAAACTGGAATTGTCCACCCACACAGTGTGGTGAGAAAGGCGCAACAGAGCCTCTTCAACCTCAGGAGGCTAAAGAGATTTGTCTTGGCACCTAAAACCCTCACAAACTTCTACAGATGCACAATTGAGAGCATCCTGTCGGGCTGTATCACCACCTGGTACGGCAACTGCACCGCCCGCAACCGCAAGGCTCACCAGAGGGTGGTGCGGTCTGCCCAACGCATTACCGGGGGCAAACTACCCGCCCTCCAGGACACCTACAGCACCCGATGTCACAGGAAGGCCAAAAACTGCCTGTTCACCCTGCTATCATCCAGAAGACGAGGTCAGTACAGGTGCATCAAAACTGTGACCCGAGAGACTGAAAAACAGCTTCTATCTCAAGGCCATCAGACTGTTAAACAGCCATAAATAGCACATCAGAGGCTGCTGCCTACAGACAGACTATAAATCACTGGTCACTTTAAGAAATGGAACACTAGTCACTTTAATAATGTTTACATATCTTGCATTACTCATCTCATATGTATATACTGTATTCTATACTATTCTACTGTATCTTAGTCCATGCCGCTCTGATATCGCCATATATGATTTAGATTTGTGTGTATTGGGTATATGTTGTATAATTTGTTAGATATTACTTGTTAGATATTACTGCACTGTCGGAGCTAGAAGCACAAGCATTTCGCTACACCCGCCATAACATCTGCTAACCACGTGTATGCGACCAATACCATTTGATTTGATTTGATTTTCTAGATACTGCCTGTCTGGATGGTAGAGTGAAACAGTTGGCTTTGACTGCTTGTACTGTGCTGAACTTTGCGTCGATGAAGTCGGCACTAAAAATAATTGTTGGTGAAAAGACTGTCGCGCCAATAAGAGATGGAATGGAAGTGGGTGACGCAGCACGTTACACAGCAAAGACAAGGCAGCAACAAGTCACGTTCTCAAGACAACCAGACGAGGGCGCCATTGCCCGGCACAAATCCACTGGACAAGTATGGAAGGAGATCAAAATGTGCTATTTGTCAAAGAACTTACCGTTGGGTTAAAGACTGTCCTCATAAAAATGAACAAGTTAAACTAACAGAGGAAAATGTAAAACAGATATAGAGCAGTGTAACATTACACTATTTTAAAACAAATCTGCTTCTGATACGGAGATCTTTATAGTTGAATCCTTAGGATCTGCTGTGGTTGATACTGCATGTACACGCACAGTGTGTGGTGCAAAATGGCTTGATAGCCATGTCAGTGAACTGAATATGAAAAGAAGTACAAAATATGATTGACACACCAAGCAACAGAGCTTAAAAATGTGGAGATGGGAGAATCGTCAATTCTACCAAGAGAGTCAAGAAACCAGCAAAAATTGGTCAGATTAAGTGTCACATTGAAACAGAGGTGGTCCCTATAGATATCCCCTTACTATTAAGCAAAGCTTCCCTCAAGAAGGCAGGGGCTGTACTAGACATAAAAAATGACAAGTCAGTGATGTTTAAACAACAAGTGACCCTTGAACTTACTAGCTCGGGCCATTATTGTGTCAACATTTTAGACAAAGACATCACACAGAGTCTGTGTAAAAAATGTATTCTGACAGTCACAGAGAACATGAACACAGAGGAAAAACGCAAAGCATTGTTAAAACTTCACAAACAGTTCTGGGAATAATGATGATGCAAGTATTTCCATTCTACGGCAGACAGTTAACAGTTGTGAGACATGTCAGAAACACAGTAAACCAGAAACACAGTAAACCAGAAACACAGTAAACCTAAGCCCAGACCAGCTGATGGTGTGCCACTGGTTTCCAAACTACAATGGAACAGTGGCAGTAGATCTACATGAGTTAGGACCCAGTGTGTGGTACCTTCACATAAATCGACCACTTCACACGCCTCAGTGCTGGAAGCATCGTGAATACAAAGAAACCCAGTGAAATCGTTGGATTCCTGTGCATGGCCCGCCCATGGCAGAGAAAATGGCAGAGAAATTCAACATGGAAGTAAAGACAACTGCTGCATACCGTCCATGGAGAAATGGACTTCTGGAGAGACAATCAAAACACTCACAGAGATGATGCTGAAAGGGAAGCAAGCCAATGGATGTGACTGGAAAACAGCCCTAGATTGGGCTTTGATGACAAAAAACTCAATGCACAATGTTTATGGCTACAGCCCAAACCAACTAGTGTTCGGGCAGAACCCTAATATTGCCTCTGTGCTGGTTGACAAGACACCAGCACTAGAAGGGACCAGTGTGAGTGCATGGTAGGGACAGCACCTTTCATCACTACATGCAGCGAGAAAAGCATTCACTGAAGCAGAGTGTTCAGCGAGAATTCGCAGGGCTCTGCGTAAACAGCTTTGAGTACGAGCCTGGGAAAAAAAAGTACTACATACGATTTGACTGTCACTGGCCAAGATGGTGTGGTGATATTTCTAAGACACGGAGGCACCATTGTCAGGGTGCATCACTTAAATGATCAACAAGATGGAGGAGCGGTTGCCATTTTCTCACTGAAAATGAGAAAAAGGACACATTAACAGACACAAACCTACCAGACGTCGCATCCAATGATATGGACACTGAAACTGACACAGGAAATGGAGCAGAGACCTTCAGCCATGACACAGGTAATACTGTTGAGTGTTCAAATGAGGAAAACATTCAACAACAGCCACATGTGTTAAGACAACATGGTTGTTCCAATCTGAAAACTGGACACACTGTTAAATACATGGACAGAGAAAGTGGTATTCCACACACATTGGACGAGCAGGAAAAGCCCACGGAAAACACCAGAAGTGGTACAACTTGCAGTACTCTGTAGATCATCTCAGAATTGCACCGATGGAAAAATCGAGAAAAACTGAATGATGATGTACTTAAAACGTAGGGCGTGTCATTTGACTCAGCTTAACTAGATGAGCTCAGTAATTGGAGGAAAAAAATCGAGTGTTTGAGGAAGTCAAAGACATCGCGATGCCAAAGATGATCTCAACAAGGTGGGTGTGAAGCCTTAAAGAATCCTTAACTGGAATAGTGGCTAGAGGTTTTGAGGTGCTGGCTGCTAAAGATCTCCCAAAAGACTCACCGACATGTGCCTCAGAGTTACTCAGATTGCTGCTGACAGTTATCTGCCAGAAAATAAGGAAACTTCATTCCATAGACATCACATTTTTGCAGGGAACAGAGCTGTCAAGGGACATTCACGTCCAACCTCCGCCTGAAGCTAAGAGCGAAGGAACACTGTGGCCTGGCAGATGCATCACTCTACTGGTACAACAAAATCAAGGCAAAATGCTGAGTACAGGTGGAAAAATGTCACAAGTGGATCCTGCAGTCTTCTATTGGCTTGATCAAGACTGCAATGTGACTGGAGAACTTGCCTGTCATGTTGATGACTTCATCTGGGGTGGCTCACAGACCTTTGCTACAACTGTGATTCCACACCTCAAAGCTGTTTTCTAGGTCGGCCGTGAGGAGCATGATAGTTTTGTTATGTTGGCATAGAGTTTATTACAGTTGACGGAACAATACTGACACAACAGAAAGCTATATCAAGAATCTTCAACCCACATGGATTCTTCAAGAGCCATAACAAAGGAATTCCTCTCTCTGTGAAATTGTATTTAATTTGTTTTATTTAACCTTTATTTAACTAGGCAAGTCAGTTAAATAAAGGTCAAACCCGGATGATTCTGGGCCAATTGTGCACCGCCCAATGGGACTCCCAATCACAGCCAGTTGTGATACAGTCTGGACTCGAACCAGGTTGTCTGTAGTGACGCCTCCAGCACTGCGCCACTTGGGAATTGAAGCTGACATCCAACACGAAACACGCCACTGTACAAACCATTCATGAGGCAAACCCTTGCCTCTTGAGGATGGAATTGACAATGCCATCTTTCTGGCAACTCTGGTGAGACAAAACAGCACATTCTACCTGTAGTTTGTCACTAACAACTACGCCTTAGTTGATGCTTTGAAGTCAACCAAGTCTGTCACAGTGAAAATACTTTGTCTTGAGATTAGCAGCATCAAGGAATTTATGGTCGGCCACAAAGGAACAACTTGCTGACGACTGTCTGACTAAAAAGGGAGCATCCGTTCTTGTGCTCCTAAAGGCCCTCAGTAATGGCAAGTGGCAGCTTGAGTAATACAAATACAAACTTTGTCACACAACCCATTTGTAATGGGTAACTTAAATAATACTTGGGAAATGTAATTCATTTTGTTGGTGTTTTATTTGTCTTCAAAGAAATGGGAGATTGTTAAGTTCACGTTTATCTCTGTTATTAGTACGCCTGCGCAGGAGTCAGTTGAGAACAAATTCTTATTTACAATGACAGCCTACACGGTTCTACAGGGTCAGCCATAGTAGTACCGTGCTCCTGGAGCAAATTAGGGTTAAGTGCCTTGCTCAAGGGCACATCAACAGGATTTTCACCTTGTCGGCTCAGGTGTTCGAACCAGCAACCTTTCAGTTACTGGACCGACGCTCTAACCACTAAGCTCTACCTCTTCAATTCAAACCACAGATTTTCAATGGTATTCAAGACTGGAGACTGAGATGGTCATTGCAAAATGTTGATTTTGTGGTCAATTAACCATTTCCTTGTGGATTTTGATGTATTTTGTCTGCTGGAAGATCCACTTGCGGCCAACTTTCAGCCTCAGTTTTATGTATTTTATACTGTTTTTCTGCTCATCTTTATCAAGGGTGCCAATAATTTTGGACCTGACAGTACAACATCATCTAATACAAATAGTAGATATAGTATATTCAAGTATATAAGTGGTCTAAGACACTGCATCTCAGGGCGGCGCCGTCCGAGTTTGGCAGGTGTAGGCCGTCATTGTAAATAAGAATCTGTTCTTAACTGACTTGCCTAGTTAAACAAAGGTTAAATTATAAAAAAATATGTATTATTTTGACAAAAAATATAATATAAATATTTACATATATACAATACATTTATACGTAGGCTACAGTACATGTAACATGTAAATATAAATATATTCATTATATCCATAAACATCCACAATATCTAGAAAAGGCTGTAGGTAAATTGGTAGAGAAAAATGCTGAAAGAGAGACGGATCCAAACTGCAGGGTGGGCATAAAGGTTCACTCACTTGACTGACATCCGTTTGAGCCTCTCAGAGTCGCTCCCTCTCTGGATCTTGCTCTGGGCTGTCAGGAAGTTCTCCTTCTCAATGGCCTCCCATGTCATTAGCCTGTTAGCTGCTTTCCCCTTCAGCTCCAATACTAACAGAGGTGGAAAATGTGTTAGTGGTGTTGATGGTTAGCGTGAAGTAGGAAACACAGGAGGCTTCTGAGGAGAGAATAGCTCATGATAATGGCTGGAACGGAGCGAATGATTACCATTGCACCAATTCCACTCCAGCCATTACCATGAGCCCATCCTCCCCATTTAAGGTGCCACCAACCTCCTTAGGAAACCAGTAGTTAGCATGTTGACCTCACTGTCAGAGACAGAGGTTGTGTCCCAATAATCTCTCCTTTTATATCTAAGGTTTACTTTGTGACTGGAATGGGTAGATCTGCCAATGACATGGGCTTGTTCACTCACTTCACAGATTTTAAATGAAATTACTGGTAGACGGAAACTCCTTTGCCTAAATACTGTTGAAGTAATACGGCTACAGGTTCATCTGTCTCACCTAAAGCCCATTCTGGTGGGAAGGTGCTATAGACCAAGTGCTAACAGTAAGTATCTGGATAATATGTGTGAAATGCTTGATAATGTATGTGATATCAAAAGAGAGGTATATATTCTGAGTGATTTAAATATTGACTGGCATTCATCAGGCTGCCCACTGAAGATAACACTTTTAAACTGTAACCAGTGCCTCCAACCTGGTTCAGGTTGTCAGTCAACCTACCAGGGTACTTACAAACAGCACAGGAATGAAATCATCAACATGTACTGAGCACATATTTACTGCAGAAATTAGCTTTAAAGCAGTATCCAAATCCATAGGATGTAGTGATGACAATATAATAGCCATATCTAGGAAAACCAAAGTTCCAAAGGCTTTTGTAGTGATTCCTATGTTGTTGATGTAAATAATATTTGTTGGTCCATTGTGTGTAATGAGGAGCAACCAGACGCTACACTTGACACATTTATGAAATTGCTTATTCCAGTTACTAATAAGCATGCACCCTTAAGAAAATGAATGTAAAAACTGTTAAATCCCTGTGGATTGATGAGGAATTAAAAAACGGTATGGTTGAGAGGGATGAGGCAAAATAAATGGCAAATAAGTCTGTCTGCACAACCGATTGGCAAAAGTACTGCAAATTGAGAAATCATGTGACTAAACTGACTAAAAAGAAGAAGAAACTATACTATGAAACAAAGATAAATGACATAAAGAATGATAGTAAACATTTTGGAGCACCTTAAATGACATTTTGGGAAAAAAGGCAAACTCAGCTCCATCATTCATTGAATCAGATGAATCAGATCAAAACCCACTGATATGTGACCAATAAAATTGGATTTGATTTGACTTGAATGATTTTTTTGGCAAGATTAGCAAACTTAGGTATGACATGCCAGCAACAAACGTTGACACCTAAAATCCAAGTATATCTGACCAGATTATGAAAGACAAGCATTGTAATTTTGAATTCCGTAAAGTGAGTGTGGAAGAGGTGTAAAAATTATTGTTGTCTATCAACAATGACAAGCCACCGGGTCTGACAATCTGGATGGAAAATTACTGAGGATAATAGCGGACGATATTGCCACTCCTATTTGCCACATCTTCAATTTAAGCCGACTAGAAAGTGTGGTCCCTCAGAACTGGAGGAAGGCTAAAGTAATTACATTACCTAAGAATAGTAAAACCCCAAATATCCGACCAATCAGCCTGTTACCAAACTTTTGTAAACTTCTGGAAAAAATGGTGTTTGACCAGATACAATGCTATTTTACAGTAAACAAATTGACAACAAACTTTCAGCACGCTTATAGGGAAGGACATTCAACAAGCACAGCACAAATGACTGATGATTAGCTGAGAGAAATTAATGATAAAAAGATTGTGGGGGCTGTTTTGTTAGACTTCAGTGTAGCTTTTGACATTATCGATCACTCTGCTGCTGGAAAAATGTGTTATGGCTTTAAACCCCCTGATATAATGTGGATAAAGAGTTACTTGTCTAACAGAACACAGAGGGTGTTCTTTAATGGAAGCCTCTCCAACACAACCCAGGTAGAATCAGGAATTCCCCAGGGTAGCTGTCTAGACCCCTTACTTTTTTCAATCTTTACTAACGACATGCCACTGGCTTTGAGTAAAGCCAAAGTGTCTATGTATGCCGATGACTTAACACTATACGTCAGCTATTACAGCAACTGAAATGACTGCAACACTTAACAAAGAGCTGCATTTAGTTTCAGAATGGGTGACAAGGAATAAGTTAGTCCTAAATATTTCTCAAAACTAAAAGCATTGTATTTGGGACAAATCATTCACTAAACCCTAAACCTCAACTAAATCTTGTAATAAATAATGTGGAAATTGAGTAAGTTGAGGTGACTAAACTTAGTACTACACTGCCTTCTTAACAACACTATCAACAAGGCAGGTCCTACAGGCCCTAGTTTTGTCGCACCTGGACTACTGTTGAGTAGTGTGGTCAGGTGCCACAAAAAAGGGACTTAGGAAAATTGCAAATGGCTCAGAACAGGGCAGCATGGCTGGCCCTTGGGTGTACACAAAGAGCTAAAATTAGTAATATGCACGTCAATCTCTCCTGGTTCACTACTTGTATTTATGAGAGATGTTGACAAGCTGAATGTACAGAGCAAATCTGTTTGAACTACTGTCGCACAGCTCGGACACCCATGCACACCCCACAAGACATATTACAAGAGGTCTCTTCACAGTCCCCAAGTCCAGAACAGACTATGGGAGGTGCACAGTACTACAGTTGTGGTCAAAAGTTTTGAGAATGACACAAGTATTGGTCTCCACAAAGTTTGCTGCTTCAGTGTTCTTAGATCTTTATGTCAGTAGTTACTATGGTACACTGAAGTATAATTCCAAGTATTCCATAAGTGTCAAAGGCTTTCATTGACAATGACATTCAGTTTATGCAAAGAGTCAATATTTGCAGTGTTGACCCTTATTTTTCAAGACCTCTGCAATCCGCCCTGGCATGCTGTCAATTAACTTCTGGGCCACATCCTGACTGATGGCATAATCAATGCTTGGAGTTTGTCAGAAGTTGTGGGTTTTTGTTTGTCCACCCGCCTCTTGAGGATCGACCACAAGTTCTCAATGGGATTAAGGTCTGGGGAGTTTCCTGGCCATGGACCCAAAATGTCGATGTTTTGTTCCCCGAGCCACTTAGTTATCACTTTTGCCTTATGGCAAGGTGCTCCATCATGCTGGAAAAGGCATTGGTCATCACCAAACTGTTCTTGGAAGGTTGGGAGAAGTTGCTCTCGGAGGATGTGTTGGTACCATTCTTTATTCATGGCTGTGTTCTTAGGCAAAATTGTGAGTGAGCCCACTCCCTTGGCTGAGAAGCAACCCCACACATGAATGGTCTGAGGATGATTTACTGTTGGCATGACACAGGACTGATGGTAGCGCTCACCTTGTCTTCTCCGGACAAGGTGTTTTCCGGATGGCCCAAACAATCGGAAAGGGGATTCATCAGAGAAAATGACTCTACCCCAGTCCTCAGCAGTCCAATCCCTATACCTTTAGCAGAATATCAGTCTGTCCCTGATGTTTTTCCTGGAGAGAAGAGGCTTCTTTGCTGCCCTTCTTGACACCAGGCCATCCTCCAAAAGTCTTCGCCTCACTGTGTGTGCAGATGCACTCACACCTTCCTGCTGCCATTCCTCAATCAGCATGACAGAGTGATCTCCAGCCTTGTCCTCGTCAACACTCTCACCTGTGTTAACGAGACAATCACTGACATGATGGCAGCTGGTCCTTTTGTGGCAGGGCTGAAATGCAGTGGAAATGTTTTTGGGGGATTAAGTTCATTTTCATGGCAAAGAAGGACTTTGCAATTAATTGCAATTCATCTGATCACTCTTCATGACATTCTGGAGTATAAGCAAATTGCCATCACCAACACTGAGGCAGCAAACTTTGTGGAGACCAATACTTGTGTCATTCTCAAGACTGTACATAGAGCCATGACTACATGGAACTCTATTCCACATCAAGTAACTGATGCAAGTAATAGAATCAGATTTTAAAAACTGATAAAAGAATCCACCTTATGGAACAGCAGGGACTGTGAAGCAACACAAACATAGGCACAGACACATGCATACACACACATGATAACATACGCACTATATACACACGTACACATGTGGTTGTGGTGGAGTAGCAGCCTGAGGGCACAGAGTGTGTTGTGAAATCTGTAAATGTAATGTTTTTAAAATTGTATAACTGCCTTAATTTTGTTGGACCACAGGAAGAGTAGCTGCTGCCTTGGCAGGAACTAATGGGGATCCATAATGAATACAAATACAAAATACACCAATCGAATGTGGTGTAAACGAGTGCATATTTTTAAAGGGCCAATCAGAAGTCTAAACAAGAACAAAGTGTTTTCCCCACCACTGTTTTGGTAAAAAGCTGAGGGATGGGGCTGGAGAAATGTAGTCACTCTCAAATTCATAGACAAAGCTAAAGATTTAAGGACTGATACATGATATCAAAAGTATCGTTTTAACCATGTTTTGAGGCTATACAACGTTTGTTTACATTTACTTTTGTTTATAAACATTGGAGTAAAAAAATATATACTTTTGGTTCTGATGGGGAACGACTGTTAAATTAAGCTCATGAGGCATTTATAAGTTATATTCTTCAAGAATCAATGGGTACATATGATAAATGTATAAGTCCAAAAATGTATGTAGCAACAGCTGATTGTCCCTTTAAGCATCTTTGAGATCCTATAGTGATAGCAAGGATATAAAAATTCCTTTTCAATGGTTGAATTCTCACCAAAATGGAGGATCTTGACCGAGGGTACCTTGCGGATGTATCTCTTGATGATAAGGTGACAGTGGGAGAGGATGATGAAGGGAGGAGCAAGAGAGGGCCGGGAGTGGTACTCCACAATCAGGTTGTAGCGCTGGAACTTCCAGTAGGTGTCGCTCTGGCCCTGCACCTTGGAGAATGTGTAACTGTGTGGAGAGGGGGAAGAAGAGAAAGGATTCACAATTAACATAATGTGACACAAGACGAGGCATTGTAATTAGCTGAAAATTAGAGTAAAAATGTCAGTAACAATTATATTGACAGAAAACATTTTATAGGAGACTGAAGATCCAGGGAGGTGAGAGGGAGGGAGGGAGAGAGAGAGAGAGAGAGAGAGAGAGAGAGAGAGAGAGAGAGAGAGAGAGAGAGAGAGAGAGAGAGAGAGAGAGAGAGAGAAACAAAGGAGAGAAGAAAGAAAGAAAGAAAGAAAGAAAGAAAGAAAGAAAGAAAGAAAGAAAGAAAGAGGGAAAGAGAGTGTCCTTCCTTTACCTGAACATGGCAATGAGAAGGTTGATGAGCAGGATGTTAGTGACCAGCAGGTAGATGACCAGTAAGATGATCACTAGCCAGTTAGAATACTGGCTCCTGCAGGGCTCCACACCTCCCTCAATCAGCGTGACATTGTCAGTGCACTCCATGTCCCAATCCTTCCCCACTACAAACACAGACAGACAGACAGACAGACAGACAGACAGACAGACAGACAGACAAGAGGGACAGAGCTTTACAGACTTTCCCACTCTTATCTTATACTGATCTTATCGAAAAGTTTGGAAAGCATCACATATAATTTGTACGGGTGTTACACACGCACGCACGCACGCACGCACGCACACACACACACACACACACACACACTACCATCTATTTCCTCCACTGGGATCTGTCCAAATATGTGCAGGTACGGCCTGTAGAACACGTTCCGGAAGATCCAGGCAGGGCGGGGGTCATAGGAGTACAGCAGCGCTTGATTGGCCACCCCGTATGCCATAAGCCACACCCCCAGGAAGAAGAGGAAGAAGAAGATATCCTTAATCTATAGGAGAGCACAACATATAACATGGATTACAGTGGAGGCTCCTCAGAGGAGGAAGGGGAGGACCATCCTCCTCAGTGAAATTTCATACAAATAAAAACAGTGAAACAAAAAAAGTTATCCTTTTTACATAAAACGATACTCAATTTAACCATATGTCACCAAATAATTGATTAAAACAGTGTTTTGCAATGAAGGTGTATAGTAACTTTCCGGCTGAGGCGGAGGAACCTGTCGAGCCTAAGGGGCCTGCTGTGGCATGATGTGGGATGGGAAGCTAGCTAGCTACCAGCTCGATTGTGCAGTTTTCGCTGCCAACACTACCGCAAGTTTTGTTGACTTTTTGTTGAAGAACCCCTTTCATTCTCTGGGGCACATGGAAAAGGTGCAAATTAAAACCGAGGGTTGACCTCTGCCTGAGATCAGTTTCATGAAGAAGGATGAAAAGGTGAGGGCGTTCAAAATCAATTGGTCGCAAAAGTATACCTGGTTAACAGGGAGCCTTTCATCAAGCCACCTGTATTGCTGGCCTTGCCTGCTTTTTGGAACGTCTGAGCCTTGGTTGAAAGGTGGGTACAGTGACCTGAAGAACATCGATCGTTCAGCTAAACGGCAAAACAAAACCAGGGAGCATATAAATGCCCACGTCAGATTCAAGCTTCTGGGAAAAAGCTGCATCGATAATGACGAAGGTCTGCGTCTTCAAACTAAGCAACACAATGAGAAAGTATGAACAGGGATGTTCTCAAGCGGTTTTATCAACACCACTGTGTTTTGGGGCATGAATTGGCTTTTAGAGGACACGGTGAGAGGGAAAGTTCCGCTAACAAGTGCAACTACAAGGAGCTTGCAGCGGTAATTGCACATTACGATGCGTTACTTGCTGAACAATCTTCCTCTGTCCAGTGTCTGTGTTGTTTTGCCCATCTTAATCTGTTATTTTTATTGGCCAGTCTGAGATTCTTTGCAACTCTGCCTAGAAGGCCAGCATCCCGGAGTCGCCTCTTCACTATTGACGTTGAGACTGGTGTTTTGAGGGTACTATTTAATGAAGCTGCCATTTGAGGACTTGTGAGGTGTATGTTTCTCAAACTAGACACTAATGTACTTGTCCTCTTGCTCAGTTGTGCATCGGGGCCTCTCAGTCCTGTCCAGTCCAGTTTGCGCTGTTCTGTGAAGGGTGTAGTACACAGCGTTGTACAAGATCTTCAGTTTCTTGGCAATTTCTCGCATTGGAATAGCCTTAATTTCTCAGAACAAGAATAGACTGACGAGTTTCAGAAGAAAGTTATTTGTTTATGGCCATTTTGAGCCAGTAATTGAACTCACAAATGCTGATGCTCCAGATACTCAACTAGTCTAAAGAAGGCCCGTTTTCACCTGTGCTAATATAATTGCAAAAGGGTTTTCTAATGATCAATTAGCCTTTTAAAATGAAACTTGGATTAGCTAACACAACGTGCCATTGGAACACAGGAGTGATGGTTGCTAATAATGGGCCTCTGTACGCCTGTATGTAGATATTCCATTTAAAAAATCAGCCGTTTCCAACTACAATAGTCATTTACAACATTAACAAAGTGTACACTGTATTTCTGATCAATTTGATGTTATTTTAATGGACCAAAAAACAAGGACTTTTCTAAGTGACCCCAAACTTTCGAATGGTAGTGTACTTTCACTGGGGGCCACGTTATCCTCTCGGATCAAGCACTTGGGAAAGGTTTTTATGGATGTGCTCGTTTTCACACCTCCAACCACTAATTGGACGCGTTACCTTTCCATTCCAAAACAATTTTTCTAATAACAGATCACAACCCAGTAGTCATGTCTCATTTTGTTGCTTCAGTAAGTCTCACCATCTTGCCGACGATGATGATCTTTGGCCCTAGTTGTTTGTGAATGGCGAAGATGTGGATGAGACGAAGGGTGAAGACCATGTAGTCGACACACAGGACTGCTCGGCCAAACTCATGGGACCACTGGAACATCCTGACACGCACACAAATGCATACATACACACAAACGCACAAACACACGATTTTGAACAAATCCATCAAGACACCAACCATGATAAAGGGTTAACATACGTTTAAAATCAACTTGTGAATTTTATTGAATATAGCTACGATACCCCTTATATCTTTATGTAATGACATAAAAATATATATATATACAGTGGGGAGAACAAGTATTTGATACACTGCCGATTTTGCAGGTTTTCCCACTTACAAAGCATGTAGAAGTCTGTAATTGTTATCATAGGTACTCTTCAACTGTGAGTGACGGAATCTAAAACAAAAATCCAGAAAATCACATTGTATGATTTTTAAGTAATTAATTTGCATTTTATTGCATGACATAAGTATTTAATACATCAGAAAAGCAGAACTTACTGCTGTGTGTTTCGGGTCGTTGTCATGCTGGAAGACCCAGCCACGACCCATCTTCAATGCTCTTACTGAGGGAAGGAGTTGTTGGCCAAGATCTCGCGATACATGGCCCCATCCATCCTCCCCTCAATACGGTGCAGTCGTCCTGTCCCCTTTGCAGAAAAGCATCCCCAAAGAATTATGTTTCCACCTAAAAGCTTCACGGTTGGGATGGTGTTCTTGGGGTTGTACTCATCCTTCTTCTTCCTCCAAACACGGCGAGTGGAGTTTAGACCAAAAAGCTCTATTTTTGTCTCATCAGACCACATGACCTTCTCCCATTCCTCCTCTGGATCATCCAGATGGACATTGGCAAACTTCAGATGGGCCTGGACATGCGCTGGCTTGAGCAGGGGGACCTTGCGTGCACTGCAGGATTTTAATCCATGACGGCGTAGTGTGTTACTAATGGTTTTCTTTGAGACTGTGGTCCCAGCTCTCTTCAGGTCATTGACCAGGTCCTGCCGTGTAGTTCTGGGCTGATCCCTCACCTTCCTCAAGATCATTGATGCCCTACGAGGTGAGATCTTGCATGGTGCCCCAGACTGAGGAAGATTGACCGTCATCTTGAACTTCTTCCATTTTCTAATAATTGCGCCAACAGTTGTTGCCTTCTCACCAAGCTGCTTGCCTATTGTCCTGTAGCCCATCCCAGCCTTGTGCAGGTCTACAATTTTATCCCTGATGTCCTTACACAGCTCTCTGGTCTTGGCCATTGTGGAGACGTTGGAGTCTGTTTGATTGAGTGTGTGGACAGGTGTCTTTTATACAGGTAACAAGTTCAAACAGGTGCAGTTAATACAGGCAATGAGTGGAGAACAGGAGGGCTTCTTAAAGAAAAACTAACAGGTCTGCGAGAGCCGGAATTCTTACTGGTTGGTAGGTGATCAAATACTTATGTCATGCAATAAAATGCCAATTAATTATTTAAAAATCATACAATGTGATTTTCTGGATTTTGTTTTAGATTCCGTCTCTCACAGTTGAAGTGTACCTATGATAACAATTACAGACCTCTACATGCTTTGTAAGTAGGAAAACCTGCAAAATCGGCAGTGTATCAAATACTTGTTCTCCCCACTGTATATATATATATATATATTATTATCAATGATTTATCAACAGCTGTAACAAGTTGTCCAGTGTAGGAAATCCTCACTGGTACCCTAGTTTATAGAAAGACCCTTACAATAATATGAATTATACATCATAGGCCTACATGTAAATCACACATGATAGTGCTGATAAAGAAATTAAGTCATAAAGACTTTTATTATTATTAACGATTATTAACGTAAGAAAACAGTTTGACCCCTGGGTCGTATTCATTAGGCAACAAACGGAAGAAACCTACCTGAACAATCGGACCTCAACTAAGTTTTCCGTTGAAAAGTGTTTTGCTAAGTTTTGCTATGTTGTGAACTAATGAATATGACCCTGTTCAGATGAAAAGAGTGGTGCTTAATTCCAAATAGGCCAAAGCAATATGGTGGAAATTCACCTACCCTATCAAAGGAGTAAGGTGAAGTAATTATTATATCGCTTCTTCTAATATCGGCAGGAGTGTCTAGGGAGTGTTAGCTTGATTTGGAATTTAGCATTCTGTGGGAGTGTAATTTGGTCCCAAGGACAAAAGCACCCTCTATTGACCCTCAATGTCCACATGAGGAAACTTTGGGCCCATTTTAGGGTAGGAATGCTGATCAAGGATCAGGTCCACCCCGTCCATATAATCTTAATCATTATGGTCCAAAAGGCTAAACTGATCCTATAATCACAATTTTTTATAATATTTTTTTTTGAATACAGGCCTATTTATGTGCATTAGGAATAAGAGGGGGATAACTGTGTGCTTTTTTTTCCCATGATCAGAGAATGATACCTTGACGGATGACAACAAACTGATAACTCCCAGTTTATATTGTCAGACATTGGCCCTGTTCGTATACCTTAAAAAATGCATACTTCCTTAGTCGTTTCCTTTAGGTAACTTAACCTATAAGTGAGAGGATAAGTTCAAACAGGACCGTGCGGTTATGGCATAAGAAGCTGCTGTGAAATCTTGTTGCTCACCTGCAGGTGAGGCCTACGATGAACAGTATGATGGCGATGAGGTCACACTTGGTCCAAACGTCCTGGACGTACTTCCCCATCCTCTGACGCCACGTCATGCTGCCCACTAAGAACGTCTGGGATAATAGAAGACATGGGTCAATCAAATTCTGTTACCACCAGTCAGAACATATAGCTACTGTAAGTAAGTAAGTAAAATGTATTTATATAGCACATTTCACAGATAAAAATCACAAAGTGCTTCACAATAAAATGAAATACAATAACAAATCTTGAAATACAAGAATATTAAACAAAAATAGAAAACATAACAAACAACCATAAACCCCTGGACTCCCTAAAAGCCTGCTGGAAGAGCAAAGTCTTCAGTTGCTTTTTAAAAGTATCAACAGAGTTCGCACAACGCAGAAGGGGAGGCAAAGCATTCCACAGCTTAGGAGCCACTGCCTGGAATGATTGGTCCCCTCTAGTTTTAAAATGAGTGCGAGGAACAACTAATAGCCTCTGATCTAATGACCTGAGACTCCGGGTGGGAGTGTGAAGCTGTATCAAGTCAGTGATTTAAGTAGGCACTTGACCATGCAAGGCTCTGAAGGTAAGAACCAGGATTTTAAAATGAATTCTATACCGGACTGGTAACCAGTGTAATGTTGCTAAAACAGGTGTGATGTGTTCTCTTTTCTTAATGTGAGTTAAAAGCCTTGCAGCAGAGTTCTGAACAGCCTGGAGGTGATAAAACTCCTTCTTACTCAAACAGGTAAAAAGACTGTTACAGTAATCTAAACGAGAGGAGATGAACGCATGAATGATCATCTCCAACTCACCCTTAGTCACAAATGATCTTAATTTGGAAATATTCCTCAGTTGGAAAAAACAGTTTCTAACTAATTGTTTAGAGTGGAGCTCCAAGGACAGCTGAATCAAAAACAACACCTAAGCTCCTAAGGCTCGGTTGGACAGACGAGCCTAAGTCACCAATATGCTGTATTATCTTTGGGATTTTACTTTCAGGGGCGATAATTAGTGTTTCTGTTTTGTCTGAATTCAGAAGCAAAAAGTTGTCACATAACCACTGTTTGATACTAGTCAGACAGTTGATTAGGGAAGACAGTTTAGAGAACTCAGTTTCCTTAAAGGAGCAATACAGTTGTATAACATCCGTATACTGTATTCCTACTGTAAGTAAGTCCCAGTCATCCAGGGTGAGGGTAGATAGCTAATTGCTAATCGATATTGCTAGTTAGCTATATTAAGTCTTACAAGAATTAAAAGTGCCATAAAGAGTTAATAATGTATAAAAATGACATATGTACACATGACACTACACCAGTATATCAGTTAGGCTTTTTGCCTTTGAAGCCAACTGCAGGCTATTTTCTTATGCTGGAGAAATAAGAATACAGTATATCCTGGTCCTAGGGACCCAATCCTGGTCCTGGTGACTGACAGGGTTGCACATTTTAGTTTTTGCCCTAGCACTAAGACACCTGATTCAATTAGAGGTTTGATGATTGATTAGTTGAATCATGTGTGTTAGTGCTGCAAGGGCAAGAACTCAAATGTGCAACCCTTTGGGTCTCCAGGACCAGGATAAAAAACCTTTGGGTCTCCAGGACCAGGATAAAAAACCTTTGGGTCTCCAGGACCAGGATAAAAAACCCTTTGGGTCTCCAGGACCAGGATAAAAAAAACTTTGAGTCTCCAGGACCAGGATTGAGAAACACTTCCTTCGGTCATCCTTCTCTTCTCACCTCTCGGATCTCCTCACAGATGATGGTGAACACCCAGAAGTACAACACACACTCGGTGATAGCGGGGCCTAGCGGGAGCGGCGGCTTAAAGTCCACCAATAGCACGTAGGAAAACAGCAGGAGGAACAGGAAGTACATCAGAACGTTGCCTAGAAAGGAAGTGACAGGTGCAAACCAAAACTGCCTCCATCGGGATACCACGAAAGGCCGTTTAGGTGGGGTGTTGGGTGTGCCTGAAGAACCAGAGAAAGATGTACATCAGTGGAGGCTCCTCAGAGGAGGAAGGGGAGGACCATCCTCCACAGTGAAAAAAAAATATTGAAACATTAAAAAATAAAACTATACTAAATATATTCATATGTCATCAAAAGGGCCTGTTTTGCAATGAAGGTCTATTGAAACATCAGCGGCACTCTCTGGTGTAGCACCATGGTGTAGCCGGAGGACAGCAAGCTTCCAATTTCCTCTGGCTAAATTGACTTCAATACAAAACCTAGGAGGCTCGTAGGCCTCACCCCCATCCATAGACCTACATGGTAATTATGACCACTTCCGGAGGACAACCTCCAACCAATAAAAGCTTTTGCAGTATGAACTGACATGTTGTCCATCCAATCACAAGTTTAGGATCAGAGAATTAACCTAGTGTGTTGTATTGGGGTTGGGCCGCAGAGCATTATGGTTGGGGTTCTATGTGTTGAGAAGCTTGGTGAGTTGTGACCTTATTAGATAGAAATTAAGAGTGACAAGTGATAGTTGAGCATTTTTAGGATATTATTTGAAATTACTGTATTCTTGGTTTTAGAATTTTATTCTTGTTTACAGTTAGTGCACATTTATTTCGATTTGCCTTGCTAACTTCGGTAGCAAGTAGCAGTAGCTAGCTAGCTACCAGCGCAAGTGTGTCCAACGCTACCGAAAATGTTGTGGACTTTTTGTTGAAGATGCCCTTTCAATCTCTGGGGCACACGGATAAGGTGCGAATTAAAACCAGTATCAAAAGTTAGCTGGTTAACAGGGAGCCTTTCATCAAGCCACCTGTATTGCTGGCCTTGCCTGCTTTTTGGAACGTCTGAGCCTTGGTTGAAAGGTGGGTACAGTGACCTGAAGAACATCGATCGTTCAGCTAAACGGCAAAACAAAACCAGGGAGCATATAAATGCCCACGTCAGATTCAAGCTTCTGGGAAAAAGCTGCATCGATAATGACGAAGGTCTGCGTCTTCAAACTAAGCAACACAATGAGAAAATATGAACAGGGATGTTCTCAAGCGGTTTATCAACACCACTGCGTTTTGGGGCAAGAATTGGCTTTTAGAGGACACGGTGAGAGGGAAAGTTCCGCTAACAAGTGCAACTGTACCATTACAAACCAATATAAATATAGAACTACTGCACACTCATTTACATAAAGTAATAATGTACACATACAATTATATCCAGTACTACTGTACCGTTACAAACCAATAGACCTGTTTCAGGTATATAACAGATTCTTAAGACTAGAACTTTAGAACTTTAGATAAACTTGAAGCATTCATGAAGCACAAAATCAGTAATAGCTTTGATGCAGAATGTTGAAACCTGCTAGATAACATCCTGAACTGAAGCATGCTGAAGAAATGTAGCAATTATTATTAACCTATGCCTTGATGGGATTGTATGGCTTGGTAGATTTGCAGTGTATGAAGCTCTATCTTCAACTGAAAAGAAGTGAAAATAGAGAAATGGAGAATGTAATATTTTACTCACCTTTTAGATGATATATGGGACTAGAAGGACCTTGTGTATGATGTTCACTGAAGTAAAAATGCAATATTGCAATGAGGCATTACATTGATATCCATTCACATACTCAGTGTTTTCCACAAGCACATGGAGTAGCCAGCCAAATAGAAAAATCTTTCTTTCAGATTGTGTAGATCTGTAGGAAAAACAATCTGTTTTAGATATTAAAGTTTAAAGTTCAAGGGGGTGTAGACTTTCTATAGACACTGTATATCAAAAATACAAACGACATATTTTGTATACTTGTCCTGATTCGATACCATGGACATATAACTGCGTCGTATGATTTATGAATGGCAAGGATATATGACTTTATTCAGTCAGTTCGACAACTTTTACAAACGAGTCAAGCTTGCTGTTCGTCAATCAAAGCACAGTAATTAGCATGTGTGCCACCACCCAATGGCTACATATGAAACACGCCAGGGTCCAGCGTTAACTTTTTTATCAATGGCCCGGTCGGGCCAGTAAACCAAAAATCTACTGGTCCAAACAGAATGTCTACTGTCCTGGATCATGCAAGGCCTATAGGTTGGCAGGCGTTCTCTCTATAATCAGATATTAATAGGCTACATTTTGTTATTATATGTATTAAAAAGCTGTGTAATATAATCTAGCAATGATTCTATTCTTTAGAATTGCATTGTATTAATTACATACATGTTTGTTTATAAAGCATGTAATTCTGAGAAGATTTGAAAATAAATGCCCGCTATCCAAAATATATATTTTATTTTACTAGGCAAGTCAGTTAAGAACAAATTCTTAATTTACAACGACGGCCTAGGAACAGTGGGTTAACTGCCTTGTTCAGAACGACAGATTTTTACATTGTCAGCTCGGGGATTCGATCCGGCAACCTTTCAGCCCAAAACTCTAACCACTCAGCTACCTGCCTCACCAACATTGACATGGCCACAGTAGGCTAGCCAAGACGAATGCTAGGTGTTTTTTTGTAGCTTTCTTTTTGCAGACTATCAACAGTAGCTAGCATATTGCTAGTACGTTCACCATTGAAGGTTTACTTTTGTAAGTCACTTTATCTCAAATAAATCAAATAAATAAGCGTATATTGATTAAGCGCTTCTTTTTTTGCTCTGGACAGTGTGCTGTGTGAAGGCATCAACTTCTGTACTGCTCAAGAAGTTGTGACTTGCGTGAGGGTGGTGGTTCTTGAATGAACGGCCAATCATATTGTTCAAATACAAAAAGCCTATCGGGCCAGTGGCTGACGAGATCCACGGGCCCAACAAGTTTTTACTGGCCCCAGGTCAGTGGGCCATCGTTAATGTCGGAGCCTGCACGCAAAACAAAATCAATTAATGTGCCAGAAAACAATAGCCTAAGTGGATTTTGACTCATCGTTACCACATTATATGGGACGTGCAAATTCGCTCTCTCCCTCCGTGTAAAGAAATTAGACTGCAACCACAGACAGACAGCCAACCGGGCACAGACGTCAATTCAACGTCTATTCCATGTTGGTTCAAGGTAATTTCCTTGACGTGGAAACAAAGATGATTAAACCAGTGTGTGCCTGGTGAGAGCAGACTGTCAATCCAGCAGTGTTTCCCCGTAATCGCTCACTTTGTGACTGACAGGCGCCTGTCCTATCAATAGATCACTATTAGATGCATATCGGTCGTTCTAGATGGAGAGGGCTCCGCAGAGCTTTTTCTGACTAGCGAATTGAAAAGTAGCCTAATTAATGTAAGTGGAAAAAGTAGCCGGCTAACACCTGGCACTAGTGGAAAATGGTATAGTAGGTATATGCACATGCAAACACATAACAGCTGCACAAAACAGACAAGAAAGCAAACATGTAGTGAGACATACAGTATGTACAACATTTAACACACACACACACACTACAATGTAATTGGATTTTTAGAGGGAAAGTTACATGTGCTTGATGTCAGAGAAGGAGAAGATTGTTTCTCCGTAAAGGCTGTCATTGTCTCTTCCCTGTGCAACCTCATCAGGCTTCCCCGGCTCCTCCAGTTCCCTGTGAAAGACAGAGTTTAAAGTATAAATAACTTTGAAACTAAGGTACTGAGGGACAAATCCTAACCATTGACACCAATGCATGATTTACGTAATCAGAGAGAACACAAATGGAGATTCTCGATTGAGCAAGTTTTTTAAATTTATTTTTTCTATCAAGGACTAGGCTTAATCTGGGTCAGAAAAAAACAGCCCAGAGTGGACAGAGAACAGACACTCCCAGACAGAGGTACTAAAGGTACCTGAAGGAGATGAGCTGGGTGTACATCAGAACGGGACAGAAGAAAGTGAGGAGGAGTTTCCACACCTCCGTGCTCCTCTTCATATCCCCCCACCAGATCTGAGACAGGAGGGACTGGAGGGGAGGCAAGAGATGTCTAGTTTAGCAATTTATTCAATCTATTGTAGCCTATGATATCCCATAATGCCCCTTCATACAACTTCAAATGTACATGGTTACATTCGATGCACTTCAGGAGAATCCCAGACACAGTGAAATATGATTACAGACGGTGAAATGTTTTGTTTAATTAGAAGGCAGAATAGCCCAGCCAAGTAGACAGACAAGACAGCCAGCCAGCCAGACAGACAGACCTGCACTCCATCGTGGCTGAAGAAGAGGCGGGCGTCAGCGGCCATGCCCATCTTTAGACAGGTGGTCCCTCCCCACACGGGAGACTTCCTGATCAGCAGGGCGAAGGAGCGACTCTCACTGCTCTGGTAACACTTACTGAATACATCTACAGAGACGGATTTAAAGGCCTACATTATTTTAGCGTAAAATCCCCTCCATGTTGTAGGCTACATGTGTCCACGCCCATCATGAAACGAGGTGAGAACCTCTGTGAATATCAGTGAACCTTGTAATTAGATGTTATGTTCCTGTAACAATTGTTGTTTTCCATTTCATATGTTCAAAACCCAAGCCCTCTGTAGTCTGTCCTCACCCTAGGCTTACTATAACGAAGGCTGCGTCAACAGCAATGCGCCGTGTCACCTTTTGTCCTGCCGATTTTATGATATCATTACATTTTACATTTATTGTTGTTTTAACGTTTTATTAAAACTCAAAAATGATTCACCTTCCTGGTTTTATGGTGAGAACGTCCTTGGCAGCATGCAATGCAACTTCTGGAGAAGTGTGTTTGCGATCTGCAAGTTGGTTCCAATGTTTATAAAAGATTATATTTGGGAGCAGTATAACGGTGACATTCCCCCTTTCTCTTTCTATTGGATCTTTATCCAGCTCCTATTTAAGCTATTTGTTTTCATTAGAATTTGATTAGAATTATACACTGTATTTTTAGGCCTTATCAAAAGCCTAGTGAATTGAATCTTGCTCATTTGGCATGTCCACAGACTGCAGTTTACAGTAGGCCTAGCCCATATATCAGTGTGAATGCTATAGCCTATGTTTAACAATGTATTCAATACTGAAGCAATGCAATTAGAACAATACATTTTGCAAATATGGGGCAGGCTATTTAACGAACTAGGCTTTAACAGACTAACATTCAACGCAATACATGAAAGACTGTAGATACACCAACTTGAAGCAACCCCATATTTAGCCATGGAGCAGGTTCTGATTGGCCAGTGAGGGGCCAAGCCTCGACACACCCACAAATAGTTGATTCATCAAAACCCACCGCCAGCAACTGCGTCCATAGTTATGACTGTGATTGCTACCACCAGCGCGTTAGGGTTGTTCAAATAGAGCCCCTGGTCTCCAGCGGGGAGTCGCATGTGAGATGAGAGTGAGGAAAGTGTTTCCCACTTTTCAACCTTTTATGTGGACGAAATGACATAACACCCTCTCCATATATTGCTTTTCGTGTTTCTATTCCAAATGTTGATCCTCTCGTCTCACCATGAGCCAGGTTCTCGAACCTCTGCGCCAGCTCCTTCATGGCCAGCTTGGTCTCCGTCTGACTCTCCAGCTTGGACAGCTCCCGTAGGATCTTACAGCCACTCAGAGCACTGAGGACCGACTCGCCTGCCATCTCCCAGAAGAAGACGGACATGTCGTTGCGGTTCTGCAGCACAGCCCAGACGAAGAGACTAGCCCAGGGAAACAGACAGCGCTTTTCCCGGTACACACAGTCGCCCCGCAACAACTTACTCGCACGCTGAGAGAAAGGGAAAGGTGGACGGGGGGAGAGAAGATTCCAATAAAGATTTTAAATATCTTGGACCAACTAAGCCATTTAATTTACACATATCAAAGTACAAAGCCCACAAACGAGTGAATACAAGGAGAAAATGGGGAGGAGATTAAGAAAAATAGAAACTATGCAAAAGGAAAATCGGTGTGCTAGAGAACCTTGAGAACCTTTCTCTGGGGAGTGATGTTCTCCAGTCCCAGTGGCGAGTGGTAAAACGGCTGACACACATCCCCTATCAAGTCCTCCAGGACTCTCGACACCTGAGAAGAAAGGGAGAGAGAGGACAGGGTGGTGGAGAAGAAAGAGGGGGAAGATAATATGAGAAGAAAAGGAGAATGAGGAAGCATGGGGGTGTTTTGTCAGATCCATTTCAAATAACAGCAGGTTTCACAGCCATGATCCACAACTAAGCATTTCCTAATCTAACAGAATTAACTAACCTCCCAAGAACTACATTCAAATAGTATTCCTTTTCATTCACCTGATTCAGCTTGCCTGGTGCAATGGAACCCAAAAGTGCAAACCCGACCAAAGTACACTACATGACCAACTTTACAGTTGGCACTATGCACTGGGGTAGGTAGCATTCTCCTGGCATCCGCCAAAACAAGATTTGTCCGTCAGACTGCCAGATGGTGATTCATCACTCTAGAGAACGAGTCCAATGGCGGCGAGCTTTACGCCACTCCAGCAGGCGCTTTGCACATAGAGGCTTGCGTGCGCCTCCTCGACCACAGAAACCCATTTCATTAACCTCCCGATGAACAGCTCTTGTGCTAATGCTGCTGCCAGAGGCAGTTTGGAACTTGGTAGTGAGTGTTGCAACCGAGGACAGACAATTTGTTCGTGCTACACGCTTCAGCACTCTGCGGTCCCGTTCTGTGAGCTTGTGTGGCCATCCACTTTGTGGCTGAGCCATTGCACCTAGATAACAACACTTACAGATGACCGGGGCAGCTCTAGCAAGGCAGAAATGTTGGCATGTTGAAAGTCACTGAGCTCTTCAGTAAGGCCATTCTACTGCCAATGTTTGTCTATGGAGATTGCATGGCTGCATGCTCAATTTTATACACCTGTCAGCAACAGGTGTGGCTAAAATAGCTGAATCCACAAATTTGAAGGGGTGTCCACATACTTTTAATATATAGTGTACTTGAAATTAGTACATTTAATAAAAGTATACTAAAAAGACAAATCTCTTACCTCAAACAAACTGAACTTATTCGCAGGATGTTGGCCCCCCGGCGACCCACCGGACTCTTTGGCAGGAGAGACATCCAGCTGTACCGCCTGTGAGCCTGTCATACCCTGGCGTTCCCCTAGGCGGCGCTGCAGCAGGGCGTAGACTAGAGAGCTGTCGGCCACCGAGCGGTAGAGGCTCTCCAGCCGCCCGTAGGACAGGTAGTCCAGGATGTTTAGTCCGTTCTCGGTGAAGAGGCGCACGAATTGTGGCTTGTCGTTGACCAGCGCGTCCGTCATGGAGTTCTCCAGGTCCTGGTACTGCAGGGGGGTTAGGGGGGTTGAGAGGTCAAAGGTGAAAGGTAACAGAAAACAAAAATGTTTCTCATTTTAAGTATAAGTACAGGTAGTCCCTCCCTTGTTTCGTTCCCTATGGGCGGCAGGTAGCCTAGTGGTTACACTGACTGAAGTGGATTTAACAAGTGACATCAATAAGGGATCATAGCTTTCATCTGGATTTACCTGGTCAGTGTATGTCATGGAAAGAGCAGGTGTTCTTAATGTTTTGTACACCTAAAGTGTATGCCTAAAACTACAATGAAATGGCTTGAATCTGAATCTGATGAAACAGGTCTTTGACAGCTGCTGTTTAGATGGAACAGGCTGGGTCTCCCAAAGCCTTTGTGGCTAAAGTAGTGTATTATTTATCTTGACGACCCAGACTCACGCCACTTGTAAAACAGTTAGGGAATGCTGGCCTAGGGTCTAGGGGTTGATTGGGCACATGAGTGGCTCACCCTCCAGTGGATGTCTCCATTGAAGAGCTCACTCTTGGCGATGTCCACTCTGTTCCAGGTAACAGCCAGCTTCAGCTCCTCATTGTAGCGGCTGGCTTCACCTGACACACGCTGCTTACTCACTGACACACACACGTGCATAGAGACACATGCATAGACACAAACACACACACACACATCTTGACTTGAGGATACTGTACACATACATCACCTCCACCATAATGTCAGACAAAGATGTCTATTAAAATGCCAGACACCATAATTCACTTGAACACCTAACATCTTTAGTTCAAATACAAATAGAGATCACTTCCTGTTCCAGTGGCCTGGAGTGAGCACGGAAAGCTGAGAAGATCACTGAGAAAAATGGAGAAACCACACTGTCGGTGCAGTAGCGGGCAGCGAATCAGGTTCGCAAGCTGCAGTGAGAGAAAATGAATCCAAACTGCCTATCCCCGTTTGTTCTATCATACATCCATAGACAACAAGCTCCAACCAAGTCTGGAAACAATTAAGACATCAGTCGCCGAATGCAACGAGAAGAAAGCCCTAGTTGAAGAAGCCATATAAAAAGTTTATTTGTCACGTGCGCGGAATATAACAGGTGTAGACCTTACATGAAATGCTTACTTACATGCCCCTAACCAACAGTGCAGTATTTAAGTAAAACATTAGTATTATAAAAATAACAGTAGCGAGGCTTTATATACAGGAAGTACCAGTACAGAGTCAATGTGAGGAGGCTATATACAGGAAGTACCAGTACAGAGTCAATGTGAGGAGGCTATATACAGGAAGTACCAGTACAGAGTCAATGTGAAGAGGCTATATACAGGAAGTACCAGTACAGAGTCAATGTGAGGAGGCTATATACAGGAAGTACCAGTACAGAGTCAATGTGAGGAGGCTATATACAGAAAGTACCAGTACAGAGTCAATGTGAGGAGGCTATATACAGGGGTACCAGTACAGAGTCAATGTAAGGAGGCTATATACAGATGGTACCAGTACAGAGTCAATGTGCAGGGGCACCGGTTAGTCGGGGTAATTGAGGTAATATGTACATGTAGGTATAGTTAAAGTGACTATGCATAGATGATAAACAGAGATTAGCAGCAGCGTAAAAGAGGGGGTGGGGGGGCGGACACAATGCAACTAGACCGGGTAGCTATTTGATTACCTGTTCAGGAGTCTTATGGCTTGGGGGTAAAAGCTGTTGAGAAGCCTTTTGGACCTAGACTTGGCACTCCATGTCTGGGGTGGTTGGAGTCTTTGACAAAGTGGATGGCAGGGTGACTGAACTTGAAGAATCCCACGCTTCTCTCCTTGAGAAAAACATCCAACTTCGCGACAGGCTTGAAGTTTTGGAAATGCACAGTCGTGAATTTAATCTTTGTGTCACAGGATTTGATAACGACATTGAACAGGGAAATCCAACGGCTTACATGACAGCTTTCTTCATAGTACTGTTCCAACATGACTGCTGATATGACCAGAAAGAGGGCTTTGTTCAACAATATCAGGGCGCACCTACGTGAACCAGAGATCCAGCACAGGCAAATTCACCCTGCCAGCTTCCAAGGAGCTACCAAAATCTTTCTGAACCACCAAGACGAAGAGGCCTATTACAACGACACCATCAAATCAACTCTGCGCAGGAAGTAAATACTATTCTTGCCGCTAATGAATACACAAGAGGATGGACAAGGTTCACTTGTGGCCACGATAAGGTATTTTGATAGGTTCTTTTAGTTAATTAACCTAGCAGATTATAAAATTAATTTACCTAGCAGATTATAAGAAACAACCAAAAATATGATTACAGATAATCACAATATGATAGGATTCATGAACATACTGTATGTTATTTACTGATTTAAATCGTGGACTGATTGTTGGGCCTAACCCTTTGGCAGCGATTACAGCCTCGAGGCTTCTTGGGTATGACGCTACAAGCTTGGCACACCTGTATTTGGGGAGTTTCTCCCATTCTTCTCTGCAGATCCTCTCAAGCTCTGTCAGGTTGGATGGGGAGTGTCGCTGCACAGCTATTTTCAGGTCACTCAAGGACATTCAGACTTGAAGCCACTCCTGCGTTGTCTTCGCTGTGTGCTTAGGGTCGTTGTCCTGTTGGAAGGTGTACATTCGCCCCAGTCTGAGTTCCCGGTTGCAGGTTTTCATCAAGGTTCTCTGTACTTTACTCCGTTCATCTTTCCCGAAGCGGGGGCATTTTGGGTACACAAGCATGAGGGAGTGGGCACACCTTGCTGTTATGGAGCACAACAAGATTGTGGGACAGAAACAGCAAGGGACACTGAAAGTTATAAAACCAAGGCTACAACAGTAATGACACAACCACCTCATTCTTCTCTCTGCTGATTCTCTAAACACTACACAAAGACAAGTCTATGAAATTCCCCTGCAACAGGCTACTGTTGACAAGTCAATGGGTGGAGGGAGGTTTACAGACAGTACTTTGAGATTAAGAAGATTTTGGTTGTGCAGAGTTGTGCTTAGACAGTAAATGTATTGCGTATGAGAGAACTGCCCTCCTAAGACTTTTGACAGCTTCTTTAGCCCCCCCCCCTGATCTTTCCTCTCTAAAGGAGCTCCCAATGTCCCGTCATTGGGCGGCAGATAGCCTAGCGGTTAGATCATTGGGCCAGTAACCGAAAGGTCGCTGGTTCAAATACCTGAGCCGACAAGGTGAAAAACCTGTCTGTGTCCTTGAGCAAGGCACTAAACCCTAATTTGCTCCAGGGTCTGACCCTGTAGGTAGGCCATCATTGTAAATAAGAATTTGTTCTTAACTGACTTGCCTAGTTAAATAAAGGTTAAATAAAATAAACAATATGCTAGCTGGTCCCATTCGGTTGATACCAATTACCAACAACGACGTCCCTTCCACAAAAAAGTGTAAAATGCTAACACCACAACCATGTCTTTCCAGGAGACATGCAGTACCAGCAAATCTTCTGCAAATGGACCAAACAGTTAGTGGTTAAGAAGCCCTACACTACTTTCAGCAGTCTTATCCAGCTGGCCGTTCACCACAGACAGGACAAAGCCATAAGCACAAAGAGTCTCAGCTTCCCCAGCCCACCATGCCGAACACAATTGCCAGTGTACTGAAGCTGGAGGACTATGACTGCGTTTACAATTCTGATTAGTGGAAAAAATATCAGTGTGTGGCTCAGGACAAGACCAAGTAGAACCCAGAGGAGGCTGCTGAGGGGAGGACGGCGTATAATAATGGTCAGAACGTAGCAAATTAAATGGCATCAAACACATGGAAACCATGCATTTGATACCATTTCACCCATTCCCCTCCAGCCATTACCACGAGCCCATTCTACCAACCTCCTGTGGTAGAATAGTGGTATTAAACCCTGTTCCTGGAGCGCAACCCTCCTGTAGGTTTTCACCCAGTTGTAACTTACCTGGTTCAGCTTATCAACCAGCTAATAATTAAAATCAGGTGTGCTAAACTAGGGTTGGAGTGAGAACCTACAGGACTATAGCTCTCCAGGAACAGGGTTGGAGAGCCCTGATTTAGAACCACCATAAAATACATATGGATCTTTTCTATCAATCTTTGAAATGTGTATGTCCTTATAGATTCAAAGAAGATATGTATGTAAGCTGTAAACAGATGCTACAAATTCAGAATGTTCGTTTATTTGTCAAATTCTAAAATACAGGGGAGAGTACACTATTTAATGCTAACTCAAGAGAACTAATGTTATATGGTAAAAGTAACATAGAGAAACATTTTGGATGAACAGTGCAGTTCTGTGTGTCCGAGAGTGTCTCAGGTGTAGAGACACACAAGTGCAGAGAACTGTAGCTACAGATCGTTACACCAGATAATGTGGTTCACCCAAAGATTATTGCCGACATCTTGTATATTTCAAGTCTTCTCTCATTGATCGAGTCAGGTGGGTCATGATGACAGAGATCTGTCTCGACCAATGAGTGAGAAGATATGAAATAGACAAGATGGCCGCACACATACTGTTGGATTACTTTATGGAGTAAAAAAACTATTTTACTCTGTCTTTTTGTTTTTATGTATATGTTCATTGCTCTGTGTTATGAAAATAAATGCAAAATAAAATGTTTGAAAGAAAAAAAAAAATTAAATAGAGGACTGGTTTAGAATTATGTCCTGCATCAGCTTATACATTATGGACCAGCGGTGTGAACCGTGGATACATATGGGCTAAAGCCAAATTATCCCAAATTAACGGGGGGTCATACGGCGTATCATACCTCCAACCAAGGCTTTGAGCAGGACTGTGTCAAAGTCGTCTGGTACCTCCTGTTCTCCGTGGTAGACAGTGATCAAATCCCTGTTCTGGTAGATGCTCAGAACCTGTGGACATGGAATAGGGAGAAGAGATGCTGAGGTGTAGGTGAAAATAGTACGATGACTAGTTTGGCAAACACTGTTCTAGGGCAATATTTGAGAGGCTCTTTATTGTGGTCAGGCTTTTCAATATCAATTGAAATAAATACGTTGAAAACATTTCACAATCCTTTCACCTGTTTGTGGTACTGAGAGAAAGGAGCTGTGAAAGAGTATTTGTTACAAGACAATGCTTTGCAGCAAAAGACTGCTCCACATTCTCCCCTGCTCTTACCCGTTCTACCAGTTTGTCCATCTCCGTTTCGGACGGAAGATGCTTCCTAACCCTCTCGGCCACTCTGTCTTTAAGGTCCTCGCTAGGTCCCGCCTCCCCCTCCCCCTCAGTGGAGGACAGGACAGGGGGTGCAGGCGACAGGCTCTCCAAGATGTCACTCACGAGGTCAGCCACACCCCCCGACCCCGCCAGCACCAGCCAGGGCATGGAGCTCCTCAGAGAGAGATCCAACCGCTGCGAAGGAGAGAGGGAAGAGGGAGGATGGAGGAGGGAAGTGGGGGGAGGGAGGGTGATATACAAGCCTTGCCATATACACAGATAGCAATGAGCAACTAATGGACTGATTATCAAAAAGGGCTTAGTAAATAAAACTACTTAGATGATAAGAAACGACGTCATGTGATTGTACCTCCAGCATGGTTGTCTCTCCGGATATCAGCATGCAGAGGACGGGGATGTCAATGCTTCCACTGCCTGACAGACAGACATTCAGAAATTATTACAACTTCCAACAAAAACAACTGAGTAACAGATTGAAATTTCTCAAAATGTTTCCGTTAGCTATACATGACTATTTGTGGCCGGTAGTGCAGCTAAACCAAGAAAGCACTGTAATTACAGGGTTCCTGCACAGATATAAGAGAAACATAAAGTGAAGAATACCAACGTTTTTAGCGCAATGTATTTTTGTTAATCTGTGTTACTGTACTCAAAGAGTTAAATGTCTAATATTACCTTTTTAACTCTGTGTGCTTGCATTTACATTTTGATAAGCTCATTGAAAAGACATGTAATGGCTAGCCATTACATTAATATCATGCATGCAGTGCTTTACTATCACCACTAGATGTCAACCTGAAAATAAATTAGCTACTCTATTTTTTTCAAGAGAGGGAGGAGGAAATGATTAATTTGAAACTATTCGAACAGGGCCTCCTTTTGTCTCTGTCGCCCTGCTGTCGTGGTTCTGGTTGAACTGGATAGGTTAAAGCTATGCAGTCAGGTGGCAACAACCAGCTAGTACCATATACTAGTATGGATTTGAATAAAGACGGCCCTCCACCGGAAGTATTGTCCATATTTCTCACATGGTTTACTTGAGGCATGTGCTTTTGTTTAGCCTGAATTAAAACAGAGACGTAACTGAAGTATTTTAACCCAACGTCTCTCACCCCATTTGCCTGTGCGCTGATGGGAAATGTAGTCCTCCAGCCGGGCCCTGAAGCCTGCCTCGCCCCCTCTGCGGCCTACACTCCCATCATCCACCAGAAGGAAGGCCTGGTAGTTGTTGTCCAGGCAGCATGAGTCACGGGACGTGTTCTGGAAGTAGTACCTAGCAGGGAAGCTACCCTGAGAAACAAGACATGATCTGAACGTGAGGGCCAATTCGAGCCGAGTCGAGACATCCACCATCAATTCCACCGTAGTTTCTGGAACCATGCTGAAAAAGACAATGTGAAAAGGAAATATCTGAGTTTGTTCAGCACGATCGTGTGCGTGCGTTACCTGCAGATTGACCAGCTGCTGGCGGTTGTGGACCAGGCCCCAGGGAGCGATGCCCAGAGCCACCACCTTGTTCAAGGAGACAGAGGAGGCAGCGGTGGCATGGTCCCTTACCGCCTCCCCTACACACCTCCCCACACCCTCACGCAGGCCTCCCGTCAGTATCCACGCTCCTGTAGTAGTAGTGGCACGCGAAAGAGGAGAACATCATGGGATGTTATTACACGATCAAGAAATATTTCCAGTTCAAATTGGTAAGATGGTATTACATTGACAACTAATGATGCAAATATGATTCAAGAGAAATAGTTAATAAAGTTAGCAGACGATTCTGTCATTGTCAGTTTCTTGCTAGGAAAACAACTGAGTGGGTCTAATGTGGTAGAGACCACTTTTACAAAGACCAAGTCATGACAACTCACTATCACTGGATCGTTATTCATAATTTTCAGTATTTTATTCAGGATTATTGAGTGTCTAAATGCATCTGTACTCTCCTTATTGAGCCAATTACTCTCTCTTTTCTCCCACTATTAAATTCTATGTGAAGTGGGGGAGTTGTAGTAGTGGGAGTAGAGTTTCTCCATGAAAAGCTACAAAACCAGAGCATTGATTGTATTATCTCTTGAAAGACCCCTCTCCATCCTGTTGAAATGACAGGTTAGAGAGCAAGGTTTTCCAAATATTCAGTCATCCTAGTATATTCAAAGGGTCACAGGAAAATTGAAAAAGGCTCAGAAAGGTGTGTTGTCACAGCTTGTAAAACTTTGGTAACCACAGGCAGCCAGTATTTGCCAAAAATCCCAATGTATTGTCCTGGATTGTCACAGTTAGTGGATTTCATAAAAATGTAAATAGTGAGACATTAAAAAAGTCAACTGCACTCTGTAGGGTAGAACCATGGTGTATCTGGAGGACAGCTAGCTTCTGTCCTCCTCTGGGTACGTTGACCTAGCTGGCTCATGGTTCTCACCCCCTTCCATAGACTTACACAGTATTTATGACAACTTCCGGAGGATGTCCTCCAACCTATCAGAGCTCTTGCAGCATTAACTGACATGTTGTCCACCCAATCAAAGGACCAGAGAATTAATCTAGAACTGACAGCATAAGCTACAGCTAGCACTGCAGTGCATAAAATGTGGTGAGTAGTTGACTCAAGAGAGAGAAAGAAAATACTTGAACAGTTTTGAACAAATTAATTTCTTCAAAAAAGAGAAGAGAGAGAGAGAGAGAGAGAGAGAGAGAGAGAGAGAGAGAGAGAGACTGTACTGCTATGACGTTAACTATTATGGTAACAACAATGTAGGATGTGTGTAAAAAGATAAGAAAGTTTAGCGGTTAGCGGTTATGATATAAAGGTTTGGCTTGGGAAGGTTTTTTCGCCTGGTTACAGACAGCTGATGTGTCGTGCACTGAAGTCCACAAGCGAAGGGAAAATGTGAGAGCAGATCGCGTAGATGCGAGTAGGAATTATACAATGATAAAAGTGATCATGATGTTTGTATTCGGCTGCTATGAAAGTGAACTGTGTTTGCGTGTGATCAGGGCAAGAGTGTGGAAGGCGGTATTGAATGTGTCACTGTCTGTCAGCTTGATAACTAAAAAATGTCTCTCGACCTGTGCACCTACGTTGTAAACTTTCATAGTTTAAAACCTCTGTAGATAGTGCTAAAACAATTGCGTCCCCTCTGTATTCTGTCATCTTTATTCACATGCTGGTTGAGAAAGTGCCATTGAGTAGGGAGAGGAGGCGGTTTCATCAGTACCTGTGCTCTGGGAGGCTTTGACCAATCCCTGCCTCAGGACCTCCCGTACCCAAGTCTTGACCTTTGCCCTCCCTCCCCCGCCCACTACTGACACCACCAGGTTGGGCGGAGGTAGCCCCCAGTGGACCGTCATCAGGTTGTAGACGGTGGAAGGAGGGGTGTCACACGAGAGACGGAGGAACTAGGGGAGAGAGAGAAAGAACGGTACACGTCAATAGTAGACAGTCTATACTGTAATACATAATACATTTACATTGTAGTCATTTAGCAGACACTCGTATACAGACCGACTTACAAATTGGTGCATTCAACTTAGGATAGTATAGTATACTCTCTTCGTCACCTTCCCTTCATCTAATCTAAAATATCTGTGTCTCTGCTCTCTCATTACTACCAGAAAGCCATAGTAATGGTGATTAATCAATTCAGGGACAGAAGGAATGTTGACAGGGAAAGAAAGCAGTAGGAAAGATGGAAGCTGCAGAAGGAGAAACTGTCAGTCACAGGGACATAGATAGAGAGAGAGAGCAAACCGTTCCAGACAGCGGGAGAGGGAGAAGCATACAGACAGACGGACAGAAAGACAGACACACACACACACACACTCACACGCCCACAGACACCTACTTTGCTGTGTCTCTTGCTGGCGCCGGCGAACTCCAGCTCTCCGAAGGCGTCGGTGGGGTACTCAGAAGAATGTTGGGATCTGTCCCAGTGGCTGACGATGGCTGTGCTGAAATTGTCCCCCAGAGCCACTGACCCATGGGTGTCCCGCGTACCCCCACACTGACACAGCCTGCCATTACTGAGGGGGATGGGACAATCAGCATTAGCATAGGAAAAGATCCCATAAGCACATCCAAGACATTTCCCCCTCGGGGATCAATAAAGTCTATCTAGTCAATAAAGTATATCTATCTATCTATCTATCTATCTATCTATCTATCTATCTATCTATCTATCTATCTATCTATCTATCTATCTATCTATCTATCTATCTATCTATCTATCTATCTATCTATCTATCTATCTATCTATCTATCTATCTCCGCCCACTACAGAGTGTAGTGGGCGGAGTCTCATTATAATATGCATATACAATATCCATCATCATCATCATTACATAGATCATTTACATTATAAGCATAACCATCATAATTTTCTTCATCCTTATCATATTCAAGCTCTACACACTTATTGGCCTCTTGAGCTTGCATTGTTTTGAGCAATAGGTGAAAAATGAGAAATGTTAATAAAACAAATTTAGAGAATTTTTATTTAACCAGGCAAGTCAGTTAGGAACAAATTCTTATTTACAATGAAGGTCTACCAGTGGGTTAACTGCCTTGTTCAGGAGCAGAACTGCAGATTTTGACCTTGTCAGCTTGGGGATTTGATCCAGCAACCTTTTGGCTACTGGCCCAACACCATAACCACTAGGCTAACAGCCACCCCAAATGTGGGGAAACTGGGAATGCAATTAGACTTTACCTGAACGAATCCTGTACGAAGGTTGTACACACTCGTTTCTTGATAATTTTGGGTATCCAGCTCTGAAATTATAATTAAGAGAAGCTTAGTTTATAACCATCAAGGTTGATAATATTTGATGGATTCAAGATCCAATATACATGGTGCGTTATGTCAGGGGTTCTGTTTCCACTCTGAGACTTTCAAAAACTCTGGGGCCCCACTAAATTAAGAGTAGGCCTATCTGTTAGGCCTCCTGCAATATTCATTCCAAAATATGACACAGTTTTTTATATTTCAACCTGTGCTCATCCAATACACGTGAAAAATATTTGTCTCGCTGCTGTTTTCTATTTGTTAATTCTTCTCCAGCTTTTTCTTGAAACCTCACAGAGGCACCCAAAGGTTGAGAGTAATAGGTGCTTTGAAATAAGTGCCATGTAGTGTCGCAAAACTACCAGTAATTTACCAAAGTTACCTGAATTTTATGTCATTTCAGTAATTAACAGGTATTAACATCTATGGCAATTTTGGTAATTTGATTAGCTGTTCAGGAGTCTTATGGTTTGGGGATAGAAGCTGTTAAGATGCCTTTTGGACCTAGGCTTGGCGCTCCGGTACCGCTTGCCGTGCGGTAGCAGAGAGAACAGTCTATGACTAGGGTGATGGAGTCTTTGACCATTTTTAGGGCCTTCCTCTGACACCGCCTGGTATAGAGGTCCTGGATGGCAGGAAGCTTGGCCCCAGTGATGTACTGGGCCATACGCACTACCCTCTGTAATGCCTTGCGGTTGGAGGCTGAGCAGTTGCCATACCAGGCAGTGATGCAACCAGTCAGGATGCTCTCGATGATGCAGCTGTAGAACTTTTTGAGGATCTGAGGACCCATGCCAAATCTTCCTGAGGGGGAATAGGCTTTGTCGTGCCCTCTTCACGACTGTCTTGGCGTGTTTGGACCATGATAGTTTGTTGGTGATGTGGACACCAAGGAACTTGAAGCTCTCAACATGCTCCACCAAAGCCCCGTCGATGAGAATGGGGGCTTGCTCGGTCCTCCTTTTCCTGTAGCCAACAATCATCTCCTTTGTCTTGATCACGTTGAGGGAGAGGTTGTTATCATTGGCAAACCTAATGATGGTGTTGGAGTCGTGCCTGGCCATGCAGTCATGGGAGAACAGGGAGAACAGGAGGGGACTGAGCACGCACCCCTGAGGGGCCCCCGTGTTGAGGATCAGCGTGGCAGATGTGTTGTTACCTACCCTTATCACCTGGGGGTGGCCCGTCAGGAAGTCCAGGATCCAGTTGCAGAGGGGGGTGTTTAGTCTATTGGTCCGTAGTGATGAGGTTTGATGGCACGATGGTGTTTAACGCTGAGGCAGGTTACCTTAGTGCTCTTGGGCACAGGGACTATGGTGGTCTGCTTGAAACATGTTGGTATTATTATTATTTATTTATTTTTAACCATTATTTAACTAGGCAAGTCAGTTAAGAACAAATTCTCATTTACAATGACGGCATACCTACAGGGTCAGCCATAGTATTACAGACTCAGTCGGGGACAGGTTGAAAATGTCAGTGAAGACACTTGCCAGTTGGTCAGCGCATGCTCAGAGTACCCGTCCTGGCAATCTGTCTGGCCCTGCGGCCTTGTGAATGTTGACCTTTTTAAAGGTCTTACTCACATTGGCTACGGAGAGCGTGACCACACAGTTGTCCGGAACAACTGATGCTCTCATGCATGCTTCAGTGTTGCTTGCCTCAAAGCGAGCATAGAAGTAATTTAGATTGTCTGGTAGGCTCGTGTCACTGGGCAGCTCGAGGATGTGCTTCCCTTTGTAGTCTGTAATAGTTTGCAAGCCCTGCCACATCCGACGAGCGTTGGAGCCGGTGTAGTACGATTCAATCTTAGTCCTGTATTGACCCTTTGCCTGTTTGATGGTTCGTCGGAGGGCATAGCGGGATTTCTTATAAGTGTCGGGTTAGAGTCCAGCTCCTTGAAAGCGGCAGCTCTACCCTGTAATCCATGGCTTCTGGTTGGGGTCTGTACTTACAGTCACTGTGGGAACATTGACTCCTCAATGCCATCGTAAGAATCCCAGAATATATTCCAGTCTGTGCATCAAAACAGTCCTGTAGCTTAGCATCTGTGTCATCTGACCACTTCTGTATTGAACGAGTCACTGGTGCTTCCTGCTTTAGTTTTAGCTTGTAACCAGGAATCAGGAGGATGGAATTATGGTCAGATTTGCTAAATGGAGAGCGTTGGAGAGCTTTGTACGAGTCTCTGTGTGTGGAGTAAAGGTGGTCTAGAATTTTTTTCCCCCTGGTTACACATTTATCATACTGGTAGAAATGAGGTAAAATGTATTTGTTTCCCTGCATTAAAGTCCCCGGCCACTAGGGGTGCCGCCACTGAGTGAGCGTTTTCCTGTTTGCTCATGGCCTTATACAACTCATTGAGTGCGGTCTTAGACAGCTACGAAAAATATAGATGAAAACTCTCTTGGTAAACAGCTTATCATGAGATAATCTACCTCAGGCGAGCAAAATCTAGATTTTGTGCACCAAAACGGCCATTGGACATAAACATTAGACAACAAATTGGAAATCGCAAATTAATCTGTGAGAAATGAGCTGCAAAATCTGACTTTAGTGAGTTCAAGACAACTGGGAAATCAGGGAAAAAAATTGCTACGACTGGGAAAATACGTTTAGAACGGTCACCCAACTCTGAATTGTTTCTTTCTAGAGCTACGACCTTAAGATCACTGACGGCATCATGATTCAACCTTGTTTTTTTCAGAGTTCCCAGTTGTCTTGAAAGCACCATAAATCCAGAGCATGCCAGACTTTGATGACAAACTTTGATGACAAAATTTGCCCACAAAGGACCGCTGCGCCACTTTCCTGTTCAAGTGAGCACAGCACAACATGGTGAGTCCAAACATGTCTTGTATGGTGCTGCATAAATTATGTAATATGCCAGGGAGATATGTATACTGTAGCTAAGAAAGTAATACTAAGTGTATGTTGTGTTGTAAACTGTTAGTAGCCCATGTGTCTCACCCTAATAATTTGGTCTATTTTTACCTCTTAATTTCGCCTACTGTTCTGAGTTGGTGGTGCACATGTAGCCTATAACCTGTTGTTGAGAAATGTAATCATTGAATATTGTAAGAACTTTCATTGTCTGCTTAACGTATATTTATTTATTATTTATACTACGGTTCTGACTTGGTGTACAGGGAGAACACTGTAAGAACAGCCCATGTTCTGAATTATGTCGCTGTACAGTGTTGATCAAATAGTTATATTGACTACGTTCGTCCTAGCGCACTGATTAATGTCTTTATCGAAATCACGGATTGCCTCATATTCGCTTGCCGTACCCAATTGTCAGTAGAAATCACATTTGTTAAAGCAAGTCAGCCATATCAGCTATGTTTTTTTTTAAAGGCAGTAAATGAGGCTGAATGAACTGTTTCGCTGCCAGACAAGGCGCCGCTGATTGCCAGATGTAGCAGTGGTAAAGTGTTGGGACTGCTGTTGGAACAGTTTTATGTAGGCCCAGGGGCCATTAACAAGCTAGAACCGCCACTGAATACACTTGAAACAAACAGCCAAACGGAAAAATGCTGACAAAAATGCTTTCTGCTACTAAGATCAGTCGCATCAGTGAAGAACACGAATTCACATAAAGCCTTGTGTTGTATTGTGTTAAAGAATGTAAGTTTAATGATAATATATTCGCCACCGAACAGAAATGGAAAAATTGTATTTTTCTCCACGCTCTGCTGATGAGTATTTTCCTCAGCTCATACAGGAATAATACAGGCATAGTGCCCTAATTTGGTGGGGGGGGAAACATTTTTTATTTGTATATATATTCTTGTTTTAATTGTGATTTATCAGGGGGTGCTGCAGTGCTACTTCCAGCGGCTATGCTCGAAAGGCAAGTCAAAATGCGTAAAAGCGCACTCCGATGTACAACTTGGTTTAAGATTATGTGATACCAGGAGGAATAGCCGACATTAATTTTACAAACGAATAATGCACTAAATATGTTGATATGGCACATTATACAATAGTGCACAGCTAGGATAACCGGAAAGACAAGTTTCGAAATGTTGATTGAAGTTGTGTTGAACGCTTGTCACTGCCGCGCCGCCCACGCATTCAAAGATACGCGGCACGCGGTGACTTCTCCAATCGCCCCATAATAAATATGAACTGCTACCCCCGTAAAATCATGCGGTAAATCAATACCACATAGTACAGTAAACTTTAGGTGACAACGGAATACAGTCTCTCACTACTTTGAAGCATTCCCAACCTGGTCTTCGTCGGCCTTTGACAATCCGCCGCCGCCTTCTCCATTCGTATGGCTCATCTCCAAATATCAATCGTTTTATTCACGAAAGGCTATGAACAGGTAGGTTATCCGTTTGATTGGACCTGTTGTAAATGAGTGGCCATACGGCGAGGGTTCGGAATTGAGAATGGAAATCCAGTTTAGTTGTGGTTACATTCGTCGACGCGGCCGCGCTAGGCAGGAGTGCTTTATCGCGTAGACGGGGGAGGACCAATGCCGGCTATGAATATCAAGTCAAGTCTGGACAGACCGTTAAGGTATGTGCAGGACTGTGTGAGCTGAGGGAAAGTCAAGCCACAAACAAACACAACTCTTACAGACAGTTATATTATAACTTTATTTTACATTACATTTAAATATAGACGCATCTCCCTTTGTACAAAAACATTGTATTATATTTGTCATTCACACACACATTAATCTCCTGGGCAGAGAACTGTTAAAGTGATAATTCACCCCAAAATGTAAGTTTGTCAAACCTCAAAAGTAGTGATGTTGAGATGGGTCCATCTGTTGTGTAGATTCAGTTATGTTTAAATCCTAAATCAATGGGAAAGATACACACAAGATTGTCCCTTTAATTCCCATTCCTTTTGGATTGAAGCATATAGCTGAACCCCTCTCAACATCGGACTGACAAACTTAGATTTTGGAGCAAAACATCACTTTAGGGGGCTCCCAAGTGGCGCAGTGGTCTAAAAAACTGCATCTCAGTGCTAGAGGCGCCACTATAGACAACCTGGTTCGAATCCAGACTGTATCATAACCGGACGTGATTAGGAGTCCCATAGGGCTCCGCACAATTGGCCCAGCGTCATCCGAGTTTGGCCGTCATTGTAAATAAGAATTTGTTCTTAACTGACTTGCCTAGTTAAATACAACATACATATTTTTTTATGAATGTACCAGTCCATCGGTGAGCACGGTCAAGTGATGGGATAATAACGTTGTTATAACGTAATAACGCAGATTATAACATTGAATATACTCCAAACTCTCCACCTTTAATAGTTCATAATATACTGAACAAAAATATAAATGCAACATGTAAAGTGTTGGTCCCATGTTTCATGAGCTGAAATAAAAGATCCCAGAAATTGTCCATATGCACAAAAAGCTTATTTCCCTCAAATTTTGGCCACACATTTGTTTACATTCCTAAACAGCATGATCATTACACAGGTGCACCTTGTGCTGGGGACAATAAAAGGCCACTCTAAAATGTGCTGTTTTGTCACACAACACACGTCTGATCACATGCTGGATTTCACCGTGGTTCCAGTGCTTTCTTCGATTCCAAGCTTCTTTCAAACACCGACGTCTACTGAATTTTGAACAAAAAGTTCCACCTGGCAGGTAGTCGGGAACTATGGAGCATTCAGGGACGTGAGGTATGTGGTCAAATCCTGTTGAAGACACTATTTAGAAAAATATGAAACCACTCTTTCTGCTGCTTTCTGTTGTTCAAGTAATTTGTTGTATTTAGTTAAATATACGTATTTAGCTTCTGTCTTCAGCATCCTAAATAATGCCATAGATTCAATTTTTGAAAAAGAGTCAACTTGAAGGCAAAAAAGGGAAGCATTATGTAAGATGCAAAACTGGTGTATTCCAACTGATTAAAGGCTACTGAAGCCAACGACTTACCACTGCGCCACAGAGTTCTGATGAAAATGTGCATTGTGAACAGATAATGAAGCTCTGAGTAATGAATACAATTTCTGCTTAATTTAGTGAAAGCGCCAAAGCCTCGGTTTCCCAACACTAGCAGAGTGATGTGTAAAAGTTAGTTTATCCAACAATTGGAACTTTCAATCACCCACAAATTGCATTCAGAATAACTACCAGGATGTGCAAAATTGTTATACAGGACTAGCTAAATAATATAAACTGGAACAATCATCTCAGTAACGGGTGAAATAAATCCAACTTCTAACAGATTGGATTCATTTAGAAAAATGTATGTTATTTATCTTTGTGTAGCATAAGATGAATCAAACAATCACTGTACATGCAAAGACAGATATTGCAACATACAATTCGGAAAATTAACCTACAATAGAGCATGCTGGGAAATATGATAATGATGGGTGTAGTTTTGAGTGTTTTACGCTACACAGAGTAAAAATGACACCATCACACTCAACTCTAGTTATTAACACAAACACTGGGGTTATTTTACACCACTGAGTGTTAATTTAACTTCTGAATCAGTAATAGGAGTGTTAGACTGAAAAATCAACACTAGGTAAAACTGGCCTTAAAATACACTGCTGGTTCTCTCATAGTCACTTCCATTCTCCAATACTCTCTGCTCAATAGATTCACAGAATATATTAATTTGAAAGACTGTAAATCACGGCAAAGATATCAACTATGTCAGTACTGCATATATACACTGACGAGTGGCAGGTGGGGCAGAGCCTGTTTTGAGCCCGACATTTTGCATTTTTGCATGTTATTTTAGCATTAATACGTGTTACATGTCAGTTTGCAAACAATGTAAAAAATAAAAATAAATATTCAGTTATAAAGCCGCATACAAACATGGTCTCTTTTTTTGCTTTCTTGAGTAAGGCAGCTCCAAAATGCAGGTGTTTCAGACTCGCTCAGTGCTTTCTGTGGTGGTGGGGCAGCCATCGGAAAATACGGAGCGTAGGGGATGGTAATGTTCTCGAGTTGCGCCGCAATTGGCTCAGTGTTCTGTCACTCATGGGGACATTACGTCACCACCAAGTCCAAGGGTAAAATGCAAGTGCCTTGTGTGTCAGAATGTAGTTCTGAATATAAACAGCAACACCTCCACTTTTGGCATTTGTCTTTTCTGTAGATGTTATAAACTTGTATTGCTACCACTGTATCATCAAAGGTATTATCTAAGTGAGTTTCAGAGATGAATGTCATCAGAATATGAATGTCATCTGTTACAAGCAAGTTATGGACTTCATGGACCTTGTTTCTCAGGCTGCATATGTTAATATGGGCTATTTTAGCACTTTTCTAGTGCATGATTACTGCATACAATGGCTGTAGGATCAACAGAGGTATTCAGGGAAATTAGGGAGACATAAATTAAGTTACTTACATTGTGTCTGCCAACGCCCCTAGGATAATGTACATTTGATGCAGCATTATGACTCATTGTCATTGTTTGAACGCAGCCTTGAAATGCGTGGACAATGTATTTAGAAAACCTCTTAGATGTCAAGTCCCCTTTTTTTAGGAGACCTGCGTGGTTATGTTACCGGTTCCGACTGACATTTCTTCTTCTGACTGATGTAAATCGTTCTGTGGACACCGAAATGGCTTGGTTCCCATGGGTACAGTAGTATATTTTCTAAAAACTGTGATGTAGGATGTGAAATCTGTAACCACTTGAAGCTGAAATCCTTACACCTGCAATCCTTACATCGTAGTGCAGCAGCAAAGAGTGGTTTTGCCAGGAGTTTGTCTCGTTGCTGCAACGAGTTCAGGAAGCTATTTTTGTATTTTATTTGACCCCCTGTTTTTCCCCCAATTTCTATCTATCTTGTCTCATCCCTGCAACTCCCCAACGGGCTCAGGAGAGGCAAAGTTGGAGTCATGCTCTCCTGAAACATGACCCGCCTGTCGGCTGACCCCGGTCGCCAGTTGCAACTGTGCGCAATGAACCAAGTAAAGCTCCACCCCCCCCCGGCCAAACCCTCCCCAACCCGCACGACGCTGTGCCAATTGTGCGCCGCCCTATGGGACTCTCGGTCTAGGGCTGTAATGACACAGCCTGGGATCAAACCCCAGTGCGATGCAGTGCCTTTGACTGCCGCACCACTCGGGAGGCCATATGTCTCACCTTTTCATTCAAATTTTATTTTTATTTTGGGTCGGTTAGGAATCACTTCAACTCCATAAAGAGGTTTACTCTCATCTTGGCCCAGGCTCTATTGCATTCCCTTTGCACCTGTCTGCTCTCCAAATGTCTTTGTTTCTTTGGCTTAGATGGAGGAGTAGTTGCTGCTGGGTCAGGTTTTTTTTGCCCCTCGCGTCTGCCATGTCTGTAAGCTAGCTACGTATTTCCGCTAGCCATTAGCAAATTGTTGGCCATGGCCTCAGCTAGCTAGCTATCACAGTCCCTCCTCACTGACGTAAAACAAGTCACTCATTGTGCGCGCCACAAAATCTGGCGGGAAAATCCAACCAGACTGGGAAAATGAATGTCCCTGTTTGTTGTTCACTCAGTTGCAGAGAATTGGAAGACATTTGCCAATTACAAACATGTACGTCTTATCTTTGTGTATGCTAAACATTAGTGCCTGATTGGTCCTTTTCTGATTTTCAATGCAGTATTCTGTCTTGTGAGTCAATAGTTGTTTATTGAACTGTGTACAAACCTGATTGATGAAGATATGTGGAAGAGAACCTTTCTGTAACCGGCCTGGTCGTAGGCACAGCTCCATCACATTAAATGAGCACTGGCAGAGAAGATTAATTATCTCATCAGGGAGAGATCTCTCATGCCTGAGCATGACATCCTGTTTCCACCCAAGTAAGTGTTACTTTTGTTAGTGCTGCCGGTCAGCTATTCCTACAGTGAGGACTACACTAAACCAACCCAATAAAATGATTTGCTGTCCCTCCTGGTGCAACCACATCCTCATGTCTCACACTGCCCAAGACATCATCCACAGAGTGAGTGCACTGGCAACACTACTATTCACACTTGACTAGTGACTCAATTGACTATGTAAGCATGTAATACAGGCCTATTAAACAGTTGTGTTTCATTTCAGATGGATGAGGGATACAGGCCTATTAAACAGTTGTGTTTCATTTCAGATAGATGAGGGAAAGAGCAGTGTGGTGTCATGGACATTCTTTTCCACAGGGGTTCCAACCAACTCAATGCACTGCCAAGTTGCATTTAAAAAAATAAAACTTTTATTCAACCAGGCAAGTCAGTTAAGAACAAATTCTTATTTACAATGACAGCCTACCTACACTGTCAGCCCATGAAGCAAATTAGGGTTAAGTGCGTTGCTCACGGACACAGGCAGTTTTTTCGAACCAGCGACCTTTCGGTTAATGGCCCAATGCTTTAACCGCTAGGCTACCTGCCGCCCTAAGAGAAGATAAGTGAAGATTTGTCCGATCAGCCACTTGCATGAACACAGAAATTGGTTATTAGAACTGCACATGAATAGAACATAGAAATGTATAGAATGTGGCTGACTTCCTAATGTATTTAGAATGTACCTAAATATTAGAAGGTACCTAAATATTACAAATGCATAGACCCAGTCATTATTTTCAATTTCTTCATGTAACAGGAGGTACCCCTGACTGAGTTGTATCCCTAGGTCGCCCTATACATAGGTTTTGAAAATGGGCCTTGGAATAAATCAATTAGGCTTACCAATTTATTATTACCTTTAGGCTAATATACATGGAGAATACCAAACATTAGGAACACCTTCATAATAGAGTTGCAACCCCCTCCGTTTGCCTTCAGAACAGCCTCAATTTGTCGGGGCATGGACTCTACAAGGTGTTGAAAGCGTTCCACAGGGATGCTGGCCCATGTTGACTCCAATGTGTTCCACAGTTGTGTCAAGTCGGCTGGATGTCCTTTGGTTGGTGGACCATTCTTTATATACACAGGAAACTGTTGAGCGTAAAAAAAACAGCAGCGTTGCAGTTCTTGACACAAACTGGTGCGTACTACCATACCTTGTTCAAAGGCACTTAAATCTTTTGTCCTGCCCAGTCACCCTCTGGATGGCACACATACACAATCCATGTCTCAACTGTCTCAAGGCTTAATAATCATTATTTAACCTGTCTCCCCTTCATGTTTACTGATTGAAGTGGATTTAACAAGTGACATCAATAAGAGATCATAGCTTTCTCCTGGATTTACCTGGTCAGTCTATGCCATGGAAAGAGCAGATGTTCTGTATGCTCAGTTTATATCTGGCTTTGCTTTTTATAATACATTTTGTCACGACGCCTGCCTCCAGGCAGTGGATCGGTTAGGCGGGGGTGTGTGTGTGTGTGTTGGGGGGGGGGGGCAGTTGTGACTTCACGACAGGTCATACACTCTCTCCCCTGGACATGCAGAAAGAGAGGAGAGAGGAGCATTTGTTAACACAGAGATCCTTCCCGCCAAAACTCCAACATCCTAAAATGAATGATTGAACAATATTTATATTTTTTTAGAATGTGGAAAGGGTCGGTGGAGAATCAAAGAATGACCCTGTTGATTTTGTTTCATTTTCTGACATCATGAAAGACAGTAGGACAACATAACTGTTTCTTTGGAAGTCTACAATCCTCAGTAATTAGCTCTGCATCTGAATGTTGTATAAGATGAATGATTACATATCAGAATACTTTTGAAAAGATAATGTCAAAACAAATCAAATTGTATTGGTCACATACACGTGGTTAGCAGATGCTATTGCAGTTGTAGCGAAATGCTTATGCTTCTAGCTCTGACAGTGCAGTAATATCTAACAGTTTCACAACATATACCCAATACACATAAATCTAAGGAATGGATTGAGAATATACTGTATACATAAATGTCAGGGCGTCATTGGACTAAGATACAGTGGCATAGTAAGCTTTATAGTATGCAGTATACACATAAGAGATTGGTGATGCAGTATGTAAACACGATTAAGTGATGTTAGTCTTCTAAATGAGAGAACAGTTTTTCATGACAACTATCCTCAGTCAGTGGCCACGCCCAAGTGAACACAGGCACCGGGTGGGAATGATGGAACACCCCCTTTTGTACTCCAAAAACTCACGTGACGAAAGTCACACCAGACCAGAGAACGTGGAGATGCTGATCCCCACGTTGAAATGGTGAATTTCTACTAGACCAGCCAGAGTACAGCACGAGCTACACGGCTGGAAATGGTATAAACTATCAATCGATAATTACACAAAAGAAGTGATTCAATCCTAGTCGTCGCTGTTATCATTCTGCAGCTGAGAACGTACGTGGCCTAGGACGAGGACACAGACACTCCTCTGAAGCCTCTCTTCTACCGAGATCAACTCTAAGAACTACAGGCTACTTAAACATATTTTTATTTTATTTTACCTTTATTTAACCAGGTAGGTCAGTTGAGAACAAGTTCTCATTTGCAACTGCGACCTGGCCAAGACAAAGCAAGGCAGTGCGACAAAAAAAAAAAACAGTTACACATGGGAAATAAACAAACGTACAGTCAATAACACAATAGAAAATCTATATACAGAGTGCAAATGTAGTGCAAAATGCAGTAAGGTTAGGATCTGCTCTAATCAACACTACGACCAGAAAGACTCTACAAAGGACAATGTCGATCTCTACTGGGCAAACCAGTCTTACATCATCGACCCATCTATCGAAGGCCAGCTCAATAATAAATATATAAATTGCATTTTCATTTTCTGAACGGACGGATATTAAAGTGCATAAGATTTTGTATTTAAATGAGTTAATTGTTGCATGATTAATTAAATCACATAATAATTAAACATATTGGGCTTTTTCTTAAGTATGAACATCAACCCCTGCCCCTTATCCGGATAGAATTAAGCTTTCTGATAAAATTCACCAGTCAAGAAATGTCCTCTTCTGCTAGATTGTATAACACATTGAAATGTGTTGTGCACCTTTTAAGAGAGCAGGGAATTATGGGTGAGTAGTTGGATTAACACGAAGCAGGAGGACAGTGTGGAATGTAGGAGTACGATCTAAGTCTACAAAGTGTTCTCTTATTTAAGAACTAGAACACCACACCACGCACACAGAGGGTAGGCTATATGGGATTAGATACAGCAGGTGAAATAAGTATTGAACACGTCACAATTTTTCTCAGTAAATATATTTCCAAAGGTGCTATTGACATGAAATTTTCACCAGATGTTGGTAACAACCCAAGTAATCCATACATACACCTTTGGAAATATATTTACCAAAACAAATACGTTCAGAAATGAAGTTATGTGTAATAATGTGAAATGACACAGGGAAAAGTATTGAACACACTTACTGATATTTATTTAATACTTTGTACAAAAGCCTTTGTTGGTAATGACAGCTTCAAGACGCCTCCTGTATGGAGAAACTAGTCGCATGCATTGCTCTGGTGTGAGTTTGGACCATTCTTCCACACAAACAGTCTACAAATCTGTAAGGTTCCGTGGGCCTCTACTATGAATCTTGATCTTCAGTTCTTTCCATAGATTTTCAATGGGATTTAAGTCAGGTGATTGGCTGGGCCATTCTAGCAGCTTTATTTTCTTTCTTTGAAACCAATTGAGAGTTTCCTTGGCTGTGTGTTTGGGATCATTGTCTTGCTGAAATGTCCAACCTTGTTTCATCTTCATCATCCTGGTAGATGGCAGCAGATTTTTGTCAAGAATGTCTCGGTAAATTTGCCCATTCAACCTCCGTTCAATTATGTGAAGTTTGCCAGTACCATTTGCTGAAAAGCAGCCCCAAACTTCACTGTTGGTATGGTGTTTTTAGGGTGATGTGCAGTGCCATTTCTCCTCCTGTATTATGACATCCAAACAGTTCAATTTTGCTCTCATCTGACCACACTATATTCTCCCAGTATTTCACTGGCTTTTCCAAATGTTGTGCAGCAAACTTTAAACGAGCTTCAACATGCTTTTTTTTCAGCAATGGAGTCTTGCGTGGTGAGCGTGCATACAGGCCATGGCGGTGGAGTGCATTACTTACCGTTTTCTTTGAGACCACAGTACCTGCTAATTGCAGGTCTTTTTGAAGCTCTCCACAAGTGGTCCTTGGCTCTTGGACAACTCTTCTGATTATTCTTTTCACTCCTCTGTCAGAAATCTTGCGAGGAGCACCTGGTCGAGGCAAATTTATGGTGAAATGATTGTCTTTCCACTTCTGTATTATGGCCCCAACAGTGCTCACTGGAACATTCAGAAGCTTAGAAATGTGCCTATAACCAATGCCATCATTATGTTTTGCAACAATTAGGTTGCGAAGGTCTTGAGACAGCTCTTTGCTTTTACCCATCATGAGATGTGTCGTGTGACACCTTGGCAATGAGACCTTTTTGTAGGCCATCAGTTGGGACTGAACCAGCTGATATTAATTTGCACTGACAGGTGGCTGGATTGCTTTTTAATTACTGATAGTTTTCAGCTGTCGTCTTGGCTTTCCATGCCTTTTTGCACCTCCCTTTCTTCATGTGATCAATACTTTTCCCCTGTGTCATTTCACATTATTACACATAACTTAATTTCTGAACTTATTTGTTTTGGTTTCTTTGGGTTGTTACCAACATCTGTTGAAAATTTCATGTCAATAGCACCTTTGGAAATATATTTACTGAGAAAAATGGTGATGTGTTCAATACTTATTTCACCCGCTGTATGTTTAAAGCTGCAGAGTGTGGACCAGGAGTGGACAGAAGGCAACAGATGGGCTTGGTAGACGCATTTTGCTAGTACAGAAATGGCCAGTCCAATATGGCATAACCAAATATTTTTATTTATTTAACCTTTATTTAACTAGGCAAGTCAGTTAAGAACAGATTCTTATTTACAATGACGGCCCTGACGACGCTGGGCCAATTGTGCGCCGCCCTATGGGACTCCCGATCACTGCCGGTTTTGATACAGCCCGGGATCGAACCAGGGTCTGCAGTGACGCCTCTAGCAGCGAGATGCAGTGCCTTAGACCGCTGCGCCACTCGGGAGCCACAAATATGACGAATAGGCAACCTGTAAATACACAAGGTTGTCACGACAAAATGACAACTAAGCAACTTACATTGTACCAAAACGGGTCTTTCCCTTTGACGGTGTAGATTCGTAAAATATTAACCAGGTTTCCATCCAACCTTTTAATGCGAGTAAAGTACATGTTGGATAAAAAAAACGTCATGACAGGCCTGATGGAACAGAACATTTGTTGCCGAGGGAAGTACGGGCTCTGAAATAAAACAAAGTATTAATTCATAAATAAATACTTTAACAAAAGTAGTGCACTGGGTCTTTACTATTCCTGTATTAGCAGAACTTAATATTTGGTACAGAAACCTTTGTTTGCAATTACAGCGATCATACGTTTCCTGTAGTTCTTGACCAGGTTTGCACACACTGCAGCAGGGATTTTGGCCCACTCCTCCAAACAGACCTTCTCCAGATCCTTCAGGTTTCGGGGCTGTCGCTGGGCAATACGGACTTTCAGCTCCCTCCAAAGATTTTCTATTGGGTTCAGGTCTGGAGACTGGCTAGGCCACTCCAGGACCTTGAGATGCTTCTTACGGAGCCACTCCTTAGTTGCCCTGGCTGTGTGTTTCGGGTCGTTGTCATGCTGGAAGACCCAGCCACAACCCATCTTCAATGCTCTTACTGAGGGAAGGAGGTTGTTGGCCAAGATCTCGCGATACATGGCCCCATCCATCCTCCCCTCAATACGGTGCAGTCGTCCTGTCCCCTTTGCAGAAAAGCATCCCCAAAGAATGATGTTTCCACCTCCATGCTTCACGGTTGGGATGGTGTTCTTGGGGTTGTACTCATCCTTCTTCTTCCTCCAAACACGGCGAGTGGAGTTTAGACCAAAAAGCTATATTTTTGTCTCATCAGACCACATGACCTTCTCCCATTCCTCCTCTGGATAATCCAGATGGTCATTGGCAAACTTCAGACGGGCCTGGACATGCGCTGGCTTGAGCAGGGGGATCTTGCGTGCGCTGCAGGATTTTAATCCATGACGGCGTAGTGTGTTACTAATGGTTTTCTTTGAGACTGTGGTCCCAGATCTCTTCAGGTCATTGACCAGGTCCTGCCATGTAGTTCTGGGCTGATCCCTCACTTTCCTCATGATCATTGATGCCCCACGAAGTGAGATCTTGCATGGTGCCCCAGACCGAGGGAGATTGACCGTCATCTTGAACTTCTTCCATTTTCTAATAATTGCGCCAACAGTTGTTGCCTTCTCACCAAGCTGCTTGCCTATTGTCCTGTAGCCCATCCCAGCCTTGTGCAGGTCTACAATTTCATCCCTGATGTCCTTACACAGCTCTCTGGTCTTGGCCATTGTGGAGAGGTTGGAGTCTGTTTGATTGAGTGTGTGGACAGGTGTCTTTTATACAGGTAACGAGTTCAAACAGGTGCAGTTAATACAGGTAATGAGTGGAGAACAGGAGGGCTTCTTAAAGAAAAACTAACATTTCTGTGAGAGCCGGAATTCTTACTGGTTGGTAGGTGATCAAATACTTATGTCATGCAATAAAATGCAAATTAATTATTTAAAAATCATACAATGTGATTTTCTGGATTTTTGTTTTAGATTCCGTCTCTCACAGTTGAAGTGTACCTATGATAAAAATTACAGACCTCTACATACTTTGTAAGTAGGAAAACCTGCAAAATCGGCAGTGTATCAAATACTTGTCCTCCCCACTGTATATACACTGTATTGTACTCTATACTACACCACTGACTGCTAAACAACCATCTGTAGCACATCAGAGACTGCTGCCTATAGACACAGATTAGAAATCACTGGCCACTTTAAGGAAATTAAACACTTGCCATTATAATAATGATTCCGTATCTTGCACTACTCATCTCATATGTTTAAACTGTACACTCTTAGAAAAATGTAGAACCTAAAAGGGTTCTTTGGCTGTCCCCATAGGAGAACCCTTTTCGGTTCCAGGTAGAACCCTATTCGGTACCCTTTCCCCAGAGGGTTCTACATGGAACCCGAAATAGTTATATCCGAAAAGGGTTCTCCTACGGGGACCACATGAGGTAGTCACCTGGAATGAATTTCAATTAACAGGTGTGCCTTGTTAAAAGTTAATTTGTGGAATCTCTTTCCTTCTCAATGCGTTTGAGCCAATCAGTTGTGTTGTGACAAGGTAGGGTTGGTATACAGAATTTAGCCTTATTTGGTAAAAGACCAAGTCCATATTATGGCAAGATCAGCTCAAATAAGCAAAGAGAAATGACAGTAAATCATTACTTTAAGACACTTCACTCATGCTGCCAAACATGCCCTTGTAAAACTTACCATCCTACCGATCCTTGACTTCAGCGATGTCATTTACAAAATAGCCTCCAACACTCTACTCAGCAAATTGGATGTAGTCTATCACAGTGCCATCCGTTTTGTTACCAAAGCCCCATATACTACCCACCACTGCGACCTGTATTCTCTCGTCGGCTGGCCCTCACTACATATTCGTCGCCAAACCCACTGGCTCCAGGTCATCTATAAGTCTTTATTAGGTAAATCCCCGCCTTATCTCAGCTCGCTGGTCACCATAGCAACACCTACCCGTAGCATGTGCTCCAGCAGGTATATTTCACTGGCCACCCCCAAAGCCAACACCTCCTTTGGCCGCCATTCCTTCCAGTTCTCTGCTGCCAATGACTGGAACGAATTGCAGAAATCCTTGAAGCTAGAGGTTCCTATCTCCCTCACTAACTTTAAGCATCAGCTGTCAAAGCTGCTTATCGATCACTGCACCTGTATATAGCCCTTCTGTAAATAGCCCATCCTACTACCTCATCCCCATATTTATTTATTTTAACTTACGCTCAAATTTGCACTCCAGTATCTCTATTTTCACATCATAATTTGCACATTCCGTCATTCCAGTGATTATGCTAATCTGTAATTTATTTAGCCACTATGGCCTATTTATTGTCTTCCTAACCTTACTGCATTTTGCACTACATTTGCAATCTGTATATAGATTTTCTATTTTCTATTGTGTTGACTGTACGTGTGTTTATTTCCCATGTGTAACTCTGTGTTGTTGTTTTTTGTCGCACTGCTTTGCTTTGTCTTGGCCAGGTCGCAGTTGTAAATGAGAACTTGTTCTGAACTGACCTACCTGGTTAAATAAAGGTGAAATTAAATAAAAAAATAAATAAAAATGAAGGTCAGTCAATCTGGAAAAGTTCAAGAACTTTGTTTCTTCTAGTGCAGTCACAAAAACCATCAAGCGCTATGATGAAACTGGGTCTCATGAGGACCGCCACAGGAATGGAAGACCCAGAGTTACCTCTGCTGCAGAGGATAAGTTCATTAGAGTTACCAGCCTCAGATTGCAGCCAAAGTAAGACACATCAACTGTTCAGAGGAGACTGTGTGAGACTGTGTGAATCAGGCCTCATGATCGATTTGCTGCAAAGAAACCACTACTAAAGGACACCAATAAGAAGAAGAGACTTGCTTGTGCCAAGAAACACGAGAAATGGACATTAGATCAGTGGAAATCTGCCCTTTGGTCTGATGAGTCCAAATTTGAGATTTTTGTTTCTAACCGCAGTGTCTTTGAGATGCAGAGTAGGTGAATGGATGATCTCTGCATGTGTGGTTCCCACTGTGAAGCATGGAGGAGGTGTGATGGTGCTTTGCTGGTGACACTGTCAGTGATTTATTTAGAATTCAAGGCACACTTAACCAGCATGGCTACCACAGCATTCTGCAGCAATACGCCCCCCATCTGGTTTGGGCTCAGTGGGACTATCATTTGTTTTTCAACAGGACAAATGAACCATAACACACCTCAAGGCTGTGTAAGGGCTATTTGACCAAGGAGATTGATGGAGTGCTGCATCAGATGACCTGGCCTCCACAATCACCCGACCTCAAACCAATTGAGATGGTTTGGGATGAGTTGGACCGCAGATGGAAAGCAGCCAACAAGTAGTCAGCATATGTGGGAACTCCTTCAAGACTGTTGGAAAAGCATTGCTCATGAAGCTGGTTGAGAGAATGCAAAAAGTGTGCAAAGCTGTCATCAAGGCAAAGGGTGGCTACTTTGAAGAATCTCGAATATAAAATATATTTTGATTTGTTTAACATTTTTTGTGGTTACTACATGATTACATGTGTGTTATTTCATAGTTTTGATGTCTTCACTATTATTCTACAATGTAGAAAATAGTAAAAAATAAATAAAAACACACTACATGACCAAAAGTACACACACACATACCGTGCATTCGTAAAGTATTCAGACTCCTTTAATTATCCACATTTTGTTACGTTACAGCCTTATTCTAAAATGGATGAAATAAATACAAAAATAATCAATCTACACAAAATACCCCATAATGACAAAGCGAAAAAAAGGTTTAGACATTAAAAATAAAATAAAAAAATAATTCACATAATTATTCAAACCCTTTGATATGAGTCTCGAAATTGAGCTCAGGTGCATCCTGTTTCCATCGATCATCCTTGAGATGTTTCTAAACCGTGATTGGAGTCCACCTGTGGTCAATTCAAATGATTGGACATGGTTTGGAAAGGCACACATACCTGTCTATATAAGGCACACATACCAAACCATGAGGTCGAAGGAATTGTCCATAGAGCTCCAAGACGGGATTGTGTCGAGGCACAGATCTGGGGAAGGTTAACAAAACATGTCTGCAGCATTGAAGGTCCACAAGAACACAGTGGCCTCCATCATTCTTAAATGGAAGAAGTTTGGAACCACCAAGACCCTTCCTAGAGCTGGCCGCCCGGCCAAACTGAGCAATCGGGGGAGAAGGGCCTTGGTAAGGGAGGTGACCAAGAACCCGATGGTAGCTCTGACAGAGCTCCAGAATTCCTCTGTGGAGATGGGAGAAACTTCCAGAAGGACAACCATCTATGCAGCACTCCACCAATCAGGACTTTATGGTAGTGGCCAGAAGGAAGTCAGTAAAAGCCACGACAGCTCAAATAGAGTTTGCCAAAAGGCACCTAAAGGAATCTCAGACCAAGATTGAACATATGAAGGAAACCAGGCACCGTTCATCACCTGGCTAATACCATCCCTTGGCTTCACAAATAAGCAAAGCATTCTGAACAGAATAGGAGTGGGTCCAGAGATATACAGTATGTTTCACTGGATAAAGTATAAAGATGTTATACACAGTGCTTTCAGAAAGTATTCGCACCCCTGGACTTTTTCCACATGTTGTTGTGTTACAGCCTGAATTTAAATTGAATTCAATTCCTATTTTGTGCCACTGATCTACACACAATACCCCATAATGTCAAAGTTGAATGATGTTTTCAGAAATGTTTATACATTAATTGAAAACGAGAAGCTGAAATGTCTTGACCCAATAAGTATTCATTCCATTTGTTATGGCTTAAATAAGTTCAGGGGTATACATGTGCTTAATAAGTCACATAATAAGTTGTATGGACTAACTAAGTATAGTATCAAAACGTTGTATGCAAGGAACCTAATCCAGATGAGTTTGAATGGCCTTTCTAGGTTAACCGGTGTAAGAGGAGTAGCATCTCTAGAGGGTTAACGACTGTGCCGGGAGAAAACTGAGGATGGATCAACAACATTGTAGTTACTCCACAATACTAACCTAAATTACAGTGAAAAGAAGGAAGCCTGTACAGAATACAAATATTCCCAAAAATGCATCCTGTTTGCAACAAGACAGTTAATAATTTAAAAAGGCACTGAGGTAAAACTGCAAGACAACACATCATTGAGTACCATTTTCATTGTAGTCATTTAACAGACACGTATCCAGAGCGACTTACAGTAATGAATGCATACATTTTGATACTGGTCCTCCGTGGGAATTTATCCCACAACCCATTGCAACCACATTGCAAGCGCCATGCTCTACCAACTGAGCTACACGGGACTACCACCCTTTATATTTTACCCATAACATGCATCATGTTATGGGTAAAACTAGGGAGTTTTTTTAGGATAAAAGAAACGGAATATAACTAAGCACAGGCAAAATCTTAGGGAAAAACCTGGTTCAGTCTGCTTTCAAACAGACACAGGGAGACCAATACACCTTTTCAGCAGGACAATTACCTAAAACACAAGGCCAAATATACGCTGGAGTTGTTTACCAAGACGACATTGAATGTTCATGAGTGGCCGAGTTACAGTTGACTTACAATTGGCTTGAAAATCTATGGCAAGACATGAAAATGGCTGTCTAGCAATGATCAACAAGCAACTTGACAGAGCTTGAATCATTTTTTAAAAGAATAATAGCCAAATATTAAACAATCTAGGTGTGCAAAGCTCGAAGAGACTTACCCAGAAAGACTCACAGCTGTAATCGCTGCCAAAGCATTCAGGGAAGTATTCAGGGTTGAATACGTATCTAATCAAGATATATTAGTTTTTCATTATCCATTGTTTTTTATATGTTAGAATTAAACTTCTGACTGACTGGAATTGTGATATAGTGAATTATAAGTGAAATAATCTCTCTGTAAACAAGAAGAATTACTTGTGTCATGCACAAAGTAGATGTCCTAACCGACTTGCCAAAACTATAGTTTGCTAACATGAAAAAACATTAGTTTGAATGACTTCAAACCAAGTGTATGTAAACTTCCGACTTCAACTGCATATATGTTGTGCCCTAGAAACGAATAGGTAAACCTGTAGACACATTTATTTATTATAAAAAGCAAAAATTTGATACAAATACTGGTCATTGAAATCACATTAGTGGAATATTAGGTTTATAGTAGTTTGGGCATCAAATTGTATTATCATTTTTTTTGCCTAATTCTGTTTTGTCCAAAATTAAACCACATCAGGCCGGCACTTTTGAGGTCTGGGAAAACTCTTAAGAAATGTACATTTTTTAGCGTAGCAACACGCACCTATAGCAATAAACAATAAATGTTTCTGTAGTCCACGTGTGCAGAGTCAGCAAAACAATTGCAGGTAGCCTGGCAGTAACCGAAAGGTTGCTGGAGAGAATCCCGTACCTGACAACATATAAATCTGTCATTCTGCCCCTGAGCAAGGAAGTTAACCCCCAACAACCACTGCTTACGAGGCACCGATGATGTGGATGACGATTATGGCAGCCTCCTGTCCCTTTCTCAATGGGTTGATGGAAATCATCATGATATGTTTCTGCCAGGTTACTTGGTAGTAGTTCATTTTAATTGAGAAGGTTTTTGAGAAAGCCTTTCCATATACCAGAAGGCAGGTATCATTAGCATATGCACGAACCGCACATACACAAATCCCTGATGCATTCTGTTCATGTCTTACGGTATACATGGGTAAATGAATTAATCTTTTGAACTGTTTGGGCTAGAAACTATCCATTTTCGATTTAGCCTAGTAGTGGTGCAACTTGCAACCATAACGCTAATTAATCTGTTCAAGGCTTTTTTTCCTCTTAAAGGACTAGGAATCAACGGTACAGTGAAGTCTAATCATTACAACAATTATCTGTGTGATTATTTTTCTAGGCGCACTGGTATTCCCAAATAAAAACTCCAGGTCGCACAGCAAAATATTAAGGAGCATATGCGACCAAAATAGTGGCAGTTTAGAGCACTGCATGCCTTGTTGATTACAGTATCATTGAACAACATGAGAAAAAACCCAAGCCCCAGAGTGAGCTTCCCTATTAGACATGTTTACAAATAAGCTTCAATGCTTATTTAACCCATTACCCCTCACATACTGTTGTTTCTGGTCCTGAACAGTTGATAAAATATGGTACGTGACTAATGCAGAGTGTAAGTCTGAGGGGACGTTTATGAAAGAAGGGATAACTCAGTGTTTGGACGTATTCCACAGCAAACCCTTATTGGTGGATTAGTCCCTGTTCAGCCAAGTCCATCATCTCCTGCAGGGACTCCTGCAAGGACAGCTGCAGTTCCACAGACTGCAGAGAGGAGGCACCACCTACCACCGCCATTGACTTCAGTAGCTCCAGAGAGGTTAACACCACCTGAGAGAGAAAGTGCATGAGAAAACAAAATCACTTCCTAACCATGTTCTTCATGGTTCAGGCCCGTTAGTTCCAGTGAAGGGAAATCTTAACGCTACAGCATACAATTACATTCTAGACGATTCTGTGCTTCCAACTTTATGGCAACAGTTTGGGGAAGGCCCTTTTCTGTTTCAGCATGACAAGACCCCCGTGCACAAAGCGAGGTCCATACAGAGATCGGTGTGGAAGAACTTGACTGGCCTAACACAGAGCCCTGACATCAACCGCATCGAATACCTTTGGGATTAATTGAAACGCCGACCACAAGCCTTTTGGCTGAATGGAAGGAAATCCCTGCAGCAAATGGGGGACCAACTCCATATTAATGCCCATGATTTTGGAATGAGATGTTCGACTAGCAGGTGTCCAGATAACTTTTGGTTATGTAGAGTATATCTGTTTAGTTTTTATGCGATATCGACCAATACCAATATATTTTGGGCCTTTTTAACCATTCTAGAACAGATACAAACTGCAACCAGGTTTATATGTTTATAAGAAAATATGACAAATGACTTGAACTTGTTAAAAGGAGTAATTTATCAAAAACGTGAGTGAAAATGCATTAGAAAGTTTGGGAAAACATCAGGGAAGATCATCAGGTAATAAAGTAAAGTCTCTTGGGAACGTCGTAGAAGGGAAATAGCAGACATGTACACGTTCCTGAGAGTTTCAACGTTCAGGAACAGGGGGTCAAAAAGAGCGGATTTCAGAAGAAAAACAGAAACCGCTCCGTTTGTCACAATCTCTAATAATGCACATCGTAGGTTTACGAACAGCGTAGGAAGAAGGCAAGACAACAGGAAAGATGTATTATTAAAAACTAAATGATGCCGAGTTCATGTCTCACCTCCACCATCACCAGTTTCTTCTCCCAGGGTCTGTTGTCTGGGTCTGGCCACTTCTCTCCCAGACAGAAAAAGAGAGAGAAGGGGGGACCTTCTCCGTGACTGTTCATGTACTTCATCAGCCCTGGGAAAGAGAAGGGAAGAGGGTGAAGGCATTCGAAGGTCAGTGCCAGAGAACTACACATCTACCTGGTAGACTGAGTCACTCACTCACTCACCTACCTCACCTCACCTCCCTCACCTACCTCACCTCACCTCACCTACCTCACCTACCTCACCTCACCTACACCTACCTCACCTCACCTACCTCACCTCACCTACCTCACCTACTTCACCTCACCTCACCTCACCTACCTCACCTCACCTCACCTACCTCACCTCACCTACCTCACTCACTCACCTCACTCCTTATTGTTAGACGTTCCCTAACTCTGAAAGTCGTCTACGGACCACAGGAGAAAAGTGTAAAGCCAAAGTCCTCATGTTTTACAGCTGTAGACCAGGCTACATCCCCATGATCAAAATGAACACAGGCTCTGCATTGTTTTCAAGTAGGTCAGATAGGCCTAAACCATTGCCTAAAGCCCAATATATGTTTTAACCATACAATTTTACTTAGCTAAGTAGGGTAAATCATAACAATTCCTCAAATTCCCTTTCTACAAACGACCCACACAATCTCTAGACCAGATTTGATTCATTTTAACCAAGGCACTCAATAACCATGCACTTAGAGCTGTATTTAATCAAATTGGCTGTAATCAACAGTGATACCGACAAGGAATTACATTGACAATGTGAAACAACAACAGATAATCTGGTCACACAGCTAATCCGTATTGAAAATTGCACGGTCGCTCCTATTACTACCATTGATCTTTAGCTAGCGGTGGCTAAAGTTAGCCTACAGTTTCTCCTGGCCCATAGACTACTTTTAGGTTGCAGAACCATCATACATTAAGTAAATACTGAACTACTCCTTTAAGAAGTTTCCCTGAAATTCATTTTTTGACATTTTTATCAAGCCTTCTTTAAAAAAAAAAAAAGAAAAAAAAGAAATCAGTATATATTATCCTCTTTCACCTCCAAAGAAGTCCTTGGTCTGATATAGTGGCTCCGGGTATTTGGACACTGCCTGGGGCCTTCTGCTCTTGTCAAACTTATCGAGGCTCCAGAAGGCCTTAATTCCACCCTTACGGAGTCCGTAGATGATGGACCCCGAGGCTCCCACCTCCAGGCCCTCTCCCAGGAGAGACAGGATATTTTGGGTCAGTTTGGCCTGGGTTTCGTCCTGGACAGGCGGCGGACTGGGCAGAGAGACCAGACTCATGCCAGAGTCTGGGTCCAGAAGCGGTTGTGTGAGTTCAGGTCTAGTAGAGACAGAAATACCCATTAGTCCATCAGAGCTAATCGTCCTGGGTTCATAATCAAACACACAACAGACAAATTCAGCATGTAGGCTAGCTGTGCTATTGCCATTTTACCTGTAGACTAATCTGAACCCTGCCTCGTTCTCAACCAGATGCTCAAGCATCTTCACTCCCCGGTAGTACACAGACACCCTGAAGTGAGTCTCTAGGGGAAGAAAGGACAATAATAGATTGTTGTCAAGAGGAGAGGAGGAACAACAAACTGGGAAAGATGCAGTGTCCTGTGCATGACCATATACTGTGTAGATACAGCGTTGAAACTACGGGTAAGCCCACGGGAGGGGCACTCCCATAACAAACCAGGGATCTTTTCAGTAGAGAAAAATACATTTTGATATGGAGGGAACAAGGAGGTTCAACTTGTATTTTCTGTTGCAAAAACATTCGGTTACAATGCCTGCTGAACACAATCTTGAATTCCTATAAGCATTGAAACTATTAACATTGGCAAGCGCACATGTTACAATTACAAATTATATATGTTTTTCTAAGATATAGACTGTATTGACAACAACTACTGTGTGACGCGAAGTCAACTGGCATTAACTTCCCTTCAATTCTGACAACCACAAGTAGTAATCAAATAATATCCATAACTTACTAAAACTTTCGCCCACCATGGTTCTCAACAATGTATTTGTGAACTGCTCCGCCACCTGCTGTTCATGGGCACCACCAACGGCTCCATCCATTGGATACACCGGTTGCTCGGGCAACGCGGCTCCTCCAACAGCATCCTCCATTACAACCGGATACTGAATAGCCTCTGCAGGTTGGAAGAGTGAAGAGAAAGACTTGGATAATAGCCTATATTATGATAATCATTATGGGCCGGTTTCCCGGACACAGATTAAGCCTAGTCCTAGGACTTTCTAGTCCAAAAAAAAGGCTTAAATATGCACTACGCTGAAATCAAAAAAATTGTGTGGTCGCCTGTTCAGCAGCTCCCATGTTTGTGTGTTAATTGTTGTTTTAGTATGTTTTTCGTGAGTTTTTCTTTTCAACAGTTGAACTATAATAGTTCAGGATTATGGAGTGCTACTGTTTTACAAAGGTTTTAGCGGTCCTTTTTATCACTGAGGCACTTGTAATTTTTCTCAGCGCCGAACGTACACGCGAGTCCTCAATTATTTACAACAGAGCCCAGCTATTGGATTTAGCACACTCAGCGCTGCTGCAACCCAGGGAAAAGTTTGTTATTACGGACGAGTTGAAAAGGCAACGGCGTGGACGCAGGGCGGGATTGAAGTGTAAAGCAAAGCTTAGGAAATACAAGCCGGCTATACCGTCTATCATTATGGGCCACATGAGATCGCTGCATAACAAGGTGGAGGAACTAGAGGGTCTTGTCTGTGGACAAAGGGAGTTCAGAGAAGCTAGTCTAGTGTGTTTGACTGAGACATGGCGGAATGATAACATCCCCACAGGGAACGTCACTATTGGCGGTTTTCAGACCATCAGAGCGGACAGGGATAGCGTTTCTTCCGGTAAGAGCAAGGGTGGTGGGCTGGCTTTATTAGTTAACAACAGATGGTGTAATCCGAGCCATATTACTGTTAAGGAACAGTTTTGTAGCCCGGACATTGAGCTGTTAGCCGTTACAGGTACTAGCTAATCTCCCGGGCTACAGTACCTTTGTCAACCTGCCTGGACCTTCTACTGTCGACACTGTCGGAGCCCCGCCGAGCCACCACGACTGGTCTGCCGACGTAATCTCAACATGCTATTCCTCTGCGACGTCGCCGAAGATCCATCTGCTAGCCCCGGCCTGCTAGCCCCGGCCTGCTAGCAGTCTGAACGCTGTGCCTCCCGCTCGCCTAGTGCAGAGTCCACTGAACTACTCCCTGGCTCACCTCTTTGCTGCTCATCGGATCCTATGATTACTCGGCTACACAGCTGATGCCTGTTGGACTGTTCCGTTACATGGTACTTCATTCTGTTTAACTGCCAGGCCTCAATTTCTCTATCCAACCCTTTTTGTCCATTCATCATCATTACCCGTCGTTGTCTTTAACTCAATTAATTGTTCGTTTTATGCCTCTCATATTTCAATATGCCTTGCCTGCTGCTGTCTAGGTTAGCTATTATTATTATTATTATTATTTTATTTCACTGTAGAGCCCCAAGTCCCACCCAACATGCCTCAGATGGCTCCTTTGTCCCTTGGTTTCTTGCATGTTAATATCAGAAGCCTCCTCCCTAAGTTTGATTTATTCACTGCTTTAGCACACTCCGCCAACCCGGATGTCCTAGCTGTGTCTGAATCCTGGCTCAGGAAGGCCATCCCCAACTACAATATTTCCCGTCAAGATAGAACTGCCAAAGGTGGCGGAGTTGCAATCTACTGCAGAGATAACCTGCAGAGTTCTGTCATACTGTCCAGGTCTGTGCCCAAACAGTTTGAGCTTTAAAAATCCACCTTTCCAGAAATAAGTCTCTCACTGTTGCCGCCTGTTACAGACCCCCCTCAGCCCCCAGCTGTGCCCTGGACTCCATATGTGAATTGATTGCCCCCCATCTATATTCAGAGTTTGTACTGTTAGGTGACTTAAACTGGGATATGCTTAACACTCCGGCTGTCCTTCAATCTAAGGTAGATGCCCTCAATCTCACACAAATTATCAAGGAACCCACCAGGTACAACCCTAAATCCGTAAACATGGGTACCATCATAGATACAGCGGGTGAAATAAGTATTGAACACGTCACAATTTCTCAGTTAATATATTTCCAAAGGTGCTATTGACATTACATTTTCACCAGATGTTGGTAACAACCCAAGTAATCCATATATACAAAGAAACCAAAATAAATAAATTCAGAAATTAAGTTGTGTGTAATAATGTGAAATGACACAGGGAAAAAGTATTGAACACATGAAGAAAGGGAGGTGCAAAAAGTCATGGAAAGCCAAGACAACAGTTGAAAACTATCAGTAATTAAAAAGCAATCCAGCCCCCTGTCAGTGCAAATTAATATCAGCTGGTTCAGTCCCAACTGATGGCCTACAAATAGGTCTCATTGCCTAGGTGTCACACAAGACACATCTCATGATGGGTAAAAGCAAAGAGCTGTCTCAAGACCTTCGCAACCTAATTGTTGCAAAACATAATGATGGCATTGGTTATAGGCACATTTCTAAGCTTCTGAATGTTCCAGTGAGCACTGTTGGGGCCATAATACAGAAGTGGAAAGACAATCATTTCACCATAAATTTGCCTCGACCAGGTGCTCCTCGCAAGATTTCTGACAGAGGAGTGAAAAGAATAATCAGAAGAGTTGTCCAAGAGCCAAGGACCACTTGTGGAGAGCTTCAAAAAGACCTGCAATTAGCAGGTACTGTTGTCTCAAAGAAGTAAGTGCTACGAGTAAGTAATGCACTCCACCACCATGGCCTGTATGCACGCTCACCACGCAAGAATCCATTGCTGAAAAAAAAGCATGTTGAAGCTCGTTTAAAGTTTGCTGCACAACTTTTGGAAAAGCCAGTGAAATACTGGGAGAATATAGTGTGGTCAGATGAGAGAAAAATTGAACTGTTTGGATGTCATAATACACACCATGTTTGGAGGAGAAATGGCACTGCACATCACCCTAAAAACACCATACCAACAGTGAAGTTTGGAGGTGGGAACATCATGGTGTGGGGCTGCTTTTCAGCAAATGGTACTGGCAAGCTTCACATAATTGAAGGAAGGATGAATGGGCAAATTTACCGAGACATTCTTGACAAAAATCTGCTGCCATCTACCAGGATGATGAAGATGAAACGAGGGTGGACATTTCAGCAAGACAATGATCCCAAACACAGAAAATAAAGCTGCTAGAATGGACCAGCCAATCACCTGACTTAAATCCCATTGAAAATCTATGGAAAGAACTGAAGATCTAGATTCATAGAAGAGGCCCACGGAACCTTCAAGATTTGAAGACTGTTTGTGTGGAAGAATGGGCCAAAATCACACCAGAGCAATGCATGCGACTAGTTTCTCCATACAGGAGGCGTCTTGAAGTTGTCATTACCAACAAAGGCTTTTGTACAAAGTATTAAATAAATATCAGTAAGTGTGTTCAATACTTTTTCCCTGTGTCATTTCACATTATTACACATAACTTAATTTCTGAACTTATTTGTTTTGGTTTCGTTGTATGTATGGATTACTTGGGTTGTTAACAACATCTGGTGAAAATGTCATGTCAATAGTACCTTTGGAAATATATTTACTGAGAAAAATTGTGATGTGTTCAATACTTATTTCACCCGCTGTATCATCCTGACTAACTTGCCCTCCAAATACACCTCCTCTGTTTTCAACCAGGATCTCAGCGATCACTGCCTCATTGCCTGCGATCGTAATGGGTCAGCGGTCAAACGACCACCCCTTATCATTGTCAAACGCTCCCTAAAACACTTTTGCGAGCAGGCCTTTCTAATCGACCTGGCCCAGGTATCCTGGAAGGATATTGACCTAATTCCGTCAGTAAGAGGACGCCTGGTTCTTTAAAAGTGCTTTCCTCACCATCCTAAATAAGCATGCCCCTTTCAAAAAACTTAGAACTAAGAACAGATATAGCCCTTGGTTCACCCCAGACTTGACTGCACTAGACCAACACAAAAACATCCTGTGGCGCACTGCATTAGCATTGAATAGCCCCCGCGATATGCAACTTTTCAGGGAAGTCAGGAACAAATACACACAGTCAGTTAGAAAAGCAAAGGCCAGCTTTTTCAAACAGAAATTTGCATCCTGTAGTACTAATTCCAAAAAGATCTGGGACACTGTAAGTCCATGGAGAATAAGAGCATCTCCTCCCAGTTGCCCACTGCATTGAGGCTAGGAAACACTGTCACCACCGATAAATTCATGATTATCGAAAATTTCAATAAGCATTTTGCTACGGCTGGCCATGCTTTCCACCTGGCTACCCCTACCCCGGCCAACAGCTCTGTACACCGCGCAGCAAATTGCCCAAGCCCCCCCCCGCTTCTCCTTCACCCAAATCCAGACAGCTGATGTTCTGAAAGAGCTGCTAAATCTGGACCCCTACAAATCAGCTGGGCTAGACAATCTGGACCCTCTCTTTCTAAAATTATCCGCCAAAATTGTTGCAACACCTATTACTAGCCTGTTCAACCTCTCTTTCGTGTCGTCTGAGATCCCTAGAGATTGGAAAGCTGCCGCGGTCATCCCCCTCTTCAAAGGGGGAGACACTCTAGACCCAAACTGTTATAGACCTATATCCATCCTACCCTGCCTTTCTAAAGTCTTCGAAAGCCAAGTTAACAAACAGATAACTGACCACTTCGAATCCCACCGTACCTTCTCTGCTATGCAATCTGGTTTCCGAGGTGGTCATGGGTGCACCTCAGCTACGCTCAAGGTACTGAACGATATCATAACCGCCATCGATAGAAGACAGTACTGTGCAGCAGTCTTCATCAACCTGGCCAAGGCTTTCGACTCTGTCAATCACCGCATTCTTATTGGCAGACTCAACAACCTTGGATTCTCAAGTGACTGCCTTGCCTGGTTCTCCAACTACTTCTCAGACAGAGTTCAGTGTGTCAAATCGGAGGGCCTATTGTCCGATCGTCTGCAAGTTTCTATGGGGGTGCCACAGGGTTCAATTCTTGGGCCAACACTTTTCTCTATATACATCAACGATGTCGCTCTCGCTGCTGGTGACTCTCTGATCCATCTCTACGCAGACGACACCATTCTGTATACATCTGGCCCCTCTTTGGACACTGTGTTAACTAACCTTCAAACAAGCTTCAATGCCATACAACACTCCTTCCGTGGCCTCCAACTGCTCTTAAATGCTAGTAAAACTAAATGCATGCTTTTCTATCGAACGCTGCCCGCACCCGCCCACCGGACTATCATCACTACTCGACGGGTCCGACTTAGAATACGTGGACTCCTACAAATACCTAGCCGTCTGGTTAGACTGTAAACTATCTCCAATCCAAAATTAAACCTAGAATCGGCTTCCTATTTTGCAACAAAGCCTCCTTCACTCATGTTGCCAAACATGCCCTTGTAAAACTGACTATCCTACCGATCCTTGACTTCGGCGATGTCATTTACAAAATAGCCTCCAACACTCTGCTCAGCAAATTGGATGTAATCGATCACAGTGCCATCCATTTTGTTACCAAAGCCCCATATACTACCCACCACTGCGACCTGTATGCTCTCGTTGGCTGGCCCTCATTACATATTCGTCACCAAACCCACTGGCTCCAGGTCATCTATAAGTCTTTATTAGGTAAATCCCCACCCTATCTCAGCTCGCTGGTCACCATAGCAACACCCACCCGTAGCATGCGCTCCAGAAGGTATATCTCACTGGTCACCCCCAAAGTCAACACCTCCTTTGGCCGCCATTCCTTCCAGTTCTCTGCTGCCAATGACTGGAACGAATTGCAAAAATCATTGAAGCTAGAGGTTCCTATCTCCCTCACTAACTTTAAGCATCAGCTGTCAAAGCTGCTTATCGATCACTGCACCTGCATATAGCCCTTCTGTAAATAGCCCACCCTACTACCTCATCCCCATATTTATTTTATTTTATTTTGCACTCCAGTATCTCTATTTGCACATCATAATCTGCACATCCATCATTCCTGTGTTAATGCTAATCTGTAATTTATCTCACCACTATGGCCTATTTATTGTCCTACCTTCCTAACCTTACTGCATTTTGCACTACATTTGCACACTCTGTATATAGATTTTCTATTGTGTTATTGACTGTACTTTTGTTTACTGTGTAACTCTGTTGTTTTTTGTCGCACTGCTTTGCTTTGTCTTGGCCAGGTCGCAGTTGTAAATGAGAACTTGTTCTCAACTGACCTACCTGGTTAAATAAAGGTGAAATACATTTTTTTAAATAAAAAGCCTGAGACCCTGTTCTAAGGACTGTATTTTAAAGGAATAAGTATTATTATCCTAAATTATATCATACGCACATTTAGCTATTTAAGTATCTCTTCCTGTCATTTACCTGTACAGTTAACCATGCAAATATTTTACTTATTTATATTAACGTGCATTTACTACACACACTTGTAACTCGCTAACATTACAAGTGTATGAAGTGACATGAATACAATCGAAGTCCATTATTATAGTTCGCTACAATCTCTGGTATTATGATTTGTTACGGTCCTGAACTAGCGGTTAGATAGGATTACGCATTACATGCACAATTGAGCCCCACATTTTGTTTATATGTGTGTGTGTATATATATATATTTATTTTTTTGCATGTTATTTTGGCATTAATACGTGTCACATATCAGTTTGCAAATTTCAAAGTTACACCATTTCAAAAGCAGATCACGTTTCATTCGTCACCTATATATATTTTGCAGATTATCGCAGGTGCAGCAATACAGAACAATACACAAAAATCCCCAAAGAACAAGGAGTCCGAATATCAATATATATGTATATGATAGTGTGTATATAGAATATATGGACAGTATAGGAATTTAAAAGGTGTGTAGAGCAGTAGTTATACAGGAGGAGCCTGGACTAGTAATATACATATGTAGTTAAAACAACAGTATGGAAACATTATTATTGACCAGTGTTCAATGACTATGTACATAGGTCAGCAGTCTCTAAGGTGCAGAGTAGAGTAACAGGTGGTAACTGGCATGCAAATATTTTATTTATTTATATTAATGTGCAAAAATTGTATCATTTTTTCACCTAACACTATAACAATGTATAGTGTACATATTCAGTCATTCACTCATACTATGCAATGCGTTTCTATAGCTTTTTGCACTCCAGACATCGTGTATTTTATACTTTTTCATACTGCAGCACTATGTATCGTGTATCTGACTTTGGTGTATTTCGTTCTGGCATTTTGCACCTGTCTTGTGTTTTTCGTAGCTGCTTGATAAAGTAATTTCCCCTCGGGGATCAATAAAGTATCTATCTATCTATCTATCTATCTATCTATCTATCTATCTATCTATCTATCTATCTATCTATCTATCTATCTATCTATCTATCTATCTATCTATCTATCTATCTATCTATCTATTTATTTCCTGGTTGTTAAAATTCTAATAGTTCACCTAATTTCAGTTCATGTGACAAAACAAGCAAGTATCGTACATAGAACCATTGTACGATCGCAACTGCTGTGAAATATACTGTAGTTTCCATAACTACTGGTAGCTTACGATCGACCTGTTGGAGACCCCTGGTCTAGAGTGCAACATTGGAACGGTTGGCCCCTACCTGTTTGTTCAATGTTCAACCCTTCCAGACATTTCTGAAGTATATCCTGGTTGCCATTGGTTGAGATCCCTTCTGCTGGTGAGTAGTTGTGGGAAAGATGAGTGAAGACATAACATGAGTTAACAAAATGTCAATTTACCCTAATTCTCCATACTTTTAGATTGCATTAAAGATCATACATTTCCTGAAAGCTTGTCGTTAAAATTGTCACATTAAACTTTTATCTGCATTACCTGTGTATACAGTTTCTTCTGCTGTAAGGTAATTAAAATATGGTAGATCAGGACTCTAAGAGCAGAGGTGGGAAAAAGAAGAATATGTTTAAAAAATATTTTACAGTACAGGCACCGCATTCCATTCACAAGAAGTACACTCACTTATAACGCACACTCACTTCTTGTAATGGACTGGGATCTTGATACAGATCAGGTTCTGGGTCCTGAGATCCTTTAAAGATGGACAGAATGAGAGAAATGTCATGTTGTTTCAGAACTGAAGTTCTGCTACTAACTTAGACCGCTGTGCCACATCTCAGTGCAAGACACGTCACTACAGTCCCTGGTTCAAATCCAGGCTGTATCACATCCGGCCGTGATTGGGAGTCCCGTAGGGCGGCGCACAATTGGTCCAGCGTCGTCCAGGTTAGGCCGGTGTAGACCGTCATTGTAAATAAGAAGTTTGTTCTTAACTGACTTGCCTAGTTAAATAAAGGTTACATCCAAAAATTGAAAAAAACGAACTTACTGTAGGTCTCCATTAAGATATACTCTAATATTGTTGCAACTTTTACTAAATGTTTACCTCTTGGCCATTTACTGTTTATTAAAGAGAGTGTGTTATATTTGCCTCAGATTTCACTCTATCCTGTCATTGTTTTAATAATAATTCAATTGAATTACCTCCCCTGGGTGCCTCATCTGGCCACTGGAACAGTTTGTGGGGGTTGGCTGCATCATTTTTGTTGTCTAAGAGCATTATGAACCCCTTGGCTCGAAGGGCAGCGCGAAAGTTTCTCTTCCAGATGGAGTGGTCGCCTTGCGCCCTGCCATTGCTAACCTCAGCCCACGCCTGAGGAGGAGAAGTGGGGTCTGTATAATACCGGCTGTATTTATGTATTTTTTAAAGTTATTTATCTTGAATACTTGATCGCTGACATGCAACACATTTTGGGAATATAAACAATGCACTAATAAAACAAATACTGTACCAAAATATGTTTTTGGGCAGGAACATTCCTTTAAGCTTTGGGAGCAGTATATGGTGAGTAACACTGTTAATTATTAAGTGAGGAGCGAGATATTGACTTTACCTTGAAAATAAGTACATCCTCGCTGCAGGAATCCTGCCTCAGAGCATGTTTCCATGGGATGCAGAACTCTGTCCGCTCCTGATTGGTCCAGGTAACCCCTGGGTACCGCCCACTATTTATCTGTTGCCGCAGCCAAGGAATGAGGAGCGGTTTGGATTGAGACATTTCTGAAAGGGTTAAAGCATTGTTAATTTGTGACAGCCTGTGTCACTATTTATAAAATAACAATCAATATATATATATATATATAATAAAATGTCAGTATATTTCTGAAAATCACACACATTAATAATTTAGGTAAAAACTAAAAAGAATTGCAGTCATTTTTTACTCTTTAAAAAAATATGAAAAAGCAAGACATGCAAATACACAGACTGCAAATGATAGAAGCAATAGAATGAAAAAGTCATAGGGGTCATCATATCACAAAAATGCAAGCTTTTTAAAGTCAGAGATAATCAAAATATAACCTGGCATTCAGATTAGACGGTACATTCGCATAAAAAATTATAAAAACTGGGGTTGAGTATTAATATGCTTTGTGTAAAAATAATTGGACAAATGTCACACATCAATGGATTTATATATGTATTTGCTATGATTATGGTTTAGGCTGTGTATCATCATAGATTATTGATTTTAAAAGAAATGCAACTATACTATATCTGTATCATAAATGTATCCATTGTGCACAGTGGCGATTTTAGCGTGTAAATCTTGGTGGGGCAAACTAAAAAAACGTGTTTTTTTTAATGCATGCAAGCAAAGCCACTACACAACACTAAACAATACATTAATTACACTATAACGGTGACAAACGGTGCCCACAAACTGTTAGGGTCTACATAACGCTGTCCCAACAGCAGAGTCCCATCACCTTACCACTGCTACACCTGGCTATCAGCAGAGCCTTGTCTGGCAGCGAAACAGTTCATTCAGCCTCATTTACTGCCTTTTAAAAAAACATAGCTGATATGGCTGCCTTGCTTAAACAAATGTGGTTTATACTGACAATTGATATGTACAAACTATGGAATAAGGGGACGACAAGAGGTTTAGAGGCAATCCGTAATTTAGATTAAGACATTAATGAGTGAGCTAGGACGGATGTAGTCAATATAACTATCTGTTTAGCACTTTTGAAATGTACAGCAACAGAATTCAGAACATGGGCCGTTCTTACAGTGTTCTCCCTGTACACCAAGTCAGAACAGTAGGATAAATAAAGGGGGCATATAAACAGACAATGAAAGCTCTTACAATATTCAATGATTACATTTCTCTAAAACAGTGTTATAGGCTACATGTGCACCACCAAGTCAGAACAGTAGGTGAAATTAAGAGGTGAAAATAGACCAAATTATTAGGGTGAGGCACATGGGCTACTAACAGTTTACAACACAACATACACTTAGTATTACTTTCTTAGATACAGTATACATATCTCCCTGGCATATTACATAATTTATGCAGCAGCATACAAGACATTTTGGACTCACGTTGTTGTGATGTGGTTGAACAGGAAAGTGGCGCTGCGGTCCTTCGTGGGAGAGAAAGATACCGGATTTACAATTCCGAGTTGAATGACCATTCAAAACGTATTTTCACAGTTTGAGCCGGTTATTCCCGACTTCCCTGATATAATGCTTGCGGTTAGCCAGTGTCACAGACTCCTTACAAACAACTCATTGTTGAATTTGCAATTTCCTACTTGTTGTGTAATGTTTATGTCCAACGACGAGCGCCGATACGTTTCATCTTCATTATTTCTCTTCATATGACAATGTAGATTGCCTACTTGATTTGTGATATCTGCTAACCAAGATTTTGAAAGTAAGACGTTGAGCCTTCTTGGAAGGGCACTTCTAATCGAAGTCTATGAAAGGACGCAAAGGGCTCACATTCTTGATGTCTACCTTTACTAAAGGCGGTTGACGTAGCGTCCCCATGAGTGACAGAACACTGAGCCAATCACGGTACAGTGCTCTATATCTTCCGCTGGCCCGCCCCACCACCACAGAAAACGCAGAGCTAGGCTGAAACGCCTACATTTGTATGCGGATTTATTAACTCAGTGATGTACTGTATTTACTGTATATATTTTTTTACATGGTTTTCAAACTGATGTGACACGTATTAATGCCAAAATAACATGCAAAACAGGCAAGCCCCCACACCGACAAAAAAATAAATAAATAAATTAATATATATATACATACACACACATATAAACAAAATGTGGGGCTCAATTGTGCATGTAATTCGTAATCCTATTGACTCGCTAGTTCAGGACCGTAACAAATCATAATACCAGAGATTGTAGCGAACTATAATTATGGACCGTAACAAATCATAATACCAGAGATTGTAGCGAACTATAATTATGGACTTCGATTGTATTCATGTCACTTCACACACTTGTAATGCTAGCGAGTTGACATTTGCATCGAGTAACGCTACAGTTCACGTAAAGAAGAGCACATTTAAAGGTCCTCTTACCTTGTCTTCGGACAGTGTCGGTATTGCCTACACAAACTGTGAACGTCCTGTTCAAGCAAAACGTTGTAAAGCTTTCTTGGGAAATGCCGCGTCTCCACTTTCGTTTTCCAGTTTTGACGTCGCAACAGCTGTGGTGTAACGTCACCTTTGTGATCCACGACCACTAGGCGGCGTAGTTACACCATTTCAAAATCAGATCACGTTTCATTCCTATGTATATAATGGTATATCAAATATATATGTATATGATGGTGTGTATATAGAGTATATGGACAGTATAGGAATTTAAAAGGTGTGTACAGCAGTAGTTATACAGGATGAGCATGGACTAGAATACAGTAATATACATATGTAGTTAAAAAAACAGTATGGAAACATTATTATTGACCAGTGTTCAATGACTATGTACATAAGTCAGCAGTCTCTAAGGTGCAGAGTAGAGTAACAGGTGGTAACTGGCTAGTAACAGTGACTAAGTGCAGGGTAGAGTAACGGTGGTAACTGGCTAGTAACAGTGACTAAGTGCAGGGTAGAGTAACGGGTGGTAACTGGCTAGTAACAGTGACTAAGTGCAGGGTAGAGTAACGGGTTGTAACTGGCTAGTAACAGTGACTAAGTGCAGGGTAGAGTAACAGGTGGTAACTGGCTAGTAAAAGTGACTAAGTGCAGGGTAGAGTAACAGGTGGTAACTGGCTAGTAACAGTGACTAAGTGCAGGGCACTGGCAACTATTTAACAGTCTGATGGCTTTGAGATTGAAAACTGTTTTTTAGTCTCTCGGTCCCAGCTTTGATGGACCTGTACTGTCTCTGCCTTCTAGATCAGGGGTGTCAAACTCATTCCATGGAGGGCTTAATGTCTGCTGTTTTTTGTACTTTCAATTAAGACCTAGACAACCAGTTGAGGAGTTCCTTACTAATAAGTAGTGGCGACCCATCATTCAGGGCTTGATTGGAGCCTACATTTTTTGCAAAAATAAAACAAAAATACAAAAATAACATATCTATATACACCACCATTCAAAAGGTTTTCTAATGATCAATTAGCCTTTTAAAACAATAAACTTGGATGAGCCAACACAACGTGCCATTGGAACACAGGAGTGATGGTTGCTGATAATGGGCCTCTGTACGCCATTTCCAGCTACAATAATCATTTACAACATTAACAATGTCTACATTGTATTTCTGGTCAATTTGATGTTAACTTAAATGGACAAAAAAATTGCTTTTCTTTCAAAAACAAGGACATTTCTAAGTGACCCCAAAGTTTTGAACGGTAGTGTGTGTATATATGTGTGTGTGTAAATGTGTGTGTGAAATATATATATATTTATTATATAATTATTTTTTTGGGGGGGGGGGCTTAACTGTGTTGCATGTTATTTTGGCATTAATACATGTCACATATCAGTTTGCAAACAATTTTTAAAAAGGTGTCCGATAGCTCAGTGCTTTCTGTGGAAAATACATTGGCCACAGATAAAATTATGTAAAATCACATATCTACAGTAGCTTTGATTGGACTTCAAAATCGTTCATCACCGTTATAGTGCAATTAATGTATTGTTTAGTGTTGTTTGCCCCACCAAGATTTACATGCTAAAATTTCCACTGCGAATCAGCGACGTTAATTCAATCAATCAAGTACGAGGAGCGAAAACCCACAGACTCTCTGTGGAATGAAATGTTCTAGATGGTAGTGGGGTGAACAGGCCTCCTGAGGATGAAGAGACGCCGTTGTTGCGTCTTCTTCACCACACCGTTGGTGAGGATGGACCATTTCAGGTTGTCAGTGATACCCACGCCAAGGAACTTGAAGCTTTTCACCTGCTCTCGGTTGTCTCCTGAAGTTCACCATCAGCTCCTTAGTTTTATTTTCGTGGCACCACTCTGCCAAGGCCTTCACTTCCTCCCTGTAGGCTGTCTCATCGTTGTTGGTAAACAGGCCTACACTGTTGTCGTTTGCAAACTTGATGATTGAGTTGGAGGTGTGCTTGGCCACGAGGCCCTGGGTAACCAGGGAGACCAGGAGGGGGCTGCACCCTTGTTAAGGATCAGCGTAGCGGAGGAGTTGTTGCGTTTTATATACATTAAATGATTTCAACAAATTGTTCTTTGCAGGTTTTATTTGTTGTTCAAATACAGGGTTAATGTACAGAAGAAAACAATGTCAAGAACTATACAATATTTACACAAATACTTTCTTTCTAAGGAAAATTTAATTGTGCATATTACTATGTTTCCAAAATAAGTCAAACATCAAACTGATAAAAATGAAAATACTATTTCCTCTTTAAATATTCCTTATTTATAACCACTCATGGAAGGGAACTGGATACGGTTATTCGTTTTCACTTTGAACCTGCATGATTCTGATGAATTAACTAAAGCACTACAATGTGTATGTTTCAAATATACCCTCCCCATTCTCCTCTTTTACAGACATTGTTGATACCACGTTTACGTCTCGTCCTCCCGTCTTTTGTATAGGAAAAAAAAAGAAGAAGGAAGACAGCTTGGATATGTGGGTTTACGATTTTATGAATAAACTGTGAAAAACGTTACTTAAAATGCTAAGGCAGCATCCCAGCGCGTGTGAGAGTTTATATTAAAAACCTCATATAAATAATACAAATGTGTTTATATACTACCACATAGCGCGCCGGTACTGCCGACTACTGTCGCATAGTGAGAGAATTAACACCTTTATGTTGCATCCTTTCCACAGACAAGCCCATATAGTCACAACGCTCACTGCACTCCTCTAACGGTATGTTTTAAAAAGCATTCTCGCCCACGTCCACTCATTAAAAGCTGTTAATAGTCTTTAAAAAATAATAATTTATGTAAAAACAAAACAGTAATAGATTCTCTGAACCGTTTTGGACTGACACAGTTTTACAATCCTCCGAGACTTGGTGCAATAGCTCCTCCTCCATCTCCTTTTCTCTGTGACCCTTGTCTCCTGATTGGTCAGTCTCCTCTCTTGACCCATCAGGAACGACCCCAGCTCCCGTGGGGGTCATCATCCAAGGTCAAGTCATTTCTATATTTCAGTAACTGAGCAACTAAGGAGGGGGTCACTCTCCAAGGTCACACCTACCAACCCTCTTGTTCCAAGAGTGGCCTTTCAAGTTGTCCCTCAGACCCACACGACTCCAGGTGGGACCTCTATACAACTCTATACCCTCGTTTCTACTCGTTCACCCACCCCGTTTTCTGGGGCCCTATTTTCTGTGCCTTCCGTCTTCCTTCCCCTTGCTCTGTCTCTCATGCCTTGGCGCTGAGTGTGAGCAGCTCGATGAAAGAGTTGAAGAGGGTGTCCAGCCAGCCCTGGTTGGCCATACACTGCTGCACCACCTCCTCCTGCCCAGGGTCCTCTGCTGCCTGTTCTATAGTGTTGGTCTGCCAGGAAACACAAATATAAGCACAATATATATTATGACTATGGTAATAGTATGTCTATTTGAAGTACATGTCTCTAGGCTATGGTGTATCTACCCAATGAATAAACACAATATATGATGTATACTGGGGAAACACTAGTAATATAAAACACAATATATGATGTATACTGGGGAAACACTAGTAATATAAACACAATATATGATGTATACTGGGGAAACACTAGTAATATAAAACACAATATATGATGTATACTGGGGAAACACTAGTAATATAAAACACAATATGATGTATACTGGGGAAACACTAGTAATATAAAACACAATATATGATGTATACTGGGGAAACACTAGTAATATAAAACACAATATATGATGTATACTGGGGAAACACTAGTAATATTAAACACAATATATGATGTATACTGGGGAAACACTAGTAATATAAAACACAATATATGATGTATACTGGGGAAACACTAGTAATATAAAACACAATATATGATGTATACTGGGGAAACACTAGTAATATAAAACACAATATATTATGTATACTGGGGAAACACCAGTAATATAAACACAATATATGATGTATACTGGGGAAACACTAGTAATATAAAACACAATATATATTATGTATACTGGGGAAACACTAGTAATATAAAAACACAATATATGATGTATACTGGGGAAACACTAGTAATATAAAACACAATATATGATGTATACTGGGGAAACACTAGTAATATAAAACACAATATATGATGTATACTGGGGAAACACTAGTCATATAAAACACAATATATATTATGTATACTGGGGAAACACTAGTAATATAAACACAATATTTAGAATTCCGATCGACCATTGTCGATTGGCAATGAAGTGTGAATTTAATTTAGTTAACTGTATGTCAGCAGGGTCCATATAAAACACTATGTGTTTATTTGAAAAATATAAGCTTGTGTCTTGAAGCAATGATATGGGAAATAAAAAAATCTGGACTAATATTTCTGCTCGGTATATTGGGAAAAATATTTAAATAAACTACAGCAGGGGAGAAACAAATATTTTCTTGATAAAATATTTAAATATCGCAAAAATACACACACACACAACTATAGTATAAAATTCAGGTCCGATGTCCTTACCTCTTTCTTACAGTGTAAGAACGTATGATATTTATAATGATGCAGGGAGTGATAGAGGCTGTAGATTCGACATGATTCTGTTGACAGTTTAAGGTCCTGGGGGAAGACAGAGGACAACTAATAGATGAAAAACAATATGAGAAAAAAATAACCCACACATAATCAAGGTTAATCAGCGTGACATTTGATTTGACACACGATCACCCCAACACACACAAAGAATTACCTACAAAAACACACACCTGTGGTGTGGGTAGGCTCTTCCTGACTCTGTTGAGAGTCTTGCGGTTGTAGCCCTCCCCACTAAACCGCACCCTCACAGCTCCTGAGTCCAGCGGGTCCGGTGTCATCTGAGGGTACGTGTGCAGGGCCTCCTAAACGAGTGGAGAGAGAAAAGGGAAGGACAGAAGCTAGTCGGATGTGGCAGGGCTTGCAAACTATTACAGACTACAAAGGGAAGCACAGCCGCTTGCTTTGAGGCAAGCAACACTGAAGCATGCATGAGAGCATCAGCTGTTCCGGACGACTGTGTTGTCACGCTCTCCGTAGCCGATGTGAGTAAGACCTTTTAAACAGGTCAACATTCACAAGGCCGCAGGGCCAGATGGATTACCAGGATGTGAACTCCGAGCATGCGCTGACCAACTGGCAAGTGTCTTCACTGACATTTTCAACATGTCCCTGATTGAGTCTGTAATACCAACATGTTTCAAGCAGACCACCATAGTCCCTGTGCCCAAGTGACTAAATGACTACAGACCCATAGCACTCACGTCTGTAGCCATGAAGTGCTTTGAAAGGCTGGTCATGGCTCACATTAACACCATTATCCCAGAAACCATAGACCCACTCCAATTTGCATACCGCCCAAACAGATCCACAGATGATGCAATCTCTATTGCACTCCACACTGCCCTTTCCCACCTGGACAAAAGGAACACCTACGTGAGATTGCTATTCATTGACTACAGCTCAGCGTTAAACACCATCGTGCCTTCAAAGCTCATCACTAAGGACCTTGGGACTAAACACCTCCCTCTGCAACTGGATGCTGGGCTTCCTGACGGGCCACCCCCAGGTGGTAAGGGTAGGTAACATCTGCCACGCTGATCCTCAACACTGGGGCCCCTCAGGGGTGCGTGCTCAACCCCTCCTGTACTCCCTGTTCACCCATGACTGCATGGCCAGGCACGACTCCAACACCATCATTAAGTTTGCAGACGACACAACAGCGGTAGGCCTGATCACCCACAGCGAGACAGTCTATAGGATGAGGTCAGAGACCTGGCCGTGTGGTGCCAGGACAACAACCTCTCCCTCAACGTGATCAAGACAAAGGAGATGATTGTGGACCACAGGAAAAGGAGGACCGAGCACGCCCCCATTCTCATCGATGGGGCTGCAGAGGAGAACGTTGAGAGCTTCAAGTTCCTTGGTGTCCACATTACCAACAAACTATCATGATCCAAACACACCAAGACAGTTGTGAAGAGGGAACGACAAAGCCTATTCCCCCTCAGGAGACTGAAAAGATTTGGCATGGGTCCTCAGATCCTCAAAAAGTTCTACAGCTGCACCATCGAGAGCATCCTGACTGGTTGCATCACCGCCTGGTATGGCAACTGCTCAGCATCCGACCTGCAGGCACTACAGAGGGTAGAGCGTATGGCCCAGTACATCACTGGGGCCAAGCTTCCTGCCATCCAGGACCTCTATACCAGGCGGTGTCAGAGGAAGGCCCTAAAAATGGTCAAAGACTCCAGCCAGCCCAGTATAATTGACTGTTCTCTCTGCTACCGCACGGCAAGTGGAACCGGAGCACCAAGTCTAGGTCCAAAAGGCTTCTTAACAGCTTTTACCCCCAATAATATTCTATAAAACAAATATAAAATGTACATTTATCCAAATACATACAACAGATGGACAGAAAGACACATACACTGAGTGAAGAAAATATTAGGAACACCTGCTCTTTCCATGACAGACTGACCAGGTGAATCCAGGTGAAAGCTATGATCCCTTACTGGGGTCATTTGATAAATTTCACACTCAACATTTTCCCGTGTGTATCCAGAATGGTCCACCATCCAAAGGACATACAGCCAACTTGACACAACATACACACTACCGTTCAAACGTTTGGGGAATATCTACATAGGCGTACAGAGGCCCATTATCAGCAACCATCACTCCTGTGTCCAATGGTGTTAAGTAATACAAGTTTATCATTTTAAAATGCTAATTGATCATTAGAAAACCCTTTTGCAATTATGTTAGCACAGCTGAAAACTGTTGTGCTGATTAAAGAAGCAACCAAACTGGCCTTCTTTAGACTAGTTGAGTATCTGGAGCATCAGCATTTGTGAGTTTGATTACAGGCTCAAAACAACACTGTGTTCTACTCCCTTCATAGAACAGCGCAAACTGGCTCTAACCAGAATAGAAAGAGTGGGAGTGGGAGTACATTAGAGTGTCTAGTTTGAAAAACAGACGCCTCACAAGTCCTCAACTGGCAGCTTCATTAAATAGTACGCTCAAAACACCAGTCTCAATGTCAACAGTGAAGAAGCGACTCCGGGATGCTGGCCTTCTAGGCAGAGTTGCAAAGAAAAAGCCATATCTTCCTCTGTCCAGTGTCTGTGTTCTTTTGCCCATCTTAATCTTTTCTTTTTATTGGCCAGTCTGAGAAATGCTTTTCCTTTGCAACACTTCTTTAATCAGCACAACAGTTTTCAGCTGTGCTAACATAATTGCAAAAGGGTTTTCTAATGATCAATTAGCATTTAAAATGATCAACTTGGATTAGCTAACACAACGTGCCATTGGAACACAGGAGTGATGGTTGCTGATAATGGGCCTCTGTACGCCTATGCAGATATTATATTAAAAATCAGTTTTGATGTCTTCACAATTATCCTACAATGTAGAAAATTGTCAAAACAAAAGAAAAACCCTTGAATGAGTAGGTGTATCCAAACTTTTGACTGGTACTGTATATGTACACATTGAAAGTATTTTCATAACAGGTTACCTGGTGCTGAGTGCTCATGTTGACTCTCCTCATCAGCCTCCTCTTCTGTTCCACGATGATACTGTCAATCTTCCTCATCCCAGGGAGGTACAGCTCATCTGAGGGAACCAATGGAGATGGGAGAGCAAAACATTTTTAAATCACACAGCTGTCAAATCATTCCAAACATGGGGAGGCTAACCAGAGGCATATTCCGTTTATTAAATGTTTTGATACATTGCGCAACGGTTGGTACTGAACGACACACTTTGTACAACGCTGTACATTGTTCTTCAACATTCCTCAAGGTATGTTTGCTCGTTTGGTGTGTGTGGCGTGGTGTGGCCTGATTAATATGGGTTAGAGCATTTGAAATCTCAAAACACGAAACAATTGCTCTCTCAGCCACGATAATTATAATTGTTTTATTTTATTTTTTCTTTAACCTTTATATAACTAGGCTAGCCAGTTAAGAACTAATTCTTATTTACAATGAAGGCCAAACTCGGGATGACGCTGGGCCAATTGTGAACCGCCCTATGGGACTGCCAATCACGGCCGGTTGTGATACAGTCTGGATTCTAACCAGGTTGTCTGTAGTGACGCCTCTAGCACTGAGATACAGGGTCTTAGATCACAGCGCCACTTGGAAGCAACGTTCTTGAATTGGTCGTTCAGAACAGCAGTTTCCGTTCAATTTAACATTAAATGTTGGGCCCTTACCAAACTCTCTACTGACATATTATAGCTGACATGACCACACTAGTTGCTTTTCACAAACGAGCACAAAGCAACTGCTGACTCAGACACTTTCTATTAATCTTGTTCTTTCTAGCATGGTTCCAGTAGCTATGGTGAACGCATAACCAGGCCAGCCCAGTTCAGCCTGGCTCAGTTTGGCCCTAGTGTGTGAATCAGGCTATAGTGTCCCTTTCTATCAATTACATCGAACTCCAAATCAGAATGATTTAGAGACAAATCCTCAACTTGGGATACGCATCATTGACATATTGCAAGATCTATGTCCATTCCTTCATACTTCAACATTTATCTGCCCCAATGGGCAACTTAGGATTCCTAACTCCAACTCCCTGGATGGCACTGGAGTGTATTCAGTGATGTGAAACATTTTGAATGTTATCAATAGATCAGACATGACTCCCAATTCTAACATGATAGTTAATCATATCTGTTCTACACAATACATGTCTGTCTGGACATTCTGTAACTTTGCACGCTCCTGAACAGGGCCATGTTCAAGCCATGGAAAAAGTGTTTCAATGTTTTGTAACAGTAAAAAGCAAATCAGCAAGCCAGGCCCACTGGTGTGTATTGTATGTTAGATACAGCTGTTCTTACAATATATTGGTAGAGTAGTGTGTGTGTGTGTGTGCGTGCGTGCGTGTATTTGTGAATGATTGTGTTCTGCTCTCAACTTCTGTGTCCCCCAGGGTTTGGATCATGTCGGGGTCCAGGGCCATGTGTGTGAGCGAGTGTGTTCTGCTCTCAGTATCAGTGTCCTCCAGGGCCGTGTGAGTGTGTTGTGCCATGTTGGGGTCCAGAGGGGTATAATACGACGCTAGTTAGATATTTTCTAAAGCTAGCCAGCGTCAGTTAGCTTTAAATTCCAGCTCAGGCTTCATCCATGTTATGAAGGTGGATATTTATCACGCAACTGGCGTTAACTCGAGCCAGCTTGTAACTGCGCTAAACTAATATAATCCTTGGCACATTTACATTTTCGCCAAAATCAAAATGAAAGAAAGTTTATCCTGCAAATACATCTGGCTATGTTTGGAATTTAGAAGTGCCGTCTTTATATTAATCACATCGTTAACGTTGTCTCTGGTGTGCTTATCAATGTAACGTGTTTATGTAACGTGTCAAAATGCATCCTGTCATTACTAAAATGTGTATTGTGATATGAATTTGAATATTATTATTTAACACAAAATAACATTTGATTAAAAGGAGCTATGTAATATTTTTGCATTGTAAATTCAGAAAACGCAATACCCCATAATGACAATTTATCAGAAATAATAAACACATTTACATAAGTATTCAGACCCTATATTCAGTACTTTGTTGAAGCACCTTTGGCAGAAATTACAACCTTGAGTCTTCTTGGGTGATGCTACAAGATTGGGGGGTTTGCCCCAGTCTGAGGTCCTGAGCGTTTTCATCAAGGAGCTCTCTGTACTTTGCTCCGTTCATCTTTCTGACTAGTCTCCCAATTTCCTGCTGCTGAAAAAAAAACTAAAAACATGATGCTGCCACCACTATGCTTCACTGAAGGGATGGTGCCAGGTTTCCTCCAGACGTGAAACTTGGCATTCAGGCCAGAGTTGAATCTTGGTGACATCAGATCAAATAATCTTGTTTCTCATGGTCTGAAAGTCTTTAGGTGCCTTTTGACAAACTCCAAGCGGGCTGTCATGTGCATTTTACTGGACTCTAGAGCTCAAGAGTGACCATCGGGTTTCTTTGCCACCTCCCTGACCAAGGCCCTTCTCCTCCGATTGCTTAGTTTGGCCAGGCGGCCAGCTCTTGGAAGAGTCTTGGTGGTTCCAAACTTCTTCTATTTAAGAATGATTGAGGCCACTGTTTTCTTGGGGACCTTCAACGATGCAGAACTTTTTTGGTACCCTTCCCCAGATCTGTGCCTGGACACAATCCTGTCTCCGAGCTCTACGGACAATTCCTTCAACCTCATGGCTTGGTTTTTGCTCTGACATGCACTGTCAATTGTGGGACCTTATATAAATTGGTGTGTGCCTTTCCAAATCATGTCCAATTAATTGAATTTACCACAGCTGGACTCCAATCAAGTTGTAGAAACATCTCAAGGATGATCAACGGAAACAAGATGCACCTGAGCTCACTTTCGAGTCTCATAGCAAAGGATCTGAAAACTTAAGTGTTATTTAAGTATTTTGAAACAACTGTTTTTGCTTTGTCATTGTGTGCAGATTGCTGAGATTTTTATTTATTTAATCCATTTTAGAATAAGGCTCTACGTCGTAACAAAATGTTTCATGAGCTGAAATAAAAGATCACAGAAATGTCTGTATGCACAAAAATCTTATTTCTCTCAAATTGAGCACAAATATGTTTACGTCCCTGTTAGTGAGCATTTCTCCTTTTCCAAGATAATCCATCCACCTGACAGGTGTGGCATATCAAGAAGCTGATTAAACATGATCATTAAACAGGTGCACCTTGTGCTGGGGACAATAAAAGGCCACTCTAAAATATGCAGTTTTGTCACACGACACAATGCTACAGATGTCTCAAGTTTTGAGGGAGCATGCAATTGGCATGCTGACTGCAGGAATGTCCACCAGTTGTTGCCAGAGAATTGCATGTTCATTTCTCTACCATAAGCCGCCTCAAATATCGTTTTAGAGAATTTGGCAGTGCGTCCAACCGGCCTCACAACCACGTGTAACCACGTCAGTCCAGGACCTCCATCTGCGGGATTGTCTGAGACCAGCCACCCGGACAACTGATGAACCTGAGGAGTATTTCTGTCTGTTATAAAGCCCTTGTGGCTGAAAACTCATTCTGATTGGCTGGGTCTGGCTCCAAAGTGGGTGGGCTTATGCCCATACTGTGCATCTTGTGTATTAGAAGCAATTATTGGTACAATAATAGTCTTCGAAAAATGTTTTTATTTACACAAAGATTGACCACGAAGGGGATCCTGTTTTCTGCAAACAATGCCTACAGTACCACGGTCGGCCCTGAACTTCCATTGCTTAAATGAGTGGGGCCAGTCGTTCTCCCCTGAGGGGTATACTACGAAGGAAGCTAGATCTACTCAGGATTTGATTATATAAAGCTGGCCAGCTTCAGTTAGCTTCACATTCCAGCTCAGGCTTCATCCGTACTAACTCTGGCAGGCTTGTAACTGCACGTGCATGTGGCTAGTTGAACACCAAACTCTTCATTGAGACAATGCTGAATCATCAATCCATGGGCGAGTCAGTGCCACATTCTAATTTGTTCCGAAATCTAAATTTAAAAAAAGTTATAATTCCTTGAAATTGAGTGTGTTCTAACTCTCAACGTCTGTCCTCCAGGGTTTGAATCATGTTGAGGTCCAGGGTCGTGTTTGTGTGTGTTCTGGGCTCTCACCGTCTGTATCTTCCAGGGCTTGGATCATGTCGGGGTCCAGGGCCGTGCTGACCAGCATCTCCACATAGCTCCTGAACATCTCGCGCATGGCCCGGTTGTTCACCCCGCCTCGCACTGGCACTGCACAGGGGGGTTACGCACACAAAAAAGGGGGTTAGACACAACATACACACCATCACATACATAGGGTTCGCACAACACCTGTATGACAACACTCAGGTGTATCACAGCATGGAAACGGAGGAAAACGTGTAAAATGTTATAAACCGGAGTAAAAAAAATAAAAATACACACACACAATTCTTAAAAGGACAAAATAGTGTAGTCTGCATTGTGTCCATGGGAAAGGTTGTATCGTAGTATAGTGACAACCACACACAGCATCTCGACATAATTGGCGAATACATTCAGATTTTCTTTTCGTCTCCGCTCCTATTCAATACCTTGCGCCCCCAAACAAAGTGAGTAATTCTATTCTATTAATTGAGGGCAGATAGACACCTATTACTCCCCTGACCATCACATTATCCCTCCATCCAGTTTGACTGTACAAACACTGAAACATATAGGCTGAACAGATAGTGGGCATTCCAATTCCTTTTGTAGTGCACAACTTTTTACCAGGGCTGTATAGTGTGTATGGTGTAACGATCAATAAATCAGGACAAAATGGTTTCACAAAGCAATAAAACATTATGGGCTACTTTCACGGACACATTGTATGCTTAGCCTTGGACTAAAAAGCTATTTCAATTGAGAATCTCCATTGCTTCTTAGTCCTTGACTAGGCTTAATCTGTGTCTGGGAAACCGGCACTATAGGCACAAAACGGCTTTCTCACTCTCATCCTCACTGGCTGCCTCCTCGGACGAGTCTGAATCAGATGACGAGGGGACCTCATTCAGCCACTTCTTCCTCTTTTTCAGAGGAGGCTCCGCCTTGACCTTGGCTGGCTTCGACTTGGGAGGGCCCTCTACCTTCTCTTTCGTCTCCTCTTTCCTCTTCCCTCGTTCCGCCGTTGCCGCCGCGGCAGCCCGTTTCTCAGGCTTCACCCTCTTCTCTTTCTCTCTCTCCTTCTCTTTCGCCCCCGCGGCCACCTTCTCTCGCTGTTCGTTCTTTGCCCTTGTTCTCTCCCTCGGTTCGCGCTGCACTGGGTCACGCGGCGGCGCCACTCGCTGCTCCCTCTCGGCTCGAGGCGGGGTCAGGGTGGTGGGTGGCGGGGATGCCATTTTGTGGAGGGCCTGTTGCCTGTTGAAGATGAGTGGAGATTTGAATAAAGAGACGGAAACAATATTTCAGATGGCTAATTCCATAAGGGCCCGCTGCCAGCCAAATAGCTGACTACTAACCCTAATTCTGTTGAACACCATATTAGCTCTTTATGCTAGTATTTTCCTCTTAAACATTGTCCATCATAAATTTGAGAGGCACAAGTGATAAACCTTCCAAACATATACACTGCACATAGATTTTATATTGTGTTATTGACTGTACGTTTGTTTGTACGTTGTGTAACTCTGTGTTGTTGTTTTTTGTCGCACTGCTTTGCTTTATCTAGGCATGGTCGCAGTTGTAAATTAGAACTTATTCTCAACTGGCCTACCTGGTTAAATAAAGGTGAAATAAAATAATTGTTCAATGACACGGTGGAAGAAAAGCGAAGGTATAAAATACTGGACATGTCTAGAATAGAATAGATCAAACCCCCTAACGGGTACCTCAATCCGGATGGTCTGTGCCAGGGTCGTCGAGAGCACACTCTCACGTAGTCCTTCTTGTTGACGTTCTCCAGGAACTTGACGTACAGGCGCTGGTAACGCCTCTTGGCGTCTCCAAAATAGCCCAGATACTGGGAAAGAGAAAGAGTAGCCATTTTGTTTATTTGGATGCCTGATAGCTACTTATTGAACAGCTATTCATCTTGGGGTGGGCCTGTTCCAGGTCATCTTTATTGTAGTTGTGTTGATCCAAGACCAGGTCCCCACTATCCATTTGTTATAATCTAAAAATGCAAAATAGTATGAGTGCTGATCTAGGAACAGTTTGGGCATTTCAGATCTCAGTAATCACATGAATATGATTATAAGCACTCTTCTGAGATGCTTTTCTGAGAATTAAAATGACCTGAAACGCAACAAACAACATTTCCCTGTAAGGAGACATCATCAGGGTTGTGTTCATTAGGCACAAAATGGAGGAAAAGGTACTGAATCAGGTAGAGACTATCCAGACTTTCCTTATGTGACACTTCCTTCTACAAAATGTTTTAAAACATTGCTGATAGACAGAAACATGCATTCTGTGTTGACATTGAACAGTGACCGTCATGTGTTGGGTGGACAGACTGACTGACTCACGTTGCTGGTGGCACAGAACTGCCTCTCTCCATCCTTGATCTCAGGGTTGAACTTCTGCAGCAGGGCTTTCTGCACTCTCCAGATGGGGGGAGGCTCTCGACCGGTCTTCAAGGCCAGCTGGGGTTTGGGGGTGAGTCAATACATCAAATACTGAACAAACACCTACCATACTTATTTAACAGATGGACGATATTGACAAACCATCAAACCTAGCAACTGTTGAATTGTTGGTTAGTGATGTGATAAACGCAAACAAATACCTTCATAGTTGCGATGTCTTCCACACGCACCACAAACTCGTCCCTCTCCCGGAAAATGCCTTCTCCTCCACTCTCGCTCTCGTCCTCCTCGCTCTCTCCGGCGATGGCGGCATCCTCCTGCTTCTGGGCCACGTGCAGCGAGGTGACCTGAGAGGCCGGGGCGTCTTCCGGGGACACGCGGGGCTCCGGCGAGTACTTGGGGAACTCCGAGGCCGGGGATGACGGAAGAGGTGGGGAGGAGAGAGGGAGGGTGGTGGGAGCAGGAGGAAGAGGTGAGGGATTGAAAAGAGGGAGGGGGCTCGAAGGTTGGGACTTCTGCTGTTGTTGTGCTGCTTCTTGTGGGGACAGGGGTGATGAAGGGAGAGAGAGGGGAGGTAAGGGGGAAGGCGGGGGAGAGGGAGAGAAGGATTGAGTGGGGGAGGCGGAGGCAGGTGGGGGGGTGACAGGTGCCACTGGGAGGGAAGCTGGAATAAGGAGAAAAGTGCTAATGTATTTTTCTTCAAGAATCAATAGCATGTCATCATTTAAGTTACCCAAAACACCTGTAAAGATCACAGTGTGGCCTTTAAGATCATTCAACGTTGTGAACAGTGGCCATGGTGGCGGTGAGGTTATGGTATGGGCAGGCATAAGCTACAGACAACCAACACAATTGCATTTTATCGAAGGCAATTTGAATGACACCGTGACGAGATCCTGAAGCCCATTGTCGTGCCATTCATCCGCCGCCATCACCACATGTTTCAGCATGATAATGCACTGCCCCATGTCGCAAGGATCTGTACACAATTCCTGGAAGCTGAACATTTTCCAGTTCTTCCATGACCTGCATACTCACCAGACATGTCACCCATTGAGCATGTTTGGGATGCTCTGGATTGACGTGTACGACGGCGTTTTCCAGTTCCAGACAATATCCAGCAACTTCGCACAGCTATTGAAGAGGAGTGGGACAATATTCCACAGGCCACAATCAACAGCCTGATCAACTCTATGCAACGGAGTTGGGTCGCGCTGCATGAGGCAAATGGTGTCACACCAGATACTGACTGGTTCTGATCCATATCTGTATTCCCAGTCATGTGAAATCCATAGATTAGGGCCTAATGAATACATTTGTGATGTCCTTATATGAATTGTAAATTGTTAAAATGTTGCATTTATATTTTTGTTGAGTATATACAGTCCATTCGGAAAGTATTCAGAACCCTTAACTATATCCTCATTTTGTTACGTTACAGACTTATTCTAATATGGATTCAATTACTTTTCTTCCTCATAAAAAACATAATTATTCAGACCCTTTGCTATGAGACTCGAAATGGAGCTCAAGTGCATCCTGTTTCCTTTGATCATCCTTGAGATGTTTCTACAACTTGATTGGAGTCCACCTGTGGTAAATTCTATTGATTGGACATGATTTGGAAAGGCACACACCTGTCTATATAAAGGTCCCACAGTTGACAGTGCATGTCAGAGCAAAAACCAAGCCATGAGGTTGAAGGACTAAGACAGGATTGTGTCGAGGCAGAGATCTGGGGAAGAGTACCAAAAAATGTCTGCAGTATTCAAAGTCCCCAAAAATACAGTGTCCTCCATTCTTAAATGGAAGAAGTTTGGAACCACCAAGACTCTTCCTAGAGCTGGTCACCCGGCCAAACTGAGCAATTGGGGGAGAAGGGCCTTGATCAGGCAGGTGACCAAGAACCCAATGGTCACTGACAGAGCTCATGAGCACTTAGGACCTCAGACTGGGTCGAAGGTTCAGCTTCCAACAGGACAACGACCTTAAGCACACAGCCAAGACAATGCAGGAGTGGCTTCGGGACAAGTCTATGAATGTCCTTGAGTGGCCCACTCAGAGCCCGGACTAGAACCAGACCGAACATCTCTGGTGAGACCTGAAAATAGCTGTGCAGCGACGCTCCCCATCCAACCTGACAGAGCTTGAGAGGATCTGCAGAGAAGAATGGGAGAAACTCCCCAAATACAGGTGTGCCAAGCTTGTCATACCCAAGAAGACTCAAGGCTGTAATCACTTCCAAACGGTGCTTCAATGTAAATATGATATCTGTTTTTTATTTGTAATACATTTACAAAAATGTCTAAAAACCTGTTTTCACTTTGTCATTATGGGGTATTGTCTGTAGATTGATGAGGGGAAAAAAAGATTTAATCCATTTTAGAATAAGGCTGTAATGTAACAAAATGTGGAAAAAGTCAAGGGGCTCTAAATACTTTCCGAATGCATATTATCAGTAAATAAAAACACATGCTATCAGTACCAGACAATATTGTATTTCATAACTAATATTATGGTACAATATTTTATACAATTAAATCGGAGCCAAAATAGTACATTTGTAGGAAACTACTAAATGGTCGTTTGCCACGTTTTCTGCCACACTGTGCAACTTTTATTAAAAACTTGTCATCCAAATATGACGAAGTCAACGCATTACCGGAGGCAAATTTCCTGCCCTCCTGGACACCTACAGCCCCCGATGCCACAGGGAGGCCAAAAAGATCATCACACACATCAACCATCCGAGCCCCTGCCTGTTCACCCCGCTATCATCCAGAAGGTGAGGTCAGTACAGGTGCATCAAAGCTGGGACCGAGAGACTGAAAAACAGCTTCTATCTCAAGGCCATCAGACTGTTCAATAGCCATCACGAGCACATCAGTCTGCTGCTTATAGACAAACGTAGAAATCACTGGCCACTTTAAGAAATGGAACACTAGCCACTTTAATAATGTTTACATATCTGGCATCACTCATCTCATACAGTGGGGAGAACAAGTATTTGATAACCTGCAAAATCGGCAGTGTTTCCCACTTACAAAGCATGTAGAAGTCTGTAATTTTTATTATAGGTACTCTTCAACTGTGAGTGACGGAATCTAAAACAAAAATCCAGAAAATAACATTGTATGAGTTTTAAGTAATTAATTTGCATTTTATTGCATGACATAAGTATTTGATACATTAGAAAAAAATAACTTTATATTTGGTACAGAAACCTTTGTTTGCAATTACAGAGATCATACGTTTCCTGTAGTTCTTGACCAGGTTTTCACACACTGCAGCAGGGATTTTGGCCCACTCCTCCATACAGATCCTTCAAGTTTCAGGGCTGTCGCTGGGCAATACAGACTTTCAGCTCCCTCCAAAGATTTTCTATTGGGTTCAGGTCTGGAGACTGGCTAGGCCACTCCATGACCTTGAGATGCTTCTTACGGAGCCACTCCTTAGTTGCCCTGGCTGTGTGTTTCGGGTCGTTGTCATGCTGGAAGACCCAGCCACTACCCATCTTCAATGCTCTTACTGAGGGAAGGAGGTTGTTGGCCAAGATCTCGCGATACATGGCCCCATCCATCCTCCCCTCAATACGGTGCAGTCGTCCAGTCCCCTTTGCAGAAAAGCATCCCCAAAGAATGATGTTTCAACCTCAATGCTTCACGGTTGGGATGGTGTTCTTGGCGTTGTACTCATCCTTCTTCTTCCTCCAAACACTGCGAGTGGAGTTTAGACCAAAAAGCTCTATTTTTGTCTCATCAGACCACATGACCTTCTCCCATTCCTCCTCTGGATCATCCAGATGGTCATTGGCAAACTTCAGATGGGCCTGGACATGCGCTGGCTTGAGCAGGGGGACCTTGCGCGCGCTGCAGGATTTTAATCCATGACGGCGTAGTGTGTTACTAATGGTTTTCTTTGAGACGGTGGTCCCAGCTCTCTTCAGGTCATTGACCATGAGTGTAGTTCTGGGCTGATCCCTCACCTTCCTCATGATCATTGATGCCCCACGAGGTGAGATCTTGCATGGTGCCCCAGACCGAGGGAGATTGACCGTCATCTTGAACTTCTTCCATTTTCTAATAATTGCGCCAACAGTTGTTGCCTTCTCACCAAGCTGCTTGCCTATTGTCCTGTAGCCCATCCCAGCCTTGTGCAGGTCTACAATTTTATCCCTGATGTCCTTACACAGCTCTCTGGTCTTGGCCATTGTGGAGAGGTTGGAGTCTGTTTGATTGAGTGTGTGGACAAGTGTCTTTTATACAGGTAACGAGTTCAAACAGGTGCAGTTAATACAGGTAATGAGTGGAGAACAGGAGGGCTTCTTAAAGAAAAAAACTAACAGGTCTGTGAGAGCCGGAATTCTTACTGGTTGGTAGGTAATCAAATACTTATGTCATGCAATAAAATGCAAATTAATTATTTAAAAATCATACAATGTGATTTTCTGGATTTTTGTTTTAGATTCCGTCTCTCACAGTTGAAGTGTACCTATGATAAAAATTACAGACCTCTACATGCTTTTTAAGTAGGAAAACCTGCAAAATCGGCAGTGTATCAAATACTTGTTCTCACCACTGTATGTACAAACTGTTCTCTACTATTCTACAGTATCTTAGTCATTTTAATCGTGCTCACATATTGCATCACCCATCTCATATGTATATACCGTATACTATGCCACTGTATCTTAGTCCAATGCCGCTCTGACATACAGTATATGTATATATTCTTAATACATTCCTTACTTAGATTTGTGTGTATTTGGGTATATGTTGTGAAACTGTTAGATATTACTTGTTAGATATTACTGCACTGTCAGAGCTAGAAGCACAAGCATTTCGCTACACCCGCAATAACATCTGCTAAACACATGTATGTGACCAATACATTTGATTTGAAATTGCCGTTTGCAATCCCAGCTGATCCCCTCACCTCGCAAGGACAAAATGTTTTTGCCATACCGGTGTTGGTAATCATCGACAACATAATATCATCAATATGATCTGTATCGGCCCAGTATCTCATCAAAATAATCTGTATCGGCCCAGTATTTCATCATAATATCATCAATATGATCTGTATCAGCCCAGTATTTCATCAAAATATCATCAATATGATCTGTATCGGCCCAGTATTTCATCATATTATCATCAATATGATCTGTATCGGCCCAGTATCTCATCATAATATCATCAATATGATCTGTATCGGACCAGTATTTCATCAAAATATCATCAATATGATCTGTATCGGCCCAGTATTTCATCAATATGACCTGTATCGGCCCTTACCTTCAAGTGTCTCAAACTCTGGCGCCTCCTCTTCCATATCCTTCACTTCACTCTCATCATCACCCTCTCCTCCCATCTTCCTCTCCTCCTCCCCATTCTCCTCCATTTCCCGGTCCTCTCGCTGTAGTACAGCCGGCTCAGCCGCCTGGGGCTGGGTGTGAGGCGTGTGTGAGGGGGTCTGGGGGCTGAGGGTCGGGGGCTGCAGGATGGTCGTGGTAAGCTGGGCCTGCCTGGGTTGGTGTTGGGACTGGGGTGAGGGAGGAGGAGGGGGCGGCTGGAAGGCCAGCTGCGGTGTGTCGTAGAGAGCCGAGATGGCTGAGGAGATGCTCTTCTGCAGGTCCTGGTTCTTACCCACCGAGTCCTCCTCATCCGAGGAGAACGAGGGCAGCGTCTCAAGGTTCCTCTTCAGCTCGTCGTCCAGAGTGCGCTTGCAAGGGCTGGGGCAGCCAACCAGGGCCAGGGCGTCGTTGCCCTCCCCGAATGGAGGCAGTGGTGGAGGGGGCACCGGGGACAAGGGACAGAGCCCTACACATTTGAGAGGTGAGGCGTCACCATTTCCTGATTCCATTCCAAGGGGCATTTCCAAGCCCGGAGGTCTCTTTCCCGACTTGAGGAAGTCCATGAAGGAGGCCATAAAGCCCGCCTTGGATTCCGAATCCTTCTCATCACCCTAAGAGACAGAGAACAAAACAGAGTCAGAGACAGCGAGGGAGCGGGTCTGGGGTCAGGAACAAAGAGAAAAAAAATTGTTCAGGTTCATGAGAGGGGAAATACTGGTTTCCACTCTTCATTTTACCAACTGAGAAGGGAAACATTTAGTCACATACAACAAACAGGATTAAAAATGAAAACTGATTGAGGAGCCAAACAGAGTCTAAAAGTCCTTTACCCTTCCATCCATCCCCTCTCCGTCCACTCCGTCATTCAGCATTGGGCTCTTCTGCTTGCTCTTGTTCTGGGTACTGTTGGAGTCTGCCCCTCCGCACGGGGGTCCGGGACTCAGGCCAAGGGAGGGAGCAGAGCCCACCGAGCCGTCCGACAGAGCGGGGTCCGTGCCGGACAGAGAGTCTATCCTCAGCAGGTCGTCGGAAGAGGACATGGAGCCGATGGGCAGTTTGATCTACGACAGGATAAAAAGGGGAAAAGATTTGTTAAACGCCAGAGTACAGTAAATTTTTTCCCACCACCTTAAAGGAACATCCCATTCCAAAATGAAAAGCTGTCAGACGTGTGATGTCAGATGTAATCAAATATTCTGATGTCATGATGCGAAGGGGTTTCATTTTGACATTAGACCATTAGATCTGACCATTAGATAATTTTACCAACTTTGATTTGAAAGGTGTAATGTCTCTTTATGTACAGGCCTGCTATGACATCTATTTCTCTCCCTGGGGATGAATAAAGTTAAATTAAAATCATCCATATTAACCTTGAGAGGTGGTATGGGCTCCTGATGCTGTGGCGGAGGAGCCTGGTGGTGGAGTTGATGCTGATGAAGGTGGTGTAGCTGCATCTGCTCCTTCTCCATAAACATGTCACTTCTCCTCACCCGGCATCCACCACCACGACCTCTGCCCAGTTTACCCCCCATTTCTCCTCCATTCCCACCTCCTACTCCGGTTTCTCCTTCCATCTCACCGGTCAACATTCCGCGGGACGTGTGCTGCTCGGGCTGCGGGCGAATGCGAGGCCTACCCCTGGGCCTGGGAGGCCCCTCTCTCTTTTGCTTGGTGGGCTTGCGGCCCCTCTTCTTGAGCCCGTCCTGCGACATGAGCTGGGGAGGGGGGCCGAGGGAGGGGTAACCTGTTGAGTGGTAGAAGTTAAGGTCTCCCATGAGCGGGCTGAGTGTGCCTCCTCCTCCGGCCCCACCACCTGTCTTACGGCAACTGGAGACCAGGTCGGGGAGGAGGTCGGGTAGCCGGCGGCTGTTCAGGCGGATGTCCGCCGGCTGGTTGTCCTTATCCTCGTCATCCTCGAACTCGTACTCCTGCGCGTAGCTCTTCTTGGGCATCGTGTTGGGGTCCCGGCGCTCCTTGAGCAGATGGAACGAGCTCGATTTGAGGAGCTTCTTGGGGCGCGATGAGCAGAAGATGGGTGAGGTGAGGCCTCCATGACCGGCACCGGTACCGCCAGCACCCCCGCCTGGACTCGAGGACAATTTCCCTGGGCCGGTGTTGCCCATGCCCATCCCGGGCCCCTGCAACTGGATCAGGCCCAGCTGCTCTGTATTGACGGTGGAGGGCAGCTCGTGGGTCTTGAGAGATTCCAGGTCCATGGTGCTGTTGCCGGACTCGGAGAGACCGTGGCAGTACTGCCCGTAGCCCTGGTCTCCGCCGTGGTGGCCCAGCATGTCGTAGCTGGCTCCTCCGCTTCCCCCTCCACTTCCTCCTCCTGAATTAGCCTTCATGGCCTCCTCATGGCCTCCTCCTGGTCCTTCCTGGTTCAGCTCCTCCTGCACTGGGCCTGCGCCTCTTCCGGTGCAGCTAGACTTGGAGTAGTCGTCCGAGCAGAACATGTCCTCCATGCCGGGGAAGAAGGAGCGGTCCTCGTCTTGCAGGAGCGAGTCCGGGAAGCAGATGGAGGTGAGCGGGACGAAGCGATTCTGGCTCTGGCCGCCGCTTTTCTCCACAGGGCTGACAGTGTCAAACGGGTGCTGCTCGGAACGCTGTCGCTGGTCCAGCTGGCCTGGGGTGAGCTGGGAAGGGTGGGACTGGGACTTCGGTTGCTCTGAGTGGGTGGAAGCTGAGGGAGGGGGCAAGTGGTGGGACAGAGGGTGAGCGTGGCCTTGGGAGTGGGGGTGGTGCCCTGAGTGGCTTGGCTGGTGGTGGGAGATGGGGTGTTGCTGTTGTTGATGGTGTTGATGGTGTTGGGGGAGGTGGTGCACGTGCGAGGGGGCGGATAAGCCCATGTCGGGCTCAGAGAGTAACGAGTGGACCTCCGAAGCGGAGTGTTGAGGGCGGTGGGACGAGAGACTCTGCTGCTCTTGCTGCATGCGGCGCTCTCCGCTCCCTCTGCCTCGTCCGCCACCTCCTCCTCTCCTCTCCTCCACTCCCCCTCCATCCGTACTGGAAGTCTGGGAGAGTGAGCACTCCAGCATGTCCAGGGAGGACACCCCTGAGCTCTGCTGCTTAGACTGGCTCTGGTTCTGCTGAGGAGGTCCGTGGCTGTAGTGAGCGGCAGCCGCTGCGGCCTCCAATGCCTGGGACTGGAGTAGCTGAAGCTGGGAGGCCTGCTGGGTCTGAGTCTGGTGTTTATCTGGGCCCATTCGCCCTCCAGCTCCATCCATCATAGTTTGTTGTTGGCTCACGGAAAGCTCCATCTTGTTGCGGGTGGTGTGGGACAGCACAGACTGGAGCAGGTGAGGAGTTTGGCGGGACTGGTGTGTGGGGGAATCCATGAGGGAGGCTGAGGCGTGAGACTGCTGCTGGACCTCGGGGGTCTTGCGTTGGTACACCAGCTCTGCGCCCTCTTGTGGCTTCTTCTGCGGGTCCATGTGTGCGAGGGAATTAATGTGGGCGTGGGAGGCGGTGTGATGTTGCTGCGGGTGGGAGGAGTGTTGCGGGCCCAGGGAGTGCTGGGAGTATGGGTCGCCCCGGCCGTAGTGCACCACCGACCCCAGAGAGTGGTGGAGGTGGTTTTGCTCGCCGCCTCCTCTTCCTCCTCCTCCTCCGCCAAGCCTGCCACCGCCTCGTCTGTCATTTCTCTGTTGTTGTTGCTGTTTCTTGAGAGACATCTCTAGGCCCGTAATCCCCACGCCCGATCCGGTGCCGGTGTTGGATGTGGCGCTGTGGGTGCGGATGACGCTCTGGAGGTGGCACCTCTCCTCAGAGCTCTTTCCCAGCTCGTAGGACGACAGCCCTTTGCCGCCGTCCGTAGTGGAGGAGACGGGCTGGGGAGGTGCCTGCTGTTGGGCCGTCTGAGACTGTTGCTGCTGGGAGTGGTGGTGGGACGCCTGGGGCGCTGGACTGGCCTGGGCTTGGAAAAGGTGCTGGATCAAGAAGTCATCATCGTCGTCCACGTCCTCTTGAGACCTCTGAGAGCCCACACCTAGCATGCTGCTGGGGTCAGATTTGGTCTTGTTGGAGGTAGGGTGGTAGGACTGGGGCTGAGGGCCTCTGGTGTCAGGGTAGCCCTGAGGGGAGGACATGAAGGTGGGGGAAAGGACTGAGGAGATGTATTTGTTGGAGCCCGTTCCTGCCGGGGACTTGGTGGGGCAGGCAGGGGCGGGGGAGTGCAACCCTGGACGGATGATCCCAGAGTTGGCCGACGTGGAGGGGCTCGACACAGGGATATGGTAAGACCCTCCTCCGCCACCTCTCTCATTTGCCATACTACTGGCGGCTCCTCCTCCTGAGCCGGAGTTCCCACCTCCTGAGCTGCTACTAACACCGCCTCCTGAGCTTCCGCCCCCAGACGACCCACCTGACCGTAAAAGGGCGGGGGAGTGGCCTGGGCCGTAACCTAGTGACGGACTTCCCTCTCCGCCCAAAGAGGAGGGGAGGGACCCGTAAGCCGAGTCAGCCCCGTATACCACATCCGCCGAGTACGACTGGCTTCGCCCTCCCAGGCTCCCATAGCCTTTTCTTCCCCCGGCTGAACTCAGGTCTTGGGCCTGAGGGGAGCTGAAGCCGCCATAGGACTGGGGGAGGTGGGAGAGAGGGGGCTGACTGGGCGAGTATGACTGGGTCTGCGGTTGTGGCGTGGTTTGGCCTGTGAGGGCGGCAGTGGGGGGTTTCACCAGGGGCACGGGTGAGCCGTAGCTCGAGAGCCTGTGCTTGGGTAAGGGCTGTTGGGCAGACGTGGATGAGGTAGGAGGGGGCTGCTGCTGTTGGGGAGCTGGGGGAGCGCTCTGGGGGGGAGGCTGCTGTCTAGAGGGGGCCGAGCTGGAGCTGGTGGGGGGGATGGAGTTGGAGGGGTGGGCTCCCGAGGCAGAGGAGGTTGAAGAAGTGGAGGATGCAGAAGGGGGCGTGTGAGGGGTGCGGGAGGAGGACACCGAGCTGGCCGAGGAGTAGCCGCTGCTGGAGTTGCTCTTGGCGCCCTTCCCCGCTGATGAAGAAGAGGATGTGGAGGACGAGTAAGGGGGCTGGATGATGGGCCGGTACACCTGTTCTGTCCGGGAAGAGGCCTTGTGGTCCGAGGAGGGACTCTGGTCACCCAGGGGGCTGCAGGAGAGGCCGGCATGCCGGTGATGGGCCATCTGCTGGTACCCGGCCCCACCGCAGCTGAGGTACTGCTGCAGTGAGTGGGCCGCAGAGGAGGAGAGTTGTGACTGGGACGGCGTGGGCCGCTGGTAGTGCTTGATTACACTGTCCTGCCGGGCCACAGCCCTCTCCTGGACCGAGTTAGACTGGGCCTGCGCTTGAGCCTGAGCCTGAGCTTGGGCCTGGGCCTGAGCCTGGGCCGAGGAGAACACTGAGGCGTTGTACAACTGGGAGGACTGGTCCTGCAGCTGGGAGGACAGCAGGTTGAACTGGTGGGACTGGAGGTGGAGTGCCGACGAAGCCTGGGATGAAGAGGTGGCGCCTGTGGGGTCCTGGGCACCCCGGTAGGCTGCGGTGGCGCCCTGAGAGGACAGGAGGCGGTCGAAGCCCAGGCTGGACTGGGAGGGACCCTTGATGTGCAGCAGAGGGTCGTGAGGGGACAGGAGTCCGTTGGAGGTGGGGCTGAACGTGGGAGTGTCCTGGAGGGTGGGGAAGGAGCGACTGGAGAAGGAGCCCGGGTGCTGATAGGCAGAGAGGGCCGAGGAAGAGGGGAAGGAGCCCGAACCGGAGATGAAGAGCTCAGCAGGGGCAGGGGTGTGCATTGCTGTCATGGTCAGATGAAGAGACAAGAGGACAATTAATCAACACCCGTCAACTGAAAAAAACTGACAAGCATAACTAAATAAATTGTATCCTCATCCCCCTCCAATATCGAACATATCCTCAATGCAAATCACTGACAGTAATGACCATTCAGAATAAGGTGAGGCGCTACAATGAGAAAGGAACAACAACTCGACGTTGTGAGGCGTTGGAAATATCAGACTTTTTGCAACCCCATTTTGAATGTCAACACATAAACAGGTCTGGTCAGATGCCAACCTGTCTGCCAGGACGGTGTGCGGAACTGGGAAAGCAGGGAGGAGGCGGAGGGTGGAGGCTGGGGACCCCGCTGGGACTCAAGAGCGGAGATCAGATTCATGACCGAGGCGTCTGGGCCAGAGGGGCTGGTGTCAAACAGTCCAGAGAGACCTGATGAGACAAAAAATACAACCATGAGTGAACCGTGACGACCATGTCCTTATTTGACAGATTATGCAAACTCAACAGGGCCCACTTTAAAAAAAAAAGCATCTTAAGGTTAAGCTCTTCATTAGAACCATCATAGGAGCATCATTAAAAACACAGGAATGTTCAATCATTTTGGTTTTTTTACTTAAGTAATGTATGACTAATCAATCAACGTTTGTGTTCATTTATTGAATAAAATGAATGTCAAAATCATGGCATGTAAATACCTTTCCAGTTATTGTTTTACATGCGCTCAAGGTCTGGAAGATGTTCACCATGCAGTATTTTTTATTAGATGTTTTACATCAACCCTGTACGACTAATCAATCACCGTTTGTGTTTATTTATTGAATATATAAAATACATATTTATAATTGATTTCCCTGAACCTCCTTGGCCACTCATATTAATACCATTTAAATGTAGATGTTTTTTGCATTGGATATATTTACCACAACATACGGAGACAGAAACAGAAAGATTTTACCTTATCATAAGTAGACATCATTGCAATTGATTAAATCATTCCAATAGAAGAAAAAAATGTAATTACGAATTGTATGACGGCTGCGTGGTCCCATAGTGTTTATACTTGCTTACTGTTTCTTGTACAGATGAACGTGGTACCTTCAGGCATTTGGAAATTGCTCCCAAGGATGAACCAGACTTGTGGAGGTCTACAATTTTTGTTTCTGAGGTCTTGGCTGATTTCTTTTGATTTTCCCATGATGTCGAGGGGGTGGGTGGGTAGGTAGGGTAGGTACTTTATTGATCCCCGGGGGGGAAATTTCTTTGTCAAGCAGCTACAACAAAACATAGGGCAGGTGCAAAATGCCAGAACGAAAATACACAAAAGACAGATACACGACACATGATACATAGAGCGGCAGTATGAAAAAGTATAGAAATACAAGAAGTCTGGAGTGCTAAAAAAGTATGGTTAACTATACTATACAGGTCGATGGCAGAGAAATACTTCAATAGCTAAAAATGCGTATGATATGAGTGAGGGTAATAATAGTTTACTTAATAGACATACTGGTTAAATGAACAGGTAAGTGAATACTTGCATGGTTACATAACTGTACAGGTAAATAACAGGAAGAGATACTTAAATAACTAAATGTGTGTATGATACAATGACTTCAACCTAAGTGTAGGTAAAACTTCCGACTTCAACTGTATTTTTTATTTTAAATATGACACGAATTACACATTACGGAATATTTTCTGTTGTTGAAAATAAATAAATGAGACCAGCCTGCAATGAAAGGTTGTTTAATTCGTCATACATTCTCTTTAGTTATTTACATAACATAATTAAATCATGGCATGTTAATATGTTTTACTTGTGCTCAAGCTCTGGAAGGTGTTCCTTTGAGAGGAAAACAGTTAATGGAGAAAGTAAGAGGCTGTTAGCTAAATATAAAATCAGATAGGAGGTATAGTGCAGCAACAGAGATCTCGTCGATGGTATAACATTTAAAAAAAAGTAGTGTTTCTTTTAACATTTCCAGCACCAGCTTTCTCAGACACTGACATATTATACACAACTACAGAACTAGAATATCTAGGTGGAAGAGTTTCAGTATTGCACGCACACACACACACACACACACACACACACAACTACACTTCGCTTCTCATCAAGAACTTGTATGGCGGAATCGGTTGTAATATTTAATGGTTGGATTGAAAATCTACCAGAGAATAGATGTCCAGGAGGATGGAGGACCACTGCCCCTACACACACACACTACAAATGTGTCTTCAACAAGTAATAGTCACAGATAGACATAGCCTCTACTAAGGGGGGTCAGAGTTGATACAGTTACATATTGGGATATTACTTTAGACAATATTAACAATATCGCAATATTATTTAGGTGCTAGTCAGCTGTACCAACTCCAGTATTTTTCCTTCAGAGCTCGTTCTTCATTTTCCCTTTAAACAGGCAGCCAACTTGTTTTCAGCACTTTTATTTCCATCACTGATCAAAACTTGTTTTCTCATGGCTCGTCATTGAACATTGAATCGCAATAAAATCACAGTATCGAATCGCAATACATATCGTATTGGCACCTACGTATCATGAAAATACCGTGAGGTCTTTGGCAACTCCCACCCCTAGTACCTACCCATTGACAATAAAATCGGTTATAGGGCATGGTATAACCACTCATCTCTGAAAAAAGTAATAGGATGGGGTGATGTGCTGCCAGGACTTGGTGTGGGTGAGAAGTTGGGCTTATAGTTTAGTTTGAACTATTTGGAGTTTATGGAGGGACCTTGTGTTGATGCCAGAGAGTAGCGAGTTACAGTAGTCTAGTCGGGAGGGGATGAATACGTTTTTTTTAGCGGCAGGACGGGAGAGGGAGGGACCTGACTCTGGATATTTTGTGGTGGTCGAGGCAGAGGGTGGAATCCAGGATGACGCCAAGGTTGGATGCGTGGGGGGAGGGAGAGACAACGGTGTCGTCATATGGTGGAGGTTGCCAACTTTGAGTGTGAATTTGGTACATTGTCTGCAGAAAGAAATGGACAGACAAACAGAATATGAGATGCAATACATCCCAATCACTTTCATATTCATAATTTAGACAACACCTTTTGACTTATAGAATGTGTTGACATAAGAAATAGTTATTTAGTAAAATAGAACAATTGGGAAAAAAAATAGATTTGGCTGACTAAGAGGGTTGGGTAGCCCCCCAATCCAATATTGATAAGTTGGTTAATTACATAAATAGTGAACAAAGTTATAACTAAGTTACAGCAACTATAAAAAAGCTTTTGATCAGGTTATCAATGAAGCATTGATGCTTCTGCTAAAACCTAGCTAACTAGCCAGCTGTGCTGTTGCTAGCTAATGCCTGTTTCGTCTGAATTACACCATAGTGACCTAGAAGTAGGATGAGATTGCTAAAGTAGTCAAAAAATATGTAGGAAACAACTATGCAATCATCATGACTACGTCAAATTCACTTTAGAGAGACGACAATGTTATCGGTCTTCAAAAGAACATTCAAAACGAAACGTGAATAGCATGTCCTTTACTTTTAATAATAATAGTAATATAATAATAATACTAATAATAATAATAATAAATGACACTTACTTCTTGAATGGTTGCTGCTGCCAGGTTCAAAATGGATGTCAGTGGAGGAGCAAGCTGCTGGCAAATCCACTTGTGTACAGTGCATTAAAAAAGTATTCAGACCCCTTGACTATTTCAACATTTTGTTATGTTACAGCCTTATTCTAAAAATTATTAATTGTTTTCCTCATCAATCTACACACAATACCCCATGATGACAAAGCAAAAACAGGTTTATTGAATTTTTGCAAGTGTATTAAAATAAAAAATAAAAACAGAAATACCTTATTTACATAAGTATTCAGACCCTTTGCTATGAGATACGTAATTGAGCTCAGGTGCATCCTGTTTCCATTAATCATCCTTGAGATGTTTCTACAACTTGATTAGAGTCCACCTGTGATACATTTAATTGATTGGACATGATTTGGAAAGGCATACACACCTGTCCCACAGTTGACAGTGCATGTCAGAGCAAAAACTAAGCCATGAGGTCAAAGGAATTGTCCGTAGAGCTCCGAGACAGGATTGTGTCGAGGCCCAGATCTCGGGAAGGGTACCAAAAAATATCTGTAGTTTTGAAGGTCCCCAAGAACACTGTGGCCTCAGTCATTCTTAAATGGAAGAAGCCCGCTTGGAACTTGCCAAAAGGCATCTAAAGGACTCAGACCATGAGAAACAAGTTTTTCTGGTCTGATGAAACTAAGATTGAACTCTTTGGCCTGAATGCCAAGTGTCACGTCTGGAGGAAACCTGGCACCATCCCTATGGTGAAGCACGGTAGCAGCAGCATCATGCTGTGGGGATGTTTTTCAGCAGCAGGGACTGGGAGACTAGTCAGGATCAAGGGAAAGATTAATGGAGCAAAGTACAGAGAGATCCTTGATGAAAACCTGCTCCAAAGCTCTCAGGACCTCAGACTAGGTCGAAGGGTCACCTTCCAACAGGACAACAACCCTAAGCACACAGCCAAGACAATGCAGGAGTGGCTTCGGGACAAGTCTCTGAATGTTTGGCCCAGCCAGAGCCCGGACTTGAATCCGATCAAACGTCTCTGGATAGACCTGAAAATAGCTGTGCAGCGACGCTCCCCATCCAACCTGACAGAGCTTGAGAGGATCTGCAGAGAAGAATGTGAGAAACTCCCCAAATACAGGTGTGCCAAGCTTGCAGTGTCATACCCAAGAAGACTAGAGGCTGTAATCACTGCCAAAGGTACTTCAACAAAGTACTAAGTAAAGGGTATGAATACTTATGTAAATGTGATATTTTATACATTTGCAAAAAGTTCTAAAAACTTGTTTTGCTTCATCATTATGGGGTATTGTGTGTAGATTGATTAAATCATTTTTCTTATCAATTTTAGAATAAGTCTGTAACGTAACAAAATGTGGAGAAAGTCAAGGGGTCTGAATACTTTCCGAATGCACGGTACATAGCCTGATTTGCAATGTAGTCCAATGCAAAGTGTGCTCATATGCCCATGGTTTGAACTTATCAGCTAAATCAGACGTAGTGATTATTCAGAAGGAAGACAGTGCAAAGAAACATTACTACACGATTTCTCTTGCTTTTGCTCATTGCTTTAAAGTAGGAATTCTCTCTGCACGCCAACATTGAGGAATGGAATGTCACCCCTGGTGTGTTCATCAATGGACCCCCTGCAGTTTGCATACCAGCGCAACATCGGGGTGGATGATGCAATCATCTACCTTCTGCAGAGGGCCTACTCTCACCTGGACAACGCAGGTTGCACTGTGAGGGTCATGTTTTTTGACTTCTCCAGTGCCTTCAATACCATTCAGCCCCTGCTACTGGGTGAGAAGATGAGGAGGATGGAAGTGGAAGCACCCTTAGTCTCCTGGGTCACGGACTACCTGACCGGTAGGCCACAATTTGTGCGACTACAGAGCTGTGTGTCAGAACGGGCAGTTAGCAACATAGGGGCCCCCCAGGGTACGGTCCTGTCCCCCTTCCTGTTCACCCTCTACACCTCAGACTTCAGATATAACTCTGAAACATGCCACCTACAGAAGTTCTCGGATGACTCTGCTATTGTAGGGTGCATCAGGGGTGGGCAGGAGGAGGAGTACAGGAGCACAATCAGTGACTTTGTGTTGTGGTGTGAGCAGAACCACCTTCAGCTCAACATCAGCAAAACTAAGGAGATGGTGGTGGACTTCAGGAGAACCAAGGCACAACTGACTGCAGTCCCTATAAAGGGGATGGATGTGGAAATGGTTGAGTCATACAAGTTCTTGGGGGTCCATATGGACAACAGACTGGAATGGGCTGGTAACACCGGGGCCCTGTACAAAAAGGGCCAGAGCCGACTCTACTTTCTGAGGAGGCTCAGGTCCTTCAACGTGTGCAGTAAACTACTGCATACCTTCTACCAGTCTGTGGTGGCCAGTGCCATCTTTTTTGCAGTGGTGTGCTGGGGAGCAAACATCAAAGCCGGTGATGCTTCTCGGGTAAATAAGCTGATCAGGAAGGCTAGCTCTGTCCTGGGGATGAGCCTTGACACTCTAGAGGAGGTGGCGGAGAGACGGATCCTGGCCAAACTGCTGGCCATCATGGACAACGTCACCCACCCTCTGCACGCTATGGTTATGACGCAGAGGAGCTCTTTCAGTCACAGACTGATCCCACCACGGTGTGCCAGAGAGCGCCACAGGAGGTCCTTCCTGCCGGCGGCTATGAGACTATATAATGCCTCACCGGGGTGCCGTGCCGTCGGCAACATAGATCTGGAACTGTTGGGGTGCTAGGACCTAGTTTAACAATTATGCATCCATCCGTGAGTAACTCTGTTCCGTCAGCACTCATCCACTCAGGACCTACTTATTCATACAGGTCTGTATATACATACCCATGTACAGTTGTTATATTATATCACATGCAATATTGTAAGTAATTATTGGACCTAGGCATTCACTCAGGAATGCATATTAGTATCCTGCCAGTTGCACCTTTTCTCATTGCTTTTAGTATATCAAATGTGCAATAAGTGCAGTTGTCTGTAATTAAACCCTGCGCACTAAGGACTGTATTTTAAGGGAATTACTATTATTACCCCAATGATATCATACACACATTTAGCTATTAAAGTATCTCTTCCTGTCATTTACCTGTACAGTTTGTTTAAACATGCAAGTATTCACTTATCTGTAAATATAACGGTATACCTAACTGTACAGCTAATTTAACCATGCAAAATTTTCACTTACCTGTTCATTTACCCATTCTGTCTATTAAGTAAACTATTATTACCCTCGCTCATATCATACGCATTAGCTACTGAAGTATTTCTCTGCCATCAACCTGTATAGTATAGTTAACCATCCAACATCCACCAATGTATAGTGTACATATTCAGCCAACCACTCATACTACGCAATGTCCTTTTATAGCTTTTTTTTGCACTCCAGATATCCTGTATTTCTATACTTTTTCATACTGCCGCTCTATGTATCATGTACCGTGTATCTGTCTTTTGTGTACTTTCGTTGTGGCATTTTGCACCTGCCCTGTGTTTTTGTTGTAGCTGCTTGATAATGAAATTTCCCCCCCGGGGGATCAATAAAGTACCTATCTATCTATCTATCTATCTATATGACTGGGCGGGGCCAGCAGCAGTGTAGGAGGATATGCAAATAACAATATGACTGGGCGGGGCCAGCAGCAGTGTAGGAGGATATGCAAATAACAATATGACTGGGCGGGGCCAGCAGCAGTGTAGGAGGATATGCAAATAACAATATGACTGGGCGGGGCCAGCAGCAGTGTAGGAGGATGTGCAAATAACAATATGACTGGGCGGGGCCAGCAGCAGTGTAGGAGGATATCCAAATAACAATATGACTGGGCGGGGCCAGCAGCAGGGTAGGAGGATATCCAAATAACAATATGACTGGGTGGGGCCAGCTGCAGTGTAGGAGGATATGCAAATAACAATATGACTGGGTGGGGCCAGCAGCAGTGTAGGAGGATATGCAAATAACAATATGACTGGGTGGGGCCAGCAGCAGTGTAGGAGGATATCCAAATAACAATATGACTGGGCGGGGCCAGCAGCAGTGTAGGAGGATATCCAAATAACAATATGACTGGGCGGGGCCAGCAGCAGTGTAGGAGGATATCCAAATAACAATATGACTGGGCGGGGCCAGCAGCAGTGTAGGAGGATATGCAAATAACAATATGACTGGGTGGGGCCAGCAGCAGTGTAGGAGGATATGCAAATAACAGAATCGGTCTGTTAGAATCAGATCGCAGTGTGATGTTATGCAACGGCCCAAAAACTCCATCCCACCTGAACAGACGGAAATTCCAAGCCTTTTTTGCAAACAGCTCTTACACAAAAAGGATATGATCATTTTCCAAATGTCAGCGTTATTTCGACCTTAGTGTGGAAATATCATTTAAAAAAAACTTGAAAATCATGTTAACTGCACTGCCACTTTAAGGTAAGATTTGAATGGAGAAAGCTGATCCAAGAGCAGCACTGCCTTCTTTCAATCCTATCGGTATTGACACATCCTCCAACAACGCATTTAGCGAAAGTTCTCCCTGCGTAGTGTTTTGGGAAATGCATGTTACATCTTCAGCCGTTGTAGGAACGATGCATCAGGCACAGGGCATTAACAGAGACAGCTATACCTATGTTATAGAATTGTATAACTGAACTGAATAGGTCAAGAAGTGTCCATTACATCATAACACGATGACGTAGGCCTAACAGATGTTATAAATAAAACGTGGCCATATATGTTACCGGGTAAAAAAATAAATAATAATCAACACAAGTGGTTTCCATAGAAACTGCCTCCAATATAATGCAGTGAAATGCATTTGTCAGTGGCTGCAACCTTCGTACTAACAGCACGGCCAGTCATAGATCATTCCGAAAGCCTTGTACTGTGGCAAGTGGCGACACAATAATAAGGTGTGTGACATGTCTCTCACCCAAACTCCGTCCTGCTCCCCAAGCACCTCCTTGGCCAGAGCTGCCCGGGTGGTGATTGGTGGCATAGCCCTGCAGAGGGTGGGGAGTGCCGTAGGCTTGTCGATGAAGAAGCTCTGACTCAGGGTGTGATGATCTGGAGCTTCCATAGACGAGACTAGGGAGGAGAAGAAGAGGTCATTCATTCAACCGTTCCAAGTCCATTTTCATCTTTTAAACTTTCATAGACCTTTGGGAGAGGCTGGGAAATTTAAACATACGCAACGACTATGGAAATACTAAGTGGATTGTTTGGTTTCAATGTCAAGTACAACACACTGCTCAGAAAACTTTGCAATCATATTAAAAGTTATTCAGATGCATCAGTCAACTTAGAGTGCATATATATATATATACACACATACACATACACATACACACACACACACACACACACACACACAAGACTCCATTGCTGGAAAAAAAGCATATTGAAGCTCGTTTAAAGTTTGCTGCACAACATTTGGAAAAGCCAGTGAAATACTGGGAGAATATAGTGTGGTCAGATGAGAGCAAAATTGAACTGTTTGGATGTCATAATACACACCATGTTTGGAGGAGAAATGGCACTGCACATCACCCTAAAAACACCATACCAACAGTGAAGTTTGGAGGTGGGAACATCATGGTGTGGGGCTGCTTTTCAGCAAATGGTACTGGCAAACTTCACATAATTGAAGGAAGGATGAATGGGCAAATTTACAGAGACATTCTTGACAAAAATCTGCTGCCATCTACCAGGATGATGAAGATGAAACGAGGGTGGACATTTCAGCAAGACAATGATCCCAAACACAGAAAATAAAGCTGCTAGAATGGCCCAGCCAATCACCTGACTTAAATCCCATTGAAAATCTATGGAAAGAACTGAAGATCAAGATTCATAGAAGAGGCCCACAGAACCTTCAAGATTTGAAGACTGTGTGGAAGAACGGGCCAAAATCACACCAGAGCAATGCATGCGACTAGTTTCCCAATACAGGAGGCATCTTGAAGCTGTCATTACCAACAAAGGCTTTTGTACAAAGTATTAAATAAATATCAGTAAGTGTGTTCAATACTTTTTCCCTGTGTCATTTCACATTATTACACATAACTTAATTTCTGAACGTATTTGTTTTGGTTTCTTTGTATGTATGGATTACTTGGGTTGTTACCAACATCTGGTGAAAATTTCATGTCAATAGCACCTTTGGAAATATATTTACTGAGAAAAACGGTGACGTGTTCAATACTTATTTCACCCGCTTTATATTATATATTCTATGGATTACACAAAAATCAGTAACAAGAGAATAATTAGCATTCTAAAAATCTTAAAGCCTGTTGTGGACTTACAGTATATCTGTGATATTTTACCAACACAGTACTTTATGCCTGTACCACCTCCTAGGGTTGTTATACTGTACTCACTACCACAACTACTACTAATTTTAAGTGTGGGCTAAACAAGCACATTTCAAGAATTCAAGTATATTGATAGAATGGCGAAATTATGTAAAACAAAATCTAAGCCCATTTACACTGAACAAAAATATACGGAGTTACAGTTCATATAAGGAAAATCTGTCAGTTTAAATAAATAAATTAGGCCTTAATCTATGGATTTCACATGACTGGGAATACAGATATGCATCTGTTGGTCACAGATGACTTGAAAAATAAATAATAATAAGGTAGGGGCTTGGATAATTATCTGGTGTGACCACCATTTGCTCATGCAGTGAGAGATATCTCCTTCGCATAGAGTTGATCAGGCTGTTGATTGTGGCCTGTGGAATGTTGTCCCACTCCTCTTCCAATGGCTGTGTGAATTTGCTGGATATTGGCAGGAACACGCCGTCGTACACATCGATCCAGAGCATCACAAACATGCTCACTGGATGAGTATGCAGGCCATGGAATTACTGGGATATTTTCAGCTTCTAGGAGTTGTGTACAGATCCTTGCGACATGGGGCAGTGCATTATCATGCTGAAACAGGAGATGATAAATGGCACGACAATGGGCCTCAGGATTTCATCACGGTATCTATGTGCATTCAAATTCAAATCAAATGTTATTGGTCCTATACACATATTTAGCAGATGTTATTGCGGGTGTTGCGAAATTAGTGGATTTGGCTATTTCAGCCACACCCGTTGCGGACAGGTGTACAAAATTGAGCACACAGCCATGCAATCTCCATGGCCTTACTGAAGAGCTCAGTGACTTTCAACGTGGCACCGCCATAGGATGCCACCTTTCCAAAAAGTCAGTTGGTCAAATTTAAGCCCTGCTAGAGCTGCCCTGGTCAATTGTAAGTGCTGTTATTGTGAAGTGGAAACGTCTAGGAGCAACAATGGCTCAGCCGCGAAGTGGTAGGACACACAAGCTCACAGAATGGGACAGCAGAGTGCTGAAGCGCTTAAAAATTGTCTGTCCTTGATTGCAGTTCAAAACTGCCTCTGAATGGCGGATGCCAGGAGAACCCTACCTTCCCCAATGCATAGTGCCAACTGTAACGTTTTGGTTAGGGCTAGGCCCCTTAGGTACAGTGAAGGGAAATCTTAATGCTACAGCTTACGATTCTGTGCTTCCAACTCCGTAGCAAGAGTTTGGGGAAGGCCCTTTCCGGTTTCAGCATTACAATGCCCCAGGCACAAAGTGAGGTCCATACAGAAATAGATTTGAGATCAGTGTGGAAGAACTTGACTGGCCTGCACAGAGCCCTGACCTCAACCCCTTTGAGATTAATTGGTACACCGACTGCGAGCCAGGCCTAAATCTGCCAACATCAGTGCCCTACCTCACTAATGCTCATGGATGAATGGAAGCAAGTCCCCACAGCAATGTTCCAACATCTAGTGGAAAGAGTGGAGGCTGTTATAGCAGCAAAGGGGGGACCAACTCCATATTAATGCCCATGATTTTGGAATGAGATGTTGGGTGTCCACATACTTTTGGTCATGTAATGTACAGAAAAATGAGCAAACTGTCAATTAAATAAAAAAAAGCTATTAAGTCAATGCAAACTAATAAGTCACCTGGACCTGACGGCTTCCAATCTGGCTTTTTGAAAAAATGTGATGTCCAACTCGTTACTATTGTGCATGCAGTTTACTATGAATCTCTTGAAAACAAATTACTTTCCCCATCAATGAACCAAGCATGCATCTCATTTATTTAACTAGGAAAGTCCGTTAAGCAGCCCCTGGAGCAAATTAGGGTTAAGTGCCTTTCTCAAGGATACCGACAGGTTTTTTACATTGTCAGCTTGGGTATTTGAACCAGCGACCTTTCGGTTACTGGCCCAAAACTAATAAAAAGACCCATGTGAGTGTAGTTCCTATCGCCCCATATCCTTAATTAATGTGGAGGCAAAGATTTTACGTCAAGTCCTATCCCAACGGTTGGAGACAACTATTCAACAGATAATGTCAGACGGAACCTGTTTTATACAAAAATCGCCTATCCTCATGTAATCTTATTTAACAACATCTACAGTGCATTCGGAAAGTATTCAGACCCCTTGACTTTTTCCACTTTGTTACGTTACAGCCTTATTCTAAAATTGATTAAATTGTTTTTTCATCAATATATAAACTATGTGGTTATGTCTTTATGTAGTGCTGTGGTGGTCTGTGTGTTATGTCCTATATTTTATTCATTTAGAATTCCCCGTTACCGCAGGAAGCCTTTTTGTAGGCCGTCATTGTAAATAAGAACTTGTTCAACAAAAAAATCATAAATAAACACACAATACCCCATAATGACCACGCAAAAACAGGTTTTTAGAAATGTATGCAAATGTATTAAAAATAAAACTGAAATATCACATTTACACAAGTATTAAATCAGTACTTTGAAGCACCTTTGGCAGCGATTATAGTCTCGAGTTTATTGGGTATGACGCTACAAGCTTGGCACACCTGTATTTAGTTTCTCACATTCTTCTCTGCAGATCCTCAATCTCCGCCAGGTTGGATAGTGAGTGTCTCTCCAGAGATGTTCGATCAGGTTCAAGTACGGGCTCTGGCTGGGCCACTCAAGGACTTTGAGACTTGTCCCGAAGCCACTCTTGTGTTGTCTTGGCTTTGTGCTTAGGGTCGTGGTCCTGTTGGAAGGTGAACCTTCACCCCAGAGGTCCTGAGCGCTCTGGAGCAGGTTTTCATCAAGGATCTCTCTGTACTTTGCTCGGTTCATCTTTCCCTCGATCCTGACTAGTCTCCCAGTCACTGCCACTGAAAAACATCCCCACAGCATGATACTGCCACCACCACGATTTGCCGTAGGGATGGTGCCTGGTTTCCTCCAGATGTGACGCTTGGCATTCAGGAAACATCTCAGGGATTATCAAAGGAAACAGTATGCAAATGAGCTCAATTTCAAGTGTCATAGCAAAGGTTCTGAAAAAGGTATAAAACATTTGCTTTTTCATTATGTATTGTGAGATTGATGAGGGCAATTCTGAATTGAATCCATTACAGAATAAGGCTGTAACCTAACAAAATGTGGAAAAAGGGAGGGGTCTGAATACTTTCCGAATGCACTGTATAACCCTACGGATTCACATGAAAGAGGTTGTAATATTATTAAATGCCTCTTTGCAACGTTAGGAAAATGGCCATCTCAGTCTGGGCCAATTAAAATTCTAGTGGAGTGAAAAGAAAGTGTCTATATGCAGATTACTTGCTTTTATACATTTCAGACCCAGTTGCTTCCATTCCTCTGGTGCTTAATATTTTAACTAAATTTGGGATCTCAGGATACAAACTAAGTTACAGCAAAAGTGATCTGTACCCAATGACAAAGAATTCTCTGCCTAATACTCCTCTTAATTTTCCATTTAAAATTGTTACATATTGCTTTAAATACTTAGGAATTACTGTTACACGCTCCCCGTCAGACTTGCTGAGGGAAAATATCATGCAGCAATTGGAAATGACTAAGAAATACCTTATACAGTGGCCAACCCTACCAATATCACTTATGGGTCGAATAAATTATCAACATTTTAGGTGCTGGATACAATGATCTCAGAGTTTATATGGAATAATAAAAAAGACACAAATCCGTAATGCCATTCTGCCAAAAAAAACAAAAGAACTAGGGGGTTTGGGGCTCCCTCATTTTCAGAAATATTATTGGGCTGCACACATTCGGAATATCATGTTTTGGATTCAACCTCATGACTAATGCCAGAGTGGGAAATCATAGAATTCAAATCCTGTATGACCACATCATTAAGAGCCAAACTGCGCAATCTGGGGAGAAGGGCCTTGGTCAGGGAGGTAACCAAGAACCCAACGGTCACTCTGACAGAGCTCCAGAGTTCCTCTGTGGAGATGGAAGAACCTTCCAGAAGGACATCCATCTCTGCAGCGCTCCACCAATCAGGCCTTTATGGCAGAATGCCAAGAGTGTACAAAGCTGTCATCAAGGCAGGGTGGCTATAAGAATCTCATACATAAAATATATTTTGATTTATTTTTTTAAAAATCATGTATTACTACATGATTCTATACATGTGTAAATTCATAGTTTTGATGTCTTCACTATTATTCTACAATGTAGAAAATAGTACAAAAATAAAGAAAAACCCTGAGTAGGTGTGTACAAACTTTTGACTGGTACTGTACTTAATGTTAACATACTATTTGAACGTATTGATTACTTACCATGTATAAGGAATTTATACATGTTGGGGTCAATGGAAGGTGGATAAGAACTAGGTGTATGGAAAGTTACTGAGTGAGACAAAGGGAAGCGCAGAACCTTTACATTCTGTCAAAAATAAATCTCATGGCTCCTAAGGTGGGAGGCAAAGAGCAACGGTCTGGTTTCAGTCATGATAAGGAAGGAGAGAGGATTTCGGGCACGAAGTCACGTCAGTTGAAGTGAGAAGGAACAGTCCTATCCCACACACACATATACTTCCACGCCTATGAAGGTTCTAGCATGAGGCAGTGCCATGACTACACCAGTGAGAGGAACAAATTAAGTCCCTGACTTAGCAACGAAGATGTACTGGCTCTTTAGATGTGCAAGGAGTTGATTCCGCCCAGTAGGAGGGTATAAATATATGAGCTTGTGTATAAACGTCTTTGTAGCTGTATGACCCAGTGGGTGACTAAACTTGGTTTGAGCTTTTTCTAGATGTCCGTGAGTTAATGTTTGTTCAGAACCTAACAGCTCTAATATGCATACAGTTGAAGTCGGACATTTACATACACCTTAGCCAAATACATTTAAACTCAGTTTTTCAAAATTCCTGACATTTAATCCTAGTAAAAGTTCCCTGTCTTAGGTCAGTTAGGATCACCACTTTATTTTAAGAATGTGAAATGTCAGAATAATAGTAGAGTCAATGATTTATTTCAGCTTTTATTTCTTTCATCACATTCCCAGTGGGTCAGAAGTTTACATACACTCAATTAGTATTTGGTAGCATTGCCTTTAAAATGTTTAACTTGGGTCAAACATTTCGGGTAGCCTTCCACAAGCTTCCCATAATAAGTTGAACTGGTGTAACTGAGTCAGGTTTGTAGGCCTCCTTGTTCACACACACACCCTTTTCAGTTCTGCACACAAACTTTCAATAGGATTGAAGTCAGGGCTTTGTGATGGCCACTCCAATACCTTGACTTTGTTGTCCTTAAGCCATTTTGCCTCAACTTTGGAAGTATGCTTGGGGTCATTGTCCATTTGGAAAACCCATTTGCGACCAAGCTTTAACTTCCTGAATGATGTCTTGAGATGTTGCTTCAATATATCCACATAATTGTCCTTCCTCATGATGCCATTATTTAGTGAAGTGCACCAGTCCCTCCTGCAGCAAAGCACACCGACAACATGATACTGCCACCCCCATGTTTCACTGTTGGGATGGCGTTCTTCGGCTTGCAAGCCTCCCCCTTTTTCCTCCAAACATAACGATGGTTATTATGGCCAAACAGTTCTATTTTTGTTTCATCAGACCTGAGGACATTTCTCCAAAAAGTACGATCTTTGTCCCCATGTGCAGTTGCAAAGCGTAGTCTGGCTTTTTTATGGCGGTTTTGGAGCAGTGGCTTCTTCCTTGCTGAGCGGCCTTTCAGGTTGTCGATATAGGACTCGTTTTACTGTGGATATAGATACTTTTGTACCTGTTTCTTCACAAGGTCCTTTGCTGTTGTTCTGGGATTGATTTGAACTTTTCGCAACAAAGTACATTCATCTCTAGGAGACAGAACGCGTCTAATTCCTGAGCGGTATGATGGCTGCGTGGTCCCATGGTGTTTATACATGCGTACTATTGTGTTTTGTACAGATGAACGTGATACTTTCAGGCATTTGGAAATTGCTCCCAAGGAGGTCTTGGCTGATTTATTTTGATTTTCTCATGACGTCGAGCAAAGAGACACTGAGTTTGAAAGTAGGCCTTGAAATACATCCACAGGTACACCTCCAATTGACTCAAATGATGTTTATTAGTGTTGCACCATTGTTCTTACATAATATAACCATATACAATTTCAGAAGCACATGTTTTAAACTGATGGACTGTCCCATTCAGACTGGCGCGAATCAGACAGGTATATTGTACAAAATGAATTTGTTTTTGTTGCTACTGTTCGACTAAAGAAACCTTGGTCAACCAACAGCCTATCGACAAAACAACTGACCAGTCGACTAAATGGGGTCAGCTCTAATCATTGGGTAGCTTAACTAGCTAGCAATCCAAATCATAGTAGATAACTATGGAATGATGGCAATATGTTGAAAACATTGATAAGAGAAATTGAAATAAAGACTTAGCTAATGTATTGGTTTTGGTCTGCTAGCAAGACGGTGTAATGCATTGTAATTTACTTAAGCGCATCATCCTAAAGTTGTGGCGTTGTTTTAAGAGTCAATTGTTGACTATCATTAGCATGTTTCATAGCATGAGAGACTCCCTAAAAGCACGCCACTTTGATGCCGCTACGACCAGAAGTGACTTTTCAAAACAGATTAGCAGAAGAGCATTTACGCAAAATTTAGGATAATTAGGCTAGATTAAGTTAAGCGGAAATGATCTTCTAACCTACTACGAAAAAGTCACTTCCGGTCATAGCTGTATCGAAGTAGTGTGTCTCATGGTAATCACCTGCCACTCAAAAATGTTGCGTTGTAACTACTAATACTTCACAGGCTGACTGATCTCAATTACTATGTGAAACAAATGTATAATTCAATGTCACAGGAGAAAACTGGATAGATACAAATTGGGCATCAAGCTGGATAGAAACAAATTGGGCATCAAGCTGGATAGAAACAAATTGGGCATCAAGCTGGATAGATACAAATTGGGCATCAAGCTGGATAGATACAAATTGGGCATCAAGCTGGATAGAAACAAATTGGGCATCAAGCTGGATAGATACAAATTGGGCATCAAGCTGGATAGAAACAAATTGGGCATCAAGCTGGATAGAAACAAATTGGGCATCAAGCTGGATAGATACAAATTGGGCATCAAGCTGGATACATGGCGCACGTGCAGGACTTTAATTTTGACATTAGGTAAGCAGAGAGGAAGTGGATATACAACAGGCCCACGTTTGGGAAGCCTGTTTAACAATACGATCCTTAAAATATATAAGATCCTCATGATGACCAACTGTCCTGCCCACCAGCAGTCAATTGAAATGTAATCATATTACATTTCTGCCTTCCCACGGACTGTTTTTTTTGTGCAACCCAATAAAATTGAAAGAAAAGCTAGTGCATGTAAATACACCTGGTTTACTAAGAGCAGCTAGTTCCAACCCATCCCCTCCCTCTGTCAAACCACGCATCAAGCCTGTCAATACCATGCCATGCATTCTCCAGAGTTCTGCTAGCTAACATTAGTCCTTCCAGCCCGCTTGCTCCATTCCCTGCTGTTTATAGTAGTAACAACATCCAACAACCTGGATTACAAGGCAACTGCTGCCAATAGGCAGGCTACAGATCGACGTCCATGTACCACATTAACGACCAGTCGATTACAAAAAAAGCAACGAGAATGCAAATGCATTAGCTAGCGTGTCAACATTATATGGACCGGATCAGATGCTTACCTTGCTTTCGCCGATCTCTCGTAACTCCATCCTGCTCCTGCGCCCAAGTCACCGAACCCTGTTCCCGGGTAATTCCTATCCATTTTGAATGTATGAGGTGTGTGTGACAAGGACGAATGCAATTTGGACAGATTTGGGGTATCCCGTCTCCTCCGTGGTCGATTTGAGACTATTTAACCTCGTTTCTTAAAACAAGTCCTTGGGAATGGAAAATATCATTTTAAAAGAGAGCAATGGAGGGGAGGATAAAGCTGGATGAAAAAGAGAGGGGGGGGTGTACTCCAACCACCTCCAAAATCACTCTCTCCTTTCCTACACTTTGTCCCAATATCATGTCCACAATCGCCGACTTGCAGCGACGTTATGCCCGGTCACGATAACGCTTGTGTTTGTCAATCGTTGATAAAGTGGCAGAGAAACATTTGCTCAAACGCGTCCTCCCCTGCCGTATGTCATCCGCTGTATTTTACCTCCTGAGCAAATGCCGAGATGTATACAATTACCGTCGATATTTCACGATTGTTGCGAAATGTATCATATTATCGTGGGGGGGGGGGGGGTTATTGTATTTTATTTGTTGTTGCATTCAACATACCTTCCCACCCTGCAATGGTTGTGGGCTAAATTAGCAGATGCTAGTTAGCCCTGTCGACGCATCTAAATAAAACTGGGTTACTATTTATAAAGGCTGCTATGTTTCCCCTCTTTTTTTCCATTAGGAAAAAATACTGAGAACGACGATATTGCGAGGTCTGGAAACCATCATTTAAATTCCGGAAAAAAAAGTAAATGAATACGGTAGAAAGTAGGCCTCGTTTTTTGAGATATATTTGTGTGTTATTCTCCTATGAAGACGCCATGTTTGAAGGCGGCTGGGCTCGCTCTCTTTTCTCCCGCCCCTCACTGACATCTCGCGCGATCTGTCTTTCCCGTCCTCCATTCGCCGGTTCTCGCGTTATTTGGCCTAGCAAACAGTTTTTGCGTCATTCGAACTCTACTAATTCAACGTGTGTGTTTGGTCTAGAAATCCAGTTCTGGTACCTATTCATACAGACTGTCGGGTAGATATTGTTCAACATCTTTGGTTTTGTAGAACTTAAAATGTATTAAGTATTTTTTTTTCTTTCTTTTTTTACCATTGATCACCGGTGTTTTATTTAAAATGTTATTACAATATGGACCAAAACGATATGTCCAATTCCTCTACTACCCCTGTTAAAGTAGTAATGTACTTAATTAATTACTTAATTCAATAGCCTACATTTCAGAAATCAAATGTGTATATATATATATATATATATTTATTTTTTACAATTGTAATATTGTACAACTGCTTCCCTGCGTTTTGACATGAAACCCGCAGGTGGCACTCTACACTTGTGGGAACCCTATGGTTGGAACAATGGGGGTTCATTCACTCTGGCTATCTAATCTGATTTCAGTGCCAGAGCGCAGAATAACTAATGAATGTACTAACGCTCAACACCCGTTGAATATAACCGGTGTCAGTAAACGTCGACAAAAAAATGAAATTGTTGCCAGCAGCACAGTTACAGTCACCACCGCTCTGGATAACATAAAAACAGCCTAACCAGCTTTGCTAGGCAGGGTGATACAGGTCTCTGCCCTAACAATGGGAGTAGTTGTCTTTGGATTGGTGGATACATCCAATTATTGTAATCAACATGTTCAAATAGAAGTTTCAAGAATACAGACTGCTTTGGCTTGACTCTTTCCATTTCTGAAAGTAGGTCATTCCAATGGTTGTTCTTCTAATTCTAAGGATGAATGTGTGGAGGGGCTGTCGCTGGTATCAATGTGTACCTGTCTACTACCATAGCAAACCAGTGATTCAAACCAGAATCCCAAAATGTTGATTTATTGCAGATAATTATATATATGTTCCAATAACTTTTGGTTTGGTTATTTTTGTTTCGGTAATCAGCCAGGTTCTTGTTTGTACATAAAAGAAAAGTCTAGGTAAGGTTATGTCTATTTTAAATACTAGATTAGGCCTACTAAAATACTATGTTATTAACATTGTCTAAGACACTGCATCTCAGTGCTAGAGGCGTCACTACAGACACCCTGGTTCGAATCCAGACTGTATCACAACCGGCCATGATTAGGAGGCCCATAGGGCGGGGCACAATTGGCCCAGCGTTGTCCGAGTTTGGCCGGGGTAGGCCGTCAATGTAAATAAGAGTTTGTTCTTAAATGACTTGCCTAGTTAAATAAAGGTTAAATAAAAAATATATAGTCCCGACACAAATCTAGGTTTCATTCTATAGGTTTGGTTGCCAGAGACGCGACCCAGTCGTTCAGTCTTTTTGTTCTGTATCTATGGATGTCCTCTGGTCTGATGAAACAAAAATAGAACTGTTTGGCCATAATGACCATCGTTATGTTTGGAGGAAAAATGGGGGACGCTCGCAAGCCGAAGAACACCATCCCAACCGTGAAGCACGGGGGTGGCAGCGTCATGTTGTGGGGGTGCTTTGCTGCAGGAGGGGCTGTTGCACTTCACAAAATAGATGGCATCATGAGCAAGGAAAATTATGTGGAAGCTTGTGAAAGGCTACCCGAAATGTTTGACCCAAGTTAAACAATTTAAAGGCAATGCTACCAAATACTAATTGAGTGTATAACATAACTTCTGACCCACTGGGAATGTGATGAAAGAAATAAAAGCTGAATTAAATCATTCTCTCTACTATTATTCTGACATTTCACATTCTTAAAATAAAGTGGTGATCCTAACTGACCTAAGACAGGGAATCTTTACTAGGATTAAATGTATTTGGCTAAGGTGTATGTCATCTTCCAACTTCAACTGTATATCCATTCAAATTATGCCAGCTGATTAATGATTTCGACTGGTTGAGAAACGCTGCCTGCCTTTCTGTCTCATCCCGACTCCCGACACATTCATTACTATGGGACAGCTGGAGATCAAATTTGAATATTGAAACAATGTTGCAAATGTCGGAGAGACAGACAGGAAGGTTTATACAAATCTCCGCTGTTGAGATAATGTCTAGATGGGTCATTCGAGCCCTGAATGCTGAATGGCTGACAACCATGGTATATTTAAGCAATAATGCCCGAGGGGGTGTGGTATGTGGCCAATATACAACAGCTAAGGGCTGTTCTTATGCATGACGCAACACTGAGTTAGCTTAGCAGTGGTATATTGGCCATATATCACAAACCCCCAGGGTGCCTTATTGCTATTATAAACTGGTTACCAACATAATAAAATGATTTGTCATACCCATGGTATACGGTCTGATATACCACGGCTTTCAGCCAATCAGCATTTATGGCTCGAACCCGCCAGTTTATAATAGACCGTATACCACAGGTATGACAAAACATTTATTTTTACTGCTCTAATTACATTGGTTACCAGTTTATAATGGCAGTAAGGCACCTCTGGGGTTTGTGATATTGCCAATATACCACGGCTAAGGGCTGTTTCCAGCAACCAGCAACGCCGTGCCTAAGAACAGCCCTTAGCCGTGGTATATTGGCCACATACCACACCTCCTCGGGCCTTGTTGCTTAAATAGACACCGGCTGGAATATGGTTTTATCCAATCAGCATTTAGGATTAGACACACCATTGTATAATTTTTGGTATATACACTGTCGATCAATTTCGCCTATGCCATGGTAGTCACTGCTGGAATGGTAGCTACCTTAAAGGGGAATGGAAACACTTTAGGAAGTAAATCTAAGCAAAGAGATGTATTCAATCCACTATTACTAAACATGTGCATTTAACATAAAAACATCTCTATATTTAGTATTTTGATCTTCAACAAGGTTTATTTGAGCTAAGGTCAGCGTCATTTTAAATTGCCATAGTAACGACTGATGCCAGTGCGTCACTGAGTAACCTCTTCTGCCAACAAGTCCTTCATAAGGATCAGTGACACGTACAATAAATACATCGCCTTCCAGACAGATTGACAGAAACCTTTGACTGGGTGTAATACAGCCACCATCCGCTGAGATTTTGTGCTGTATCGCCACCATCTCTCTACAACACACACACACTCATACTCTAGTCTAGCCATTATCTGGCAGCATCCCCACTCACACCGGTTTGTGTTTGGCTACGACGATCCTTTAGCTGAGATGTTTCAGGCAGCATGCCTGTGTTGTTACTGCTACGAGAACAAACTATTTGATCCCGGGCAACGATCGGCTCAAACATGAACGGCTTCAGCAGGTTTATTGCCTCCCTAACTAACATTATTTCATTATCTGTAATAAACTCATTCCCAGACTAGGAGCTACTCAGTAAATTCAGCCATTTTTGGGAGTTTCAACATTTTCCCTCCTGCCAGTGACGCAACAATGTCAACATGGTGATTAACAGTTACAGTTAGCTGGCGTTCTAAATCCTAGTGTTTCCATTCCCCTTTAACCAACAATGTCAATATGGTGATTTACAGTTACAGTTAGCTAACGTTAGCAAATAAGAGTAACTCAATCTGGTAGCCATCTATTCCACCATTGACTGGGAAACACTCTGTTACTAAAAATAGAATTGTCGATATAGCTAATACACTCTGTTTGTGTTGGTAGCAATGATGAATGTGTATAAATCGTCTATGGTTGGTTAGTTGGTTTTTAGACAGTCTTAGCTGGCTAGCAATCTTGCTGCCAATTTAGTGATGCTAGTTAGCTAACAGCAAGCTAACAATATCGAAATGTCCATGTTAGGTGTGCTAAGCTAGCCTGTCTAATAGACATCAATACAATTAGTGGGGTAGTGTCAGGCTCTGGCCATAGAGAAGCCTATTTGCTTCTCTATGTAGCCATTGTCAGAGTCTGACAAGTCTCTTCTTTCTGTTTCTGGTGGTGGTTTGTGTTGGATCCCTAATTAGAGGCAGCTGCTGTGCATCGTCTCTAATTAGGGATCCTACATAGGTTTGTATGTTCCACACCGGGGATGTGGGTCATTATATTTTGCAAGTCACGGTGACAGTAAGTGTGCTTTGTTTATTACGTTTGTTCATTTGTGTTTGTTTGTTTCGTAGTTCGGGTTTTGTTTGTTATACTTAGTGTAATATTCATAGTTATACATAGTATAAATAAAGAAAATATGTCGAACTACAATCCCTGCGCTGCGTCTTGGTCGATGTATGCACCCTCTCGTGACAGGTAGTTAAATTTTGTATTTTGTTGTAGATGGTACCAAGATGTGCTTCCAACCCCTAGCTCTGCTCAAGGTGAAGGTAAGTTGAAAAAAATATTTACAAGGTGACGGCTAAGATTACTCAATTTAGAGTAAGCATGGCATAAACATGAAATAGGTAGTGTTTGTCTGGTTTGTGTTTGTGTTATGGGGTTACAGGTGGTTAGAGGACCTGAGGACCACAGAGTACCTTTCAGAACATTTAATCAATTTAGTTTACCCCTCTTTTTACCTTTTCTCTTTGTAAAACTCAGGTTATCTGGAGTGATTCCACTGTGCCCTGCTTAAAAATACCCCGAACCGGGGGCCTTTTGGGTACACAAGCATGAGGGAGTGGGCACACCTTGCTGTTATGGTGCACAACAGGACTGTGGGAGAGAAACAGCAAGGGACACTGAAAGTTATAAAACCAAGGCTACAACAGTAATGACACAACCACCTCATTCTTCTCTCTGCTGATTCTCTAAACACTACACAAAGACAAGTCTATGAAATTCCCCTGCAACAGGCTACTGTTGACAAGTCAATGGGTGGAGGGAGGTTTACAGACAGTACTTTGAGATTAAGAAGAGGGTTTTGGTTGTGCAGAGTTGTGCTTAGACAGTAAATGTATTGCGTATGAGAGCGATTGAGAACTCCTCAATCTCCCATTCCCAGTAATTCATACTGTGTAAGAACTGCCCTCCTAAGACTTTTTATAGCTTCTTTAGCCCCCAGCTCCCAAAGTCCCTCATTGTACCTTAACAATACGCTAGCTGGTCCCATTAGGTTGATACCATTACCAACGAAGGCGTGTTGCCCTACGTCCCTTCCACAAAAAGTGTAAAATGCTAACACCACAATCATGTCTTTCCAGGAGACATGCAGTACCAGCAAATCTTCTGCAAGAGTACCAAACAGTTGGTGGTTAAGAAGCCCTACACTTCTTTCGGTAGAGTCTTATCCAGCTGGCCGTTCACGGATAAAGGACTGTATGTATCCATATAAATGATGCCAGCTGATTCATGATTGACTGGTTTAGAAACGCTGCCTGCCTGCCTGTCTGTCTCGTCCCGACACGTTCATTACTATGGGACACAACTGCAGAGTACTGTAGCTACAGATTGTTACACCAGATGTGATTTACCCAAAGATTTTTGCTGACATCTTGTCTATTTCAAGTCTTCACTCATTGATCGAGACAGATGAGTTTCCAAACCAAAGTGCTGCATGTCATGATGATAGAGAACTGTCTCGATCAATGCTTGAAGACTTGAAATAGACAAGATGGGGGCGTACACATTGTTGAATTACTTCATGAAGCAAAAAAAGGTTTTGTTTTAATAACGGAGCATTTTCTCAATTTAAACTGACCCCTTGAACTTGACAGACATTTTATGAGACTCCTCGCTAAGGTTGGTCGAAAAAAGTTTAAAATACACTTATACATACAATATACAGAGCATATGCAGTGATGTTGTACACATACAATATACATTATTCTGTAACTCCTAGATACCAAAAAATCTTTGGTTTAATCACATTATCTGGTATAACAATCTGTACTGTAGTTAAGAGAACTGATCTTCATGATTAAATTGCCACTCTCAAAGAAACGTACAGTAAGAAAATGCAGTATGTTCAGGGAATACTTGTAAAGCCGTGGGAGGAGTGTTGTCATAATCAAACTGCCATTCAGCTCCTCATGAAATCAAACATAATGTCTAATCCCTCGACAGGGATACAGTTCTGCTACAATGACACATGCAGGCAAAGGGATTCTGTTTCTGTATCTAGAATCCACTCCAGGAAGGCACCACACAGTAGTATCTGTAAGACATAAAAATGTAAGAAATTATACTCTAATTATACTCAGTTTGCTAGGAAATTTGCGAGATTGAAATGCATCCACACGGTCGTGATCATAACCAATTTCTACCCTCGTCAATCATGTTACACAACACGAGGTGTGACCATATCTACGACTAAAAACAGAATAGCTTTTACAATCAAGATACAAAAGATCTCGGATTGTAAAAGCCCTTCTATTATTAATCATAGATATGGCTACCCGGCGGTAGTTGTTTAGCTAAGTTATATCGATAGCTAAGTTAGCAAACAGAACAATTATTAGATTTCCCTTTTTCACCCTGCTATCTATTAGTTCTATTGAGCACCGTGGTCCCAACTCGCCTTGCGAACGTTCTATTCCCAGCCTATGGGTCTGCGTCACAATGCCAGTTTCACCATTGTTCGCAATGTGACCTAACTTATTATTAACAAGGTTGCTGCTACTGTAGTGACCCAGAATGGTAAAAATGGCTGGTGCATAGTGATCAAACGTTAAACATTTTCTGGCCTTACTTTTTCAAGATGTGGCTGATTTAAACAGCCAGAAGAAACAACCTTTTCTTTTTTTTGACGATTTGTTGTTTCTAAATGGCTGCTGGGTAATTTGATATGAGTCGTAGGCATTTGTTCGTAGGCATCAAATTGAGCGAATGCTGCGCAGGTTCACTGAGTTGCAAACCAAATGGATAGGTCTAGCTCATTGATTTGTAGATCTGACGCAGTTGCTACCTCAGATTTTGAGCCTAGCAAGTGTCGTGAATGAGGTATGTAGAATCCACAGAAGGCCACAGGGAGGAGCAAGAGAGCTATAAACCCATACAGTTTTTTGCCTTAAAAACCCTAAACCTACGTATAACCTATTTTAGCCTTAACCCTAAGTGCTTTATTTAACAACGTAAGCCAGTTGAGAACTACTTCTCATTTACAACTGCGACCAAGATAAAGCAAAGCAGTGCAACAAAAAAAAAAACTACACAGAGTTACATGGTATAAGCAAACATACAGACAATGACACTATAGAAAATCTATATACAATGCGTGCAAATGTAGTTAGATTAGTGAGGCAGGACAATAAATAGGCCATAGCGGCAAAATAATTACAATTTAGCATTAACACTGGAGTGATAAATGTGCAGATGATGATGTGCAAATATGCCTTTGGTGCAGGCAGAGATACTGGGGTGTGAATGAGCAAAAATAACAGTATGGGGATGAGGTAGTAGGGTGGGCTATTTACAGATGGGCGGTGTACAGGTGCAGTGATTGTTAAGCAGCTCTGACAGCTGATGCTTAAAGTTATTGAGGGAGATTTTTGCAATTCGTTCCAGTCATTGGCAGCAGAGAACTGGAAGGAATAGCGGCCAAAGGAGGCGTTGGCTTTGGGGGTGACCAGTGAAATATACCTGCTGGAGCGCATGCTACGGGTGGGTGTTGCTATGGTAACCAGTGAGCTAAAATAAGGCAGGGATTTACCTAGCAAAGACTTATAGATGACCTGGAGCCAGTGGGTTTGGCGACGAATATGTAAGGAGGGCCAGCCAACGAGAGCATACAGGTCACAGTTGTGGGAAGTAAATGGGGCTTTGGTGACAAAACGGATGGCACTGTGATAGACTACATCCAATTTGCTGATGAGAGTGTTAGAGGCTATTTTGTAAATGACATCGCCGAAATCAAGGATCGGTAGGATAGTCATTTTTACGAGGGCATATTTGGCAGCATGAGTGAAGCAGGCTTTGTTTGCGAAATAGGAAGCCAATTCTAGATTGAATTGTGGATTGGAGATGATTCATGCGAGTCTGGAAGGAGAGTATTTGTAGGTGTCCACATATTCTAAGTCAGACCCGTCCAGAGTAGTGATGCGAGTCAGGCAGACAGGTATGGGCAGTGATCGGTTGAAGAGCATGCATTTAGTTTTACTAGCATTTAAGAGCAGTTGGAGGCCACGGAAGGAGTGTTGTATGGCATGGAAGCTTGTTTGGAGGTTTGTTAGCACAGTGTCCAAAGAAGGGCCAGATGTATACAGAATGGTGTTGTCTTAGTAGAGATGGATCAGAGAGTCACCAGGAGCAAGAGCGACATCATTGATATATACAAAGAATAAAGTCGGCCCGAGAATTTAACCCTGTGGCACCCCCATAGAGACTGCCAGAGGTCCGGACAACAGGCCCTCCGATTTGACACACTGAACAATCTGAGAAGTAGTACGAAAGAGAGATTGAACAGGCTAGTAATAGGGGTTGCAACAATAGCTGCAGATAATTTTAGAAAGAAAGGGTCTAGATTGTCTAGCCCAGCAGATTTGTAGAGATCCAGAATTTTCAGCTCTTTCAGAACATCAGCTATCTGGATTTGGGTGAAGGAGAAGTTGCTGCGGGGGGTGCAGAGCTGTTGGCCGGGGTAGGGGTAGCCAGGTAAAAAAAGCATGGCCAGCCGTAGCAAAATGCTTATTGAAATTCTCGATAATAGAATTTTAAATAGCATTTTGATCAAAAGCTATGTAAGCATTTTGCTGTTTTTTGTTGTTGTTATTAGTTATTTTATGATATTTATTATTGAAAGGCAGAACACTTGATAAACAAGCCACATTTGTTTTATTTTTCAAATGTGGTTTGAGCTGGCATTGGCATGGGAAAGGTGGGGCAGGATTGAGACTGATCTCAGGAATTAATAAAAAAATACACTTTATTTCTCAGCTGCCTCACCAATTAATCCCTTTTAATTGCTAAATATTTCCTATAGATGGCAGCATAAGACCACGAAGCCTCAGTTATAGTCTACAAGCAGCAATATGGTTGACATAAAATAGCTTGCAACCAAAGACTATATGTCCCATGATTTTTTATGGCCACTCATTACTATATTTTACAGTTATTTATATTCCAAACTCAAAAGTTATTGAGTTTGGAATATTTGCACTATTTTTTTTACATTGTAGAATAAAAGTGAAGACATCAAAACCATGACATAACACACATGGAATCATGTAGTAACCAAAAAAGTGTTAAATAAATCAAAATATATTTTATATTTGAGATTCTTCAAATAGCCACGTTTGCCTTGATGACAGCTTTGCACACTCTTGGCATTCTCTCAACCAGCTTCACCTGGAATGCTTTTCCATCAGTCTTGAAAGACTTCCCACAGGACTGCTTTTCCTTCACTGCGGTCTGACTCATCCCAAACCATCTAAATTTGGTTGAGGTAACAAAAAACTCTAATTTGGACTCCGGACCAAAGGACAGATTTCCACCGGTCTAATGTCCATTGCTCGTGTTTCTTGGCCCAAGCAAGTCTCTTCTTCTTATTGGTGTCCTTCAGTAGTGGTTTCTTTGCAGCAATTCAACCACGAAGACTTGATTCACACAGTCTCCTCTGAACAGTTGATATTGAGATGTGTCTATTACTTGAACTCTGTGAAGCATTTATTTGGGCTGCAATCTGAGGCTGGTAACTCTAATGAACTTATCCTATGCAGCAGAGGTAACTCTGGGTCTTCCATTATTGTGGCGGTCCTCATGAAGCTGGTTGAGAGAATGCAATGAGTTTGCAAAGCTGTCATCAAGGCAAAGGGTGGCTACTTTGAAGACTCTCAAATATAAAATATATTTTGATTTGTTTAACACTTTTTTGGTTACTACATGATTCCATATGTGTTATGTCATAGTTTTGATGTCTTCACTTTTATTCTACAATGTAAAAAATAGTGCAAATAAAGAAAAACCCTTGAATGAGTATTATTCCAAACCATTGGCCCCCAGTGTGTACATACAGTGGGGAGAACAAGTATTTGATACACTGCAGATTTTGCAGGTTTTCCTACTTACAAAGCATGTAGAGGTCTGTCATTTTTATCATATGTACACTTCAACTGTGAGAGACGGAATCTAAAACAAAAATCCAGAAAATCACATTGTATGATTTAAAAAAAATTAATTTGCATTTTATTGCATGACATAAGTATTTGATACATCAGAAAAGCAGTACTATTTCCCTATGTCATTTCACATTATTACACATAACTTAATTTCGGGAACTTATTTGTTTTGGTTTCTTTGTATGTATGGATTTCTTGGGTTGTTACCAACATCTGGTGAACATTTCATGTCAATAGCACCTTTGGAAATATATTTACTGAGAAAAATGGTGACGTGTTCAATACTTATTTCACCCGCTGTATATATACACACACACACACACACACACACACACACACACACACACACACACACACACACACACACACACACATACACACAGTACCAGTCAAAAGTTGACACACCTACTTATTCAAGGGTTTTTCTTTATTCTTGTTCCCACATATGACTGCCAGTCAGTGTAGTCAGCTCAGCTATCCCCATTGAGGCCGTGTCTGTGCCTTAATCTAGGTTGAGAAAAACTAAACATGGCGGTGTTGCCGTAGCAATCTCACTGGAATAAAGACCTCCTCCAATCCTGTCATTATTGAAAGAGATTGGGATATCTCGCATCTCAAAACAGGGCTACTTAATGTTAGATCCCTCGCTTCCAAGGCAATAAACTAATCACTGATCATAATATTGATGTGATTGGCCTGACTGAAACATGGCTTAAGCCTGATTAATTGACTGTGTTAAATGAGGCCTCTCCTTCTGTTTACATTAGTGACCATTAGTGACCAAATTTCAATTTACCGCCCCCCAAAAAGACTGCATTTTCATCTTTTGAGCTTCTAGTCATGAAATCTATGCAGCCTACTCAATCACTACTCAAGGGCTTTATAAATACGTCAATCATGGCAGATAATATTCTAATTTTTGAATACAAAAATTAGTTAACGACCTAACTGAACCTTGCGCAATACCCTAGATGCAGTCGCACCCCTAAAAAATAAAAAGAAACTAACAAGAAACTTGCTCCCTGGTACACAGAAAATACCTGAGCCCTGAAGCAAGCATCCAGAGAAATGGAAAGGAAATGTCACTCCACCGAACTGGAAGTCTTCCTACTATTGGACTCTCTATGGGACTCCCAATCACGGCCAGATGTAGTAGTGACGCCTCTTACACTGAGATGCAGTGCATTAGACCACTGCGTCACTCGGGAGCCCTGGATGCCTGGAAAGAAAGTACAGTGCAATATCGAAGACCCCTCACTGCTGCTTGATCATCACCTAATTGAGGAGAATAAGAACAATCCAACATTTCTATGTGATACTGTCGCCTAGCTAACTAAAAGGCAGAATTCCCCAAGAGAGGATACCTTTCACTTCAGCAGTGATGAATTCATGAACTTCTTCGACGAAGCTGTCCTGAGTCTGCACAAAACTGACAGTACCTAGGATCAATGGAGATCCTAGGTACTGTTTTTAATTAACTATATCTCTTGACACATTCATAAAAATGGTCATGGCCTCTAAACCTTCAAGCTGCATACTGGACCCTATTCCAACTAAACTACTGAAATAGCTACTTCCTGTGCTTGGCCCTCCTATGTTGAACATAATAAATGAAAAGCCTGTGTTTCAGACATAAGGAAGTGGATGGCGACAAAAATGACAATTACAGAGATGCTAGTTCTAGGTCCCAAGAAACAAAGAGATATTCTGTTGGATCTGACAATTAATCTCGATGGTTGTACAGTCATCTTAAAAAAAACTGTGTAGGACCTCTGCGTTACTCTGGACCCTGATCTCTCTTTTGACGACCATATCAAGAATATTTAAAGGACCGTTTATTCCAACTCCATAACATTGCAAAAATCAAGCTTTTTGTCCAAAAAATGATGCAGAAAAGCTAATCCATGCTTTTGTCACTTCTAGATTAGATTACTGCAATGCTCTACTCTCCGACTAGCCGGATAAAGCACTAGTGCTGAACACGGCTGCTAGAATCTTGACTAGGTCCCAAAAATGTGATCATATTACTCCAGTGCTAGCCTCTCTACACTGGCTTCCTGTTAAGGCTAGGGTTGATTTAGTGCACATGGACTTGCTCCTACCTATCTCTCCGATTTGGTCCTGCCGTACAAACCTACAGTGGCAAGAAAAAGTAAGTGAACCCTTTGGAATTACCTGGATTTCTGCATAAATAGGTCATACACATTTTATCTGATCTTCATCTAAATCACAACAATAGACAAACACAGTCTGCTTAAACTAATAACACACAAACAATTATACAAACAATTATACTGCTGTTTTCCACCCTCTCTCTACTCAGCTGCTATTTCAACCTCTAAATGCTTGGCTATGAAAAGCCAAGTGACATTTACTCCTGATGTACTGACCTGTTGCCACCTCTATAACTACTGGGATTATTAATTGACCCTGCTGGTCATCTATGAACGTTCGAACATCTTGGAGCAAAATCTGTCCTTATTAGCCATGTATTGTTATAATCTCCACTCGGCAGAGCCAGAAGGGGACTGGCCACCCCTGGTTCCTCTCTAGGTTTCTTGCTAGGTTTTTTCCTTTCTAGGGAGTTTTCCTAGCCAACGTGCTTCTAGATCTGCATTGCTTGCTGTTTGGGGTTTTAGGTTGGGTTTCTGAATAGCACTTTGTGACATCTGCTGATGTTAAAAGGGCTTTATAAATACGTTTAATTGATTCATTGATATGCTGAGCACTTGTTGGCTGCTTTTCCTTCAATCTGCGGTCCAACTCATTCCAAAACTTCTAAATTGATAGATAGATAGATAGATAGATAGATAGATAGATAGATAGATAGATAGATAGATAGATAGATAGATAGATAGATAGATAGATAGATAGATAGATAGATAGATAGATAGATAGATAGATAGATAGATATATAGATAGATAGATAGATAGATAGATAGATAGATAGATAGATAGATAGATAGATAGATAGATAGATAGATAGATAGATAGATAGGTACTTTATTGATCCCCCGGGGGGGAAATTTCATTGTCAAGCAGCTACAACAAAACACAGGGCAGGTGCAAAATGCCACAACGAAAGTACACAAAAGACAGATCCACGATACATGATACATAGAGCGGCAGTATGAAAAAGTATAGAAATACAAGATATCTGGAGTGCAAAAAACAAAAGCTATAAAAAAGGACTTTGCATAGTATGGGTGGTTGGCTGAATATGTACACTATACATTGGTGGATGTTGGATGGTTGACTATACTATACAGGTCGATGGCAGAGAAATACTTCAGTAGCTAAAAATGCGTATGATATGAGCGAGGGTAATAATAGTTTACTTAATAGACAGACTGGGTAAATGAACAGGTAAGTGAAAATTTTGCATGGTTAAATTAGCTGTACAGTTAGGTATACAGTTATATTTACAGATAAGTGAATACTTGCATGTTTACACAAACTGTACAGGTAAATGACAGGAAGAGATACTTTAATAGCTAAATGTGTGTATGATATCATTTGGGGTAATAATAGTAATTCCCTTAAAATACAGTCCTTAGTGCGCAGGGTTTAATTACAGACAACTGCACTTATTGCACATTCGATATACTAAAAGCAATGAGAAAAGGTGCAACTGGCAGGATACTAATATGCATTCCTGAGTGAATGCCTACGTCCAATAATTACTTACAATATTGCATGTGATATAATATAACAACTGTACATGAGTATGTATATACAGACCTGTATGAATAAATAGGTCCTGAGTGGATGAGTGCTGACGGACCAGAGTTACTCACGGATGGATGCATAATTGTTAAACTAGGTCCTAGCACCCCAACAGTTCCAGATCTATGTTGCCGACGGCACGGCACCCCGGTGAGGCATTATACAGTCTCATAGCCGCCGGCAGGAAGGACCTCCTGTAGCGCTCTCTGGCACACCGTGGTGGGATCAGTCTGTGACTGAAAGTGCTCCTCTGCGTCATAACCATAGCGTGCAGAGGGTGGGTGACGTTGTCCATGATGGCCAGCAGTTTGGCCAGGATCCGTCTCTCCGCCACCTCCTCTAGAGTGTCAAGGCTCATCCCCAGGACAGAGCTAGCCTTCCTGATCAGCTTATTTACCCGAGAAGCATCACCGGCTTTGATGTTTGCTCCCCAGCACACCACTGCAAAAAAGATGGCACTGGCCACCACAGACTGGTAGAAGGTATGCAGTAGTTTACTGCACACGTTGAAGGACCTGAGCCTCCTCAGAAAGTAGAGTCGGCTCTGGCCCTTTTGGTACAGGGCCCCGGTGTTACCAGCCCATTCCAGTCTGTTGTCCATATGGACACCCAGGAACTTGTATGACTCAACCATTTACACATCCATCCCCTTTATAGGGACTGCAGTCAGTTGTGCCTTGGTTCTCCTGAAGTCCACCACCATCTCCTTAGTTTTGCTGATGTTGAGCTGAAGGTGGTTGTGCTCACACCACAACTGATTGGGTTGAGGTCGGGTGATTGTGGAGGCCAGGTCATCTGATTCATCGCTCCATCACTCTCCTTCTTGGTCAAATTGCCCTTACACAGCCTGGAGGTGTGTTTTGGGTCATTGTCCTGTTGAAAAACAAATTATAGTCCCACTAAGCGCAAACCAGATGCGGGTAGCCATTCTGGTTAAGTGTGCCTTAAATTCTAAATAAATCACTTACCGTGTCACCAGAAAAGCCCCACCATCACACCTCCTCCTCCATGCTTCACGATGGGAACCACACATGCGGAGATCGTCCGTTTACCTACTCTGCGTCTCACAAAGACACAGCGGTTGGAAAGAAAAATCTTAAATTTGGACTCATCAGACCAAAGGACAGATTTCCACCGGTCTAATGTCCATTGCTTGTGTTTCTTGGCCCAAGCAAGTCTCTTTTTCTTATTGGTGTCCTTTAGTAGTGGTTTCTTTGCACAGTAATTTGACCAATAAGGCCTGATTCACACAGTCTCCTCTGAACAGTTGATGTTGAGATGTGTCTGTTACTTGAACTCTGTGAAGCATTTATTTGGGCTGGTAACTCTAATGAACTTATCCTCTGCAGCAGAGGTAACTCTGGGTCTTCCTTTCCTGTGGCGGTCGTCATGAGATCCATTTTCATCATATGGTTTTTGCGACTGCACTTGAAGAAAGGTTAAAAGTTCTCGAAATGTTCTGAATTGACTGACCTCCATGTCTAAAAGTAATGATGGACTGTCATTTCTCTTTGCATATTTGAGCTGTTCTTGCCATAATATGGATTGGGTTTTTTACCAAATAGTGCTATCTTCTGTATTCCACCCCTACCTTGTCACAACACAACTGATTGGCTGAAACGCATTAAGAAGGAAAGAAATTCCACAAATTAACTTTTAACAAAGCACACCTGTTAATTAATTGAAATGCAATCCAGGTGACTACCTCATGAATCTGGTTAAGAGAATGCCAAGAGTGTGCAAAGCTGTCATCAAGGCAAAGGGTGGCTACTTTGGAGAATCTCAAGTATAAAATATATGTATATTGATTTGTTTAACACTTTCTTGGTTACTACATGGCTCCATATGTGTTATTTCATAGTTTTTATGTCTTCACTATTATTTTACAATGTAGAAAAGCAGTAACCAAAAAGGTGTTAAAACAAATCATATTCAAATAGCCACCCTTTGCCTTGATGACAGCTTTGTACACTCTTGGCATTCTCTCAACCAGCTTCATGAGGACCGCGACAGGAATGGAAGACCCAGAAATACCTCTGCTGCAGAGGATAAGTTCATTAGAGTTACCAGCATCAGATTGCAAACCACTACTAAAGGACACCAATAATAAGAAGAGACTTGCTTGGGCCAAGAAACACGAGCAATGGACATTAGACCGGTAGAAATTTGTCCTTTGGTCTGGAGTCCAAATTTGAGTTTTTTGGTTCCAACCTCAGCCGTATTTAGATGGTTTGGGATGAGTCGGACCGCAGTGAAGGAAAAGCAGCCAACAAGTGCTCAGCATATGTGGGAACTCCTTCAAGACTGTTGGAAAAGCATCCAGTTGGTTGAGAGAATGCCAAGAGTGTGCAAAGCTGTCATCAATGCAAATGGTGGCTATTTGAAGAATCTCAAATATAAAATATATTTTGATATGTTTAAGACGCCATTTACATCAAAAATAGAGATTTGGTTGTAAAAAATTGCTTCTCCTTTCATTCTTAAAATTCAAAGACTCTTACAATGCAAAAAAACACATTTTGATGAGGATTTTTTAAATTATGTTACTTAGATTGAGTCAATCAACTCTAGGGGGTTCCACCACAGCTAGCTTGAAATGTTGCAAATAGAGCCATCCAATTGGTACCTTTTGGGTGGTTCAAACCGTTGGTATGATGTTAAGGAGGACAGTCACATGTTTTGCGAGCAGAAGATCACTGGTTCGAGCCCAATGTGGGACAGGGACAGTGGAAGAAGATATACTCTGTCATGACGCTCACTTCCCCCTTTCTTGTGGGGCAGTTTATGACTTAATGACACTTTGTAATTTCCTTGCACTCGCTGGCATGTCCAGAAAGGATGTATTCTGTTAGAACAAAGGATCTTCACCTGCCAATACTCCTACATCCCAGAATTGGAGAATTAAACAATATTCCTATTTTAGAAAATATGGGAAAGGGTCGGTGGAGAATCCAAGAACGACCCTGTCAATTTTGTTTAATTCTGTGACATCATGGAAGACAGTAGGACAACATAACTGTATCTTTTAAAGTCTACATTCCTCAGTTATTAGCTCTGCATCTGAATGTTGTATAGGATGAATGATTAAGTATACTTTTGAAATGTGATTTTTAGCCTTTTAATGAGATAAAGGTTTTCCATGTCCGTTTGCCCACTAACTAAGCCACGCCCCTAATGAGGTCAGAAGAGCGTATCAGTGTGATGGGACCACCTCTCTGACCCGAGGGCTTAAGAGGACTCGCTAAGTATTTCAACATCAGTCCATATAATGTGGAGACGCTGGTCCCCACTTTAAAAATGGTTTAAAACTACAACTCTACCAATACAAGCAGACAGCGTGGAGCGCGAGCTACACGGCTGGAAATGGTATGAACTCTGAACTATTGATCACTAAAGAAGTGAATCCTAGACTACAGCCTATATCAGTCTGCAGCTGAAAATGTGTGCAAGTCTAGTCTGAGAACACTGACGACAACGCGTAAGCATCTACAAAGTGAAATTAAACTCTCACACCACCACGACCTGGAAGACTCTACAAAGGACAATGGTGATCTCTACTGGCCAGAGGCTTACCTCATCGACCAACTATCGAAGCCAGCTTCACGTAAATACAATGCATTACTTTTTAGAATGAGCGATTGTTAGTGGCATATGTATTTGTATTTATGGGAGCATAGCTCCCCATGTCTGATAGAGACCTATTCCTTTGTCTTTTCCTTCCAACCCCCCCCCCCCCCCCCCCCCCTCTCTGAAGGTATTTACTCTATAATGTTAGGATATTTTATATATTCTGTAATTGTTGAATTAGTAGTAAATCAATAATTGAGCCAATTTGTGTATGGATGATTCATCATTAAGTTGCGGTTTGTGCAAACTACAACAAATTACAACGTTCAAGAATGAGATTGATCGAGGTAAAATTAATTATCAACAAATTATTATAAACAACATTCTTCTGTGGTGCCCCGACTTCCTAGTTTAGTTGATGATTAGTTTAATCACGTAATAATTAAACCTAGAGAATTGATTTGATAATATAACAGTTAACTTTTAATTATAGTCAAGAAATGACAACTGTGTTTGCATTAGCACTACACACCTGATTCAAATCATCAACACTGGATGACAAGTTTAACTCATTACGAATTCTGGGGCACCACGGAATAATTTCATAGAGCTGCTGTCTCCCGAATAAGTTCTTAAAGATCTGAAGATCTTTACATCAATAGCAGTCAATAATTAATGGTTACCTTCTATCAGTCTCATTCTGATTATCGTAAGATATATCTGCACGAACCCTAGTCCTCAGCAATACACATATTGTCTTAATTATTTATTTACTAACTAACTAAATAATCACACAGAATTACATACATACACAGGATAGATTATACATTGATTACTAATCATGTCATGAAGAGTCCCTAGTGGACTAACGCGATATGACGGCTGGTTACACAAAGGAAGGGGGTGGGGGAATAAAGAGCAGGAAGAGGAGAGAAAAAGGAATGGGACCTTGAGAAGCTATGCTCACGTAAATAAAAAATCTTATGCACTCTAACAACCGCCCATTCGGAAAAGGGAAATACAATTTATATATTTACGATTGAGCTTGGCTTTGATAGATGGGTCGAAGATGGAAGACTCTGGTTTGTCCAGCAGAGATCGCTGTTGTCCTTTGTAGTCTTTCTGGTCGCAGTGTTGATTAGATCGGATACGTTGAAGTACCCTGTAGTTCTTAGGATTGGCTTCCTCTTCCTAGGCCACATACGTTTCCAGCTGCAGCCTGGTAACGCGACGTCTAGGATGTATCACTTCTTCTTTAGTGATCAATAGTTCAGAGTTCATACCATTTTGCCATAATCAGCTCACGCTGTATTCTGGCTGGTCTAGTAGAAATTCACAATTTCAGCGTGGGGATTGTCACCTCCACATTATCTGATCTCATGTAAATTTCATTAAGGAAGAGTTGTAGAGTTGAAATTCGCTCTTTTAAACATATGAACAACAGTCCTCACATCATCGGAACTGAGTTGACTTTCGTCATGGGGGCTTTTATACTGAGAAGGAGAAGGGGCGTGTTTCATATTTCTCACCCAATGGCCCCCGTGGGCAGGGTTACTGATTGAGCATAAGTTTACTATGAAAACAATTCTATCATTAACAAGGCTAAAATCACATTTCATCTCCTCACATAGTTGCATGTTTAATCATATAAGTTTTGCAACAATTAGATATAAATCTGATAGAATGTGTAGACTTTCAAAGATACAATTATGTTGTCATATCATCAGTAATAATATCCCTAAACAACCACTAATCTGACATCATATTCTTTAAGTACCAACGGACACTTTCAACTGGTTGGATTATAGAAATATTGTTCCATTCTCCAACCTTTTGATGTTACTGTACTGCAAAGTATTTCTCTGTGGTAACAAAGGCTTTCCAAACTTCCATTTTGGTAGTGCTGAGGTATTTATGAGGGTAATAGACCTGGGGGGGGGGGGGGGGGGGGGGGGTGTTATGCCCCCCCCCCCCCCCCCCCACCCCCACCCAACAGGGCAAGTCATGACACAGGATTAAGAAATGCTGTTCTATCTAGACTAATCACGTTCCCCACCTCACCTCTCATTGGCTACAGTATGTAGCCATGATCCAAACTTTGTGAACACATTGACTATACTTGTTACGTGTACCTGTTTGCTTTCTTTGCCAACCATAAGCACATTTAGGGTAGATATGAGAGCATTGCTTAGTTTTTAAGAAGTTTCAGTGTTGCTACAGTTTGCAAACAAAGTAATTGAAACACTATTTATGTTTTTCAGGCGATCATGGTGACCGTCTTATCATAGAGATGAGCAACTCTGGTCCTTGGAATGCAATTTGTTTTTTCAGGTGTGTTAGCTGGGTCTGGAGACATAGTGCGACACCACTCAGGCCCCACAGGGCTGTAGTGCCACGATGAGGATGACCAGATCGAGATGAAATCAACAGACTCGACGCGAGATCCAGCGTGATCTAATACAGGGCTCTCCTGGAGAGTTGCCGTAATGTAGTTCACCTGATTCTAATAACTAGCTGGTTGATAAGCTGCTGGAGGGTAACTCTCCAGGAGATCACCCTTTTCTCTTGTAATCTCTCTCCCTCTACTACAATGTGTGATTCATTCACCATTACATATTAAAATAATGTGAATAATCTTTGTTTAATTACTGATGACTGTATTACAATCATGTTGTTGACTTGAGTGAAATATAATTTTTTCTATGCCATGTAATTAGTTAGCTTTCCTTAATTGTTTGCTGTAAAAGACTGCAGAGAAAATATTGTTTTTTAATTAAATCAACAACACCTCTCTCGAGTATTCGAACCAAAGGAAATAATCATAATTAATAGTTCTCTTTGATTCAAGTGCCACTTTTGACAACTTTGTGGAATTTCTTGGAGGTCATTTAAAAAAAAAAAATGTTATTGGATAATGCTAATAACTTAAACACCATTTTTGTTAGGAAAATCTGCAAACCGATCGCGGCGCCACCTGGTGACCATTTAGGGAACGAAGTTCTCAGCTGAGGTCCCAAAAATGACGTTCAGGAATATGGAGTATTGACCGAGAAAATAGGAAGGAAAAACTCACGTTAACATGCATTGGCCAATCTATCGTCACGTCTATAAAGTACTTATCTATTACCTCGTACCCCTGCACATCGACTCGGTACTGGTAACCTGTGTATATAGCCAAGTTATTTCATCATTGTGTTATTATATGTTCTATATTTTTCTCTCTGCATTGTTGGGAAGGGCCCATAAGTAAACATTTCACTGTTAGTCTATACCTGTTGTTTACGAAGCATGTGACAAGTACGATTTGATTGATCACTGAAATGGCATCTAAAAGCCTTTTTTGCTCTTACTCCCATCCCCTTTTCCACTCATTAGTAACCTGTACATTTTGCATAGTCATTTCGCTCTTTGTAGAACTGAGAAAAAACAGTTGAGAAAAAAAGTGTTACTAATATGGAGGGAAAGACAACATGCGCCAGCGCTTTCATATTTTCCCTGATTAATTCCTCTTGAGAAAACACTCTCACCTGAAACATTCTCAGCTAGTTAAAAACTTTTCTGCTCTCCTCACTACCGATTTTCTAAATAGCTGGTGCAAAAATAATGAGACCGGCACTTTAATTAAGGAGGCTGTTTTGGGGAAGAGATAAACAAGCAAATTATTAAATTCGTCTGATGCTCCTCATCAAATGGAGGACCTTGCTTTTACCGAGGAGGAACACTGCCGTGGTCTGGCACGAGATGTCTGGGCTGCTCTGGGCGTGACTCGATGGAAGAAGATGTATTAGAGAGACCTCATTCAGCACAGTGAATCATTCCATAGTCAGAACCTGTTGACATAATGTGTCATATAGAATTTTGCTATACAATAAATAGGCTATACCCACACCGACTTAAGATACACACAAGATTAAGCTGAAATGCAATCAACCACACACCCTTTAAAACTGTAGTCTATGCCTTTATTTTGTCACGTCGTCATGTCAAATATATATACGTCTATTGGACATACAGTACCAATCAAAAGTTTGGACACACCTACTCATTCCAGGGTTTTTCTTTATTTTTACTATTTTCTACATTGTAGAATAATAGTGAAGACATCAAACTATGAAATAACACATATGAAATCATGTAGTAACCAAAAAAGTGTTTTTGAGATTCTTCAAAGTAGCCACCCTTTGCCTTGATGACAGCTTAGCGCACTCTTGGCATTCTCTCAACCAGCTTCATGAGGTAGTCACCTGGAATGTATTTCCATTAACAGGTATGCCTTGTTAAGTCAATTTGTGGAATTTCTTTCCTTCTTAAAGCATTTGAGCCAATCAGTTGTGTTGTGATAAGGTAGGGTTGGTATACAGAAGATAGTCCTATTTGGTAAAAGACCAAGTCCATATTGTGGCAAGAACAGCTCAAATAAGCAAAGAGAAATGACAGTCCATTATTTGAACGTCAGTCAATCCGGAAAATTGAAAAGTGCAGTCGCAAAAACCATCAAGCGCTATGATGAAACAGGCTCTCATGAGGACCGCCACAAGAAAGGAAGACACAGAGTTACTTCTGCTGCAGAGGATAAGTTAATTAGAGTTACCAGCCTCAGATTGCAGCCCAAATAAATGCTTCACAGAGTTGAAGTCTTTCTGAGACGCAGAGTAGGTGAATGGAGGATGTCTGCATGTGTGGTTCCCACCATGAAGCATGGAGGAGGAGGTGTGATGGGGTGGAGGTGCTTTGCTGGTGACAGTTATTTATTTAAAATTCAAGGCACACTTTACCAATTAGGGCTATCTTTTGTATACCACAACTGATTGGCTCAAATGCTTTAAGAAGGAAAGAAATTCCACAAATTAACTTTTAACAAGGCACACCTGTTAATTGAAATACATTCCAGGTGACTACCTCATGAATCTGGTTGAGAGAATGCCAAGAGTGTGCAAAGCTGTCATCAAGGCAAAGGGTGGCTATTTGAAGAATCTCAAAAATAAAATATATTTTGATTTGTTTAACACTTTTTTGGTTACTACATGATTCCATATGTTATTTCAGTTTTGATGTCTTCACTTTTATTATACAATGTAGAAAATAGTAAAATAAAGAAAAACCCTTGAATGAGTAGGTGTGTCCAAACGTTTGACTGGTACTGGTATGTACATGACATGTATACTTAGATTTCTTTACAATATTGAAACAACAAGAGAAGACACACTATTTTGGTTTCTAAGTAGAAGCTTTGTTTGAATAGTGACATATAAATCATTTATATTTTTTTCAAATACACATTTATATCAAGCTCCCATCGGTCTTTATATCTGTCAGCATTGTTTCACATTATTCACACAGACTGTGTTTTTGTAAGAATTCAGTGTCTTAAATGTATCAATGAATTCCTCTGCTGCGGCTCTTTTACAGAAACCAGGGGCCAATTAGTTAAGCAGGTATTAACCCCCTCCGTGTCATCGATGCAGGTGGGCGGAGTCACTCCTTGCAAGTTGGCGAGAAATAATCCAATCAGCTTGCAGAAGTTTTGGCACAAGCAATTCCAGCACCTTTTCCCACCACTGCTGACAGGAAGTCGTTTGCCCCTCCATTCACCAGTGTGACGTTTTGTTTACAGAGCCCCTGGGCCTCTCTTTGGACACCTGCCTGAGGACCCCTGCTCTCGGGAAAGCTGTAGAGCAGTCTGGGTGTATACCGCATGCTCTTTTTCTTGGACTCCAGCACAGTCACAGCAAGAGTGTTTGTGCTGTTCAACCCGGCAACACATGATCTGGATTCCGCTGTCCCAGAGGCCACAAGGCTAGAGTTTTGGAACGAGCCCCCTGGCGTGTGAATAGGGCTTGTCCCTGACCCCAGTGCAGTTTTAATGTTGTGACTGGGCCTGTCCTCCATCTCTAGTACAGTCACAGAGGTGGAGGAGTGAGGGGGTGTGTGGCTGCTGCCACTGGCAGGTGCCTGGACCATGTAACCTGGCCCGGCAAGACCTCTTCCATGCGAGACCCTCTCCCTGCTCCTGTGATCCTGGAGAGAGGGGATAATGGGGACGGAGTGCGTGCGGAGAGAGGGAGGAGCGGTTGTTAATCCTCCATCCAGACGGGTGCAGGGAACCTCCCTCCATCCCTTCTTCTCCGCGGAACCAAACATGGTTTGCATATTCAGGAACCCGCTGCACTGGCGGTTGTCACCTCCATCCCTCCCAGTGTCAAACCTGCAAATCAAATCAAATGTTATTTGTCACATGCGCTGAATACAACAGGTGTAGACCTTACAGTGAAATGCTTACTAACAAGCCCTTAACCAACAATACAACAGGTGTAGACCTTACAGTGAAATGCTTACTAACAAGCCCTTAACCAACAATACAACAGGTGTAGACCTTACAGTGAAATGCTTACTAACAAGCCCTTAACCAACAATGCAGAGTTTTAAGAAAAACAAGTGTTAAGTAAAAAATAGATCATTTAAAAATAACAAATAATTAAACAGCAGCAGTAAAATAACAGTAGCGAGGCTTTATACAGCAAGTACCAGTACAGAGTCAATGTGAGGAGGCTATATACAGGAAGTACCAGTACAGAGTCAATGTGAGGAGGTTATATACAGGAAGTACCAGTACAGAGTCAATGTGAGGAGGCTATATACAGGAAGTACCAGTACAGAGTCAATGTGAGGAGGCTATATACAGGTGGTACCAGTACAGAGTCAATGTGAGGAGGCTATATACAGGAAGTACCAGTACAGAGTCAATGTGAGGAGGCTATATACAGGAAGTACCAGTACAGAGTCAATGTGAGGAGGCTTTATACAGGAAGTACCAGTACAGAGTGAATGTGAAGAGGCTTTATACAGGAAGTACCAGTACAGAGTCAATGTGAGGAGGCTATATACAGGAAGTACCAGTACAGAGTCAATGTGAGGAGGCTATATACTGGAAGTACCAGTACAGAGTCAATGTGAGGAGGCTATATACAGGAAGTACCAGTACAGAGTCAATGTGAGGAGGCTATATACAGGAAGTACCAGTACAGAGTCAATGTGAGGAGGCTATATACAGGAAGTACCAGTACAGAGTCAATGTGAGGAGGCTATATACAGGTGGTGCCAGTACAGAGTCAATGTGAGGAGGCTATATACAGGGGTACCAGTACAGAGTCAATGTGAGGAGGCTATATACAGGAAGTACCAGTACAGAGTCAATGTGAGGAGGCTATATACAGGGGTACCTGTACAGGGTCAATGTGAGGAGGCTATATACAGGAAGTACCAGTACAGAGTCAATGTGCGGAGGCTATATACAGGAAGTACCAGTACAGAGTCAATGTGAGGAGGCTATATACAGGGGTACCTGTACAGAGTCAATGTGAGGAGACTATATACAGGAAGTACCAGTACAGAGTCAATGTGCAGGGCCACAGGTTGTGGTAATTGAGGTAATATGTTCAGTACATGTAGGTTGAGTTTAAGTGACTTATGACCCTTTGTTCCCAGACCTTACAGAGAGGTAGAGAGAGAGAGAGAGAGAGAGAGAAAGAGAGAGAGAGAGAGAGAGAGAAAGAGAGAGAGTAAGAGAGGAAGAGAGAGAGAGAGAGAGAGAGAGAGAGAGAGAGGAAGAGAGAGAGAGAGAGAGAAAGAGAGAGAGAGAGAGAGGTAGCGAGAGAGAGAGTAAGAGAGAGAGAGAGGTAGAGAGAGAGAGAGGTAGAGAGAGAGAGAGAGGTAGCGAGAGAGAGAGAGCGGAAGAGAGAGAGAGCGGTAGCGAGAGAGAGAGGTAGAGAGAGAGAGAGAGAGAGCGGAAGAGAGAGAGGTAGCGAGAGAGAGAGGTAGAGAGAGAGAGATAAAGAGAGAGAGAGAGAGAGAGGTAGAGAGAGAGAGAGATGTAGAGACTTTTAAGATCCTTTATTAACTATTTCAATCAAAAAACATTAAACAGAAAAAAACACTACATCATTTAGATTCTCAGTATTTTATCCTAAAAAATCATCATATTTCCCTTAAAAATAGATTTGAACCAAAATAAAAGATCACAATGAAAATAAAAAATAAAATTTAGAACAAAACCTGGAGCTCTCCTTCTACACTCACAGCACATAAGGCACACACCACCTCTCCTGGAAGTCTTCCAGGTTATTATTTAGTCTGATCCGGCTGACCACCAGCACCCTGAACTGCATTACAACATCAGTCAGCCCGGCCCCAGAGATGCTATTCTTCCTAGATTTTAAAATGGCTAGCTTTGCCCCATTATAACATTAATTAAAACACACCTGTTTCTCTTTTTAAAACTGTAGGGAACCCCAAAGATAAAAAGCTATTTTGTGAAAACCTCTCCCAAAGCCCTGCAGGAGCTCCTGAAGGAGATGGAAGAGGGGTCTTAGCCTGACACACTCACTATACATATGAAACACTGTTTCCTCTGCAGAGCAGAAGCAGCACTCTGAGCTAATGCTAGCATCAACTCTGTGGAGAAACCTGCCAGTGGACACAATACAGTGCAGGATCCTCCACTGCAGGTCCCCCACTCTCTTGGTGAGCGGCAGTTTATACAAAACCCTCCACACTGGCTTGTGCCCCTCCTCTACACCCTGAATCCACCATCCCCTTCAACTGATTGAAATGAGATGCTTTCACACACAGCTGGTAGACTTTCTTACTCCCTGCTGTGTCAAAATTAAAAACTGTAATTAAATGTAATATGCGGACACCTTCACTGCGACAGGAGAGGGTGAGAAGGGCACTGCCCAGCCAACCAGCCACCCCCTCAGCAAGTGCAGCAGGGGCTCTATGGCCAGCGAATAAAGCATGCCAGACAGGGAGCAGCCCTGCCTATGTCAGGCTCTGGCCATAGAGAAGCCTATTTGCTTCTCTATGTAACCATGGTCAGAGTCTGACAGGTCTATTCTTTCTGTTTCTGGTGGTGGTTTGCATTGGATCCCTAATTAGAGGCAGCTGCTGCGCATAGTCTCTAGTTAGGGATCCTACATATGTTTGTAATTTTCACACTGGGTTGTGGGTCGTTATCGATTATTTCACAGTCACGGTGACAGTAAGTGTGCAACGTTTTGGTACGTACGTAAGTACGTACGTCCGTCCATTCATGTTTGTTTTGGGGAATGTGACGTTGTGTCTATCGTGTTTGTTTTTGTGTTGCATAGTTCGTTCATTTGTAATATTTATTATACATAGTATATTAAAAATAAATGTTGAACTATAATCGCTGCGTCTTGGTCGAGGTATGCACCCACTCGTGACAGCCTTCTACCCCTGCATCCTGGGAAAGGCTGACTCAGCCCATTGTTAATCTTTAAAATGCTACATTTAAAAGCTGGACATAAGAAATAAAAGCAGGGCCAAACCCGAATGCTTCCAGGGTTTTTAAAAGATATGTGTGGTCGACTCTATCAAAAGCTTTCTCCTGATCTAGAGAGACCAGTCCGACATTCAAATCACATTCATTAGTTATTGATATAAAATCTCTAATTAAAAACAAATTATCAAAAATTTATCGTCCCGGTATACAGTATGTTTGGTCCATGTGGATTACTGCTCCTATACACCTTTTGAGTCTATTGGTCAGACATCTTGAACTTATTTTAAAATCTGAGCATAAAAGCGAAACAGGTCTCCAGTTTAAGTAAACAAAGGTCTCCCTTCTTGGGCAGCAGTGTAATCACTGCCCTCCTGCAGCTGAGGGGCAGTTCTTTCTCTTGGAGGCTCTCTCCCAGCACCTGCACAAAGTCCTCTCCAATTACTGTCCAGAATTGTTTATAAAATTCAGCAGTCAGTCCATCAATGCCTGGCGCTTTTCCATTTGACAGTTGTGTAAGAGCAGCAGTCAGCTCCTGATGAGTTAAAGGTTGGTCTAAAGCGCTTTGTTCTTCTTTGCTCAGGCTGGGCAAACCCTGGAGCAGTAGGTCTGTCTCCTGCTGATCACACGCCTCTTTTCTATACAATTCAGTATAGAACTTTACAGCCTCCTTGCTGATCTCCTCCCTGCTGTACAGCTCCCTTCCACAAGGTGTCCGGATGCAGTGCATCTGCCGGCTGACCGCTCTCCGTCTTTCCAAACCAAAAAAGAAGTTGGAGGGGGTATCCATATCCCTAAGCTCCATGAAGCGAGAGCACACCAGTGCCCCCTTCACTTTCTCCTTCAGCAGGCTGCCCAGCATGTGTCTCTGCTCCCTCAGGGTTTCCAGGGTCTGCTCCTGGTGGTCAGTGTCCAGGCTGCTCTCTAACTGGAGAACTTTATTCACCCGCTTCTCCTGCAGCAGCGCGTCTCCTGCAGCAGCGCGTCTCCTGCAGCAGCGCGTCTCCTGCAGCAGCGCGTCTCCTGCAGCAGCGCTCTCCTGCAGCAGCGCGTCTCCTGCAGCAGCGCGACCCCGCCCGCTTCTGCTCTAAAACCTCACACAGCTGCGCCCTTTTAAAACACTGTCTGCAGCCATTCACGTTAAAAGAAATAAAGACGCACTTTTCCATAGCGGCTAAAAGGAATAAAACTGACAGAGTTAAACAGGTAACCGTAAAAAATAACTTAAATGAGGTATCCATAAAGAAAAAAAGATTTTAAGGAACTTTAACGATCGTTCTCTTTATGATTTGCACATATTTCTTAAGACGGTACCTCTTTTTCTGGTCAAATTCTTCCAATGTTGCCTTTTGTGTAACAATGTGCGCTGAATGGAGGAATAGTCTCAGATTTCAATTTCAATCTCCCTTTTTCCTTTTGTATTTTCCAAAAACTGATTTATTTTTTCAAGGGAATAAACTTCTTTACCCCTGTTAACGGGTTGGCTGTCGAGGATGTCAGAGATAAACGAGGAGTCAGAGAGCTCCCCCTCCATTTCCTCAGCTCCGTCCTCGCTGTCTGTTCCACCATCCACGGCTGCCAGTTCCTCCCCGGCTTTTTCCACCTCTACAGCGCCGCTCTCCTCTTCCCCTCCCAGCACATCCACAGCCGTCACCGCTGCCTCTGCCTCCTCTTGCGGGGGTTCAGAGAGAGAGGAGCGCTGCACAGAGCCAGGTTTGGAGCCCGTCACCGTGCCGCTCTCCTCTCCCTCATTACAGGAGGGCCAGACACTCCCGCCTGAGACTGCAGGCGTCCCTCCAGCACAGGCTCAGGCCTCTGCTCTGTTCCCCGCTCGTCATTTGGCAGACCAGTTTTTTGTTCCCTTTTAGTTACCTCAACAAATGGCTCGTTACTTTCAGTAACTTCTTGTGAGAGACCGTGATTGAGTCTTCAGCTTCGGCCATGTTGTTGGCGTCTCCATCCCATTCAGCGGCTCCCCGTTATCTGCAGTCGCCGGCTGCCGCTGCAACGGGGGAGCCGACTCATCCTCCCGTTCACCCCCAACATCCCCAGCCTCTTGCCTGTCATCAGTACCTTGCTCCTGACTGGCTTCAGCTGTGGGGTTTTTCCCCGGGCAAGCTCTCCTTTGGTGTCCGTGTTCACCACAGTTAAAACACCGCATTGTGTCAGAGCTAACAAATACAACACAGTTCATCCCTTCCACACTGAAACTCCAGGCAACATCAATCACCTGCCCTGGTTTATTCACAAGTAAAAACGCCTGTCTCCAAAAAGACAGGACATGCTTTATATTTGCATCTTTACATCCTAACGGGATATTTTTAATTGGGGACACCAGTTTACCATATCGGGCAAGTTCATTTTGTAGGGTATAATTTTTTTTAAACGGGGGCACATTTGACATAACTTTTGTAACAGGGGTTGTTAACGGGGACACTTGAATTTTTTATTTAACCTTTATTTTACTAGGCAAGTCAGTTAAGAACAAATTCTTATTTACAATGACGGCCTAGGAACAGTGGGTTAACTGCCTTGTTCAGGGGCAGAACGACAGATTTATACCGGGCCCAACACTCTAACCACTAGGCTACCTACCGCCCCAAATGAATGAATTCTCCTTTCACTGAAAATCCTTCCTCCACTAATTGATTGATCAGCGATACCTCTTTCAGAAATATAACACATTTTTTATTCATGCGGGATGCTGACACGATGTTATCATACCCCACTATCTCTCCTACTGCCAGCAAGCACTCCTCCGCCGACACGCCGGCACCCAGCAAACAGCTAACTCCGTGCCGGCGGCTGAGAGCTCCCAGCCCTCCGGAGTGAGACCCCATAACGGGACCTACACACTCGCAACGCTACACACTAAACAAAGAATCAACATGGAAAAACCGCATATAAACAAACTATACAATCAAGAAATAGTCTTAGAAATTTACGAAAAAAACACACTCCTATCGCACCAGCGTTCAAACGCTACCGCTTCCCTGCAAGCTCCTCCCACAATCCCACAATCCTCCATGAGAGAGGAAGAGAGAGAGAGAGAGAGAGAGATAGACAGAGAAAAAATAGGAATATAAATCCTTCCCATACAATTCAAGCCTAAAAAACTATTTTTTTTTTCTGGGAATTCATCATCTTTGTGTAATTATTTATAATCTACGACATGGACGGTCTACTCTGGCTGCTTAAATGTTTAACTGAAAATCCTTTCTCTTGTGACAACCCTATTGGAGATTTAAGGCTTTAACATCAAAGCTGGTGTATCTCTGACCCAGGTCTGAGAGGCTATATGAAAACCCCACGGGCTTTATACGATTGTGGAGAAAGTCAGACTCCTTATCAAACTGAGTACACCTTGTCTGATGACTGTCTGAAAGCCCAGATAGCAGACCTTTTTTAATTAGGACTAGCATTGGGTGGGTGAGTGCACATGAATCAAGGAATGTTGCTTGAAGAACCGAAAGTGTTACACAGTTTAAGAAGCTATTTGACAGTAAATTGTAAAATAATGCCATTGGGCTAGCTAGCTTTAAAGGCACAATCTGGGTTATTTCCTGCAATATTATTCTTGAAGAATATAACATATAAATGCCTTGGGAGCTTAAGTACAACTGCCTTACCCTACCGAAACCCAAATTAAGGTTATATCACTCGATTATGTTCTAGTTTCAAACTATCATGTCAATCTCGTGGACTGTGTCCATTGCTCCCCAGCCCCATCTCTAAGTTTAAGTGTTGGGGATGTTTTTGGACTAAACAAGAAAAAAATACAATAAAAAATACAATAAAAATACAATAAATTATTTTCATTCTGAACTGGAATAAACTGATTAAAGCAAGATGCTTTTTGAGGCAAACACACAACACAGTTCTGGGTTACTCATCTATAGCAGGAAGTCTCCAGGAAGTCTCCAGGAAGTCTACAGGAAGTCTCCTGCCTGGCTGAGGAACCAGTAGATGTTCTGATCCAGTTTGGCAACACATACCTATGTGAGTCAGGGTTCTCAACTCTGGTGTACTTAAGAAACAAGTACAGAAACAAACTCCATGCTGAGCATGACCTCAGGTTTGACCCCATCCTACTACCTCATCCCCATATTTTTTTTTTTTTTTTAACTTCCGCTCATTTTGCACTCCAGTATCTCTATTTGCACATCATAATCTGCACATCCATCATTCCAGTGTTAATGCTAATCTGTAATTTATTTCGCCACTATGTCCTATTTATTGTCCCACCTCCTAACCTTACTGCATTTTGCACTACATTTGCACTCTGTATATAGATTCTCTATTGTGTTATTGACTGTACGTTTGTTTTATTCTCATGTGTAACTCTGTGTTGTTTTTTGTCGCACTGCTTTGCTTTGTCTTGGCCAGGTCGCAGTTGCAAATGAGAACCTGTCGATGTGTCCTTGAGCAAGGCACTTAACCATCATTTGGTCCAGGGGTGCCGTTCTACTATGTCTGACCCTGTAGGTAGGCTGTCATTGTAAATAAGAATTTGTTCTTAACTGACTTGCCTAGTTAAATAAAGGTTAAATAAAAGAGATGTAAGAGTGTTTTTAATGGTGGAAAATAAACATGAATAGCTATTTATTTGGGTATTGCATCATTTTTTGTCTATATTGCATTTGCTTTAGATATAACGGCAATGAAATGTACAGATATTTACGTTTAGTTGCATGTTTTCATAAGCTTGGGTCCCAGAAAAACACAGAATTTCTCAAAGTTTAAGAACCCCTGCTCTATGGGGATTTGCTCTCAAAATTGAAAACACAGGCGGGTTCTCATTTTCCTGCTCTTGTTTTTTCACTCTCTCTCTTTTTGATCTCTCTCGCTCTCTCTCCCTTCCTCACTCTCTCTCTCGCTCTCTCTCCCTTCCTCACTCTCTCTCTCTCACTGTCTCCCTCACTCCCTCTCTCTCTCATTCTCTTACTCACTCGCTCTGTCTCTACGCTCTCTCTCTCTCTCTCTCTCTCTCTCTCCTCTCTCTCTCTTCTCTCTCTCTCTCTCTCTCTCTCTCTCTCTCTCTCTCTCTCTCTCTCTCTCTCTCTCTCTCTCTCTCTCTCTCTCTCTCTCTCTCTCTCTCTCTCTCTCTCTCTCTCTCTCTCTCTCTCTCTCTCTCTCTCTCTCTCTCTCTCTCTCTCTCTCTCTCTCTCTCTCTCTCTCTCTCTCTCTCTCTCTCTCTCTCTCTCTCTCTCTCTCTCTCTCTCTCTCTCTCTCTCTCTCTCTCTCTCTCTCTCTCTCTCTCTCTCCTCTCTCTCTCTCTCTCTCTCCCCATCACTTACTGCTCATTCCCCCATTCCAGGAGACCAGAGGGTGTCTCCATGACAACAAGGCTGTTAGGTGTAAAAATAGGTCAGTCCAACTTCATTGGGCCTGTAAAGGGGTTATCAATAGTTAATATGTTCCAAATAAAACTAACACAATCTTTGCACGTCGGTGAAGAATAAAACCCCTCTAATACTGTTAGTTTCCCCAAGCATATGAATTGCCTATGGCTACAGATTCCTCCTCTGCGGCTTTTAAACAATGATCTTAGTTAGTTTTATCTCTCTCTGCAAGTGTGTGTTTGTTTGTGTGTGAATGCATACTGTGTGTGTGTGTGTGTGTGTGTGCGCGCATAGTGTGTGTACGCATGCATACTAGTCTGCATACTGTATGTGTTTGATTGTGTTTGTGCAGTGCTACAGGAGGAGATCTTCTCACAGCAGTTGAAAGAATATGCTGAGCTGCCTGCATGCTGCACTGTTTAAGAATGTTAATTATGGAAATAGGTCATATATAAAGAGTTTGACAGCAGTGTGTATCTAACAAGTCACTGTGAAGTTGGCATGTTAGTAAGAATATTGCCAGGGACTTTTAAGTGCAAAATATGCTCTGGGAGAACTATGGTTATATCACTTTATAGTACACTCCTTTTGGCCCGGGTCTACTAATTACTTATTGGTTGTACGTTTCATCAAAATATTGTTTTTGAAAGTTATTTTTGAAGACTGACTCTTGACTGAACGTTCTACTCAATGCATTTTCAATTGGATGCAAAATAATTAAACATTGGGATGTTGTCAGATTGACTTTAGATGTGGTATAACATTCGCTAACTAGCTAAGATTTAGGGGAAAATCACTTGATTTAAGCTGGCTAACATTAGCATTGCTAGGTAATTTTGACAAAGTTTTCTAGCTAATGGCTCGAAAGTACATCATAATGGTGACAGAGTTGTTTCCGACTAATTGTTTGCTTACTTTAGAAATGCAGTCTTATTTCCAAGCCATTAATTAATTAATTCAGACAAAACAATAATTAGCCCTCATTAAGAATGACTGGGTACACACACACACACACACACACACACACACACACACACACACACACACACACACACACACACACACACACACACACACACACACACACACACACACACACACACACACACACACAATTGCTGCTACAATCTAAACTGCTCAACCATGTCACTAATAACTTTAGCACATTTCATAGTCTATACTGTATATTCTTACTGTACAGTGCATTGGGAAAGTATTCAGACCCCTAAACGTTTTCCACGTTGTTACGGTACAGCCTTATTCTAAAACGGCAAAAAAAATAAAAAAATGATACTCAGCAATCAAAACACAATACCCCATAATGACACAATACCCCATAATGACACAATACCCCATGATGACCCAATACCCCATAATGACCCAATACCCCATAATGACCCAATACCCCATAATGACCCAATACCCCATAATGACCCAATACCTCATAATGACACAATACCCCATAATGACACAATACCCCATAATGACACAATACCCCATAATGACCCGATACCCCATAATGACACAATACCCCATAATGACCCGATACCCCATAATGACACAATACCCCATAATGACACAATACCCCATAATGACCCGATACCCTATAATGACCCGATACCCCATAATGACCCGATACCCCATAATGACAATACTCCAAACATACCCCTACGTATGTTTGTATGTGCCAAGTGTATTGAGGTTACATAGGTCACAGTATGGGCTTGGAGACTGTTTCGCATGAAAATCTTACAAGTTTAAAATGAATTTATTGATGGTTTGGGTTCTTTGAATAGTGAAATATATTCTCCCAGACATTCTCCCAGTCAATAGCCTCATCATCGACAGCGAAATAATTTACCCAAGCTTTAACCATTGAAAGATCTTTCTGCTTTAATTGTTCACGATGAGAAACAAAAACAAAAACCAAGTTCCTGAAAACTAAGACCCTTGGAGTTGAATATATCCCTTAGATTATTGACCCCTTTTGCAGACCAAGCTCTAGACTCAAAAGGTTTATTACCGGAAGTAATAGCCTTGTTATGCCATAGAGATGTCATTTCCAGTTACCACTTACCCACTTTTCAACCTTCCTAAAAATTCTCTATTGTATTAGAAATGTGTATAATAAAGATGAGATTGAATTTTGAATATCTGTCATATACAGGAGAATATCATCTGCATATACAGTCATGTGAAAAAGTAAGTACACCCCCTGGAAAGTTATATATATATATATTTTTACATATTTGGACAGATGGATATGTAATCTTCACTTCAACACTATTTACAGATAAAGGTTACCTAATTTAACAAATCACCCCCCCCCCAATAAAAAAACTTTGAAAATGTTATGCAATTAATATAAACAAAAATGCCTTTTCCTTATGGGGAAAATGTTAGTACACCCCTACCTTTACCATCACATAAAATGGCTAAAATTAGAATTAGGTACCAAAACAAGTGCAAATTATTAGAAAACATTAGAGAGAAACTTAGGAGGGTCCAACCTTCCATAAAGATAAGAAAATTGGTCTGGTTTGGTCTTAACCATATGGGTGTGTGGTAACACATCATTTAAAGATTAAAAGACCTACCCAAGGCCCTCAGAAGATAGATTATTGATGAGTCTGGGAGGAGTTACAAATCCATTTCCAAGCAATTCGAAGTACATCATTCCACTGTCCAATGAAAATTCCAGACCTGGCAAACTACCTAGGACAGGTTGTCCCACCAAAGTCAGCCCAAGAGCTGACCGAAAGATGCTTATAGAAGTCTCTAAGAACCCCAGGGTAACATCAAGGAATCTACAGGCCTCTCTTGCCACAATCAATGTCGAAGTGCATGGGTACACTGTCAGAAAGAGACTGCACAAACTTGACCTACATGGGAGGTCAGGAAGGAAGAAGCCTCTGCTCTCAAAAATATCAAGACACAACTGACTTTAACCAGGTGTTGTCTGGCAAAAGTCAGTTGTCTTGATATTCTTTTTTGAGAGCAGAGGCTTCTTCCTTCCTGACCTCCCATGTGGGCCAAGTTTGTACAGTCTCTTTCTGACAGTGTACCCAATTTACTTCGACATTGATTGGACATATAAACTAGAAAGTATAAAACGTTAAAGTATATAACCTCAATAAAATATAGAATGAGGAATTATCGGCAGGAGTCTTCTGACCATCACGTGACCCTCCATATATGAGCTCTTTTAAAGGAAATTATTTTAAATGAACTGATGTAAACGAAAACGATTCAATACATTTTTAAACAAATCCCAAAAAATTGTTAAACAAATCAAAATATATTTTATATTTGAGATTCTTCAAAGTAGTCACCCTTTGCCTTGATGACAGCTTTGCACACTCTTGGCATTCTCTCAACCAGCGTCATGATAGTCCTGAATCAGAAAAATAAAGGTTAAATAAAAAATACATAAAAAATACACAGCCTGGAGGTGTGTTGAGTCATTGTCCTGTTGAAAAACAAAGCGCAAACCAGATGTGATGGTGTATCATCCTCGCCGGCGTTCTAACCGGCGGTCAGGGGAAGATGGTAGCAACGCCCTGATGACCCACACCGGTTCTTCATCTGTCATCAGGGTCACTATTTAATCCATATGTTTTCTGTTCAACCCTTGCGGGTTATTGTTCTATGTGTGTTGCCATCTTTGATTAAATGTTATTTCAATTCAAATCCTTCTTCTCCTATTCGTCTTTTGCCTCTACACTCACTTTCACCCCTCGCAATATCACAGAATGCTGTGGTAGCCATGCGGCGATCATCCGTTTACCTACTCTGCGTCTCACAAAGACACGGCGGTTGGAACCAAAAAACTCAAATTTGGACACATCAGATCAAAGGACAGATTTCCACAGGTCTAATGTCCATTGCTCGTGTTTCTTGGCCCAAGCAAGTCCCTTCTTCTTATTGGTGTCCTTTAGTAGTGGTTTGATTGCAGCAATTCCACCATGAAGGCCTGATTCACACAGTCTCCTCTGAACAGTTGATGTTGAGATGTGTCTGTTACTTGAACTCTGTGAAGCAGTTATTTGGGCTGCAATCTGAGGCTGGTAACTCTAATGAACTTATCCTCTGCAGCAGAGGTAACTCTGGGTCTTCCATTCCTGTGGCGGTCCTCATGAGAGCCAGTTTCATCATAGCGCTGGATGGTTTCTACGACTGCACTTTAAGAAACTTTCAAAGTTCTTGAGATTTCCCGGATTGACTGACCTTCATGTCTTAAAGTAATGATGGACTTTCGTTTCTCTTTGCTTATTTGAGCTGAAATTCCACAAATTAACTTTTAACAAGGCACACCTGTTAATTGAAATGCCAGGTGACTACCTCATGAAGCTGGTTGAGAGAATGCCAAGAGTGTGCAAAGCTGTCATCAAGGCAAAGGGTGGCTACTTTGGAGAATCTCAAATATATCTCACAAAAATGGACAGTCATTACAGCACTGTGCAGTACAGTTGAGTATCTACTCTATTCTTCTTCCTTCTAAAGTAGAATGAATAAATCATTTTAACACCACCGAAACAGTCTCATGTTGACTGCTCTATTCAATCTCATTTTGGACTTCAATTGAATGGCTGAGCTGCTTCCTTTAATCAATGCCAGTAAGGAGTATTAGAATGTGTTTTTAATGTTAAGACGCTGTGTTGTCAATCCTCCAGACTGAACGCATTCTGAAGACAGGGCCAATAGCGCAGAGTCATGGTTAATGCTTATGGCTTGGCATGTGCTGAATATCTACTGCAAAGGACAGACTATATGTTGCACCACCAATTCAGTGTTTGGAAAGGCAATGATGACAAATGGTATACTAACCACCGGCAAGGGGATGATGGCAGCCACACACAAGCTCCCACACCTGTTCCCATGATTCCACACACCCAAGCTCCCACACCTGTTCCCATTTCCCCTGATTCCACACAACCAAGCTCCCACACCTGTTCCCATTTCCCATGATTCCACACACCCAAGCTCCCACACTGTTCCCATTTCCCCTGATTCCACACACCCAAGCTCCCACACCTGTTCCCATTTCCCCTGATTCTACACACCCAAGCTCCCACACCTGTTCCCATTTCCCCTGATTCCACACAACCAAGCTCCCACTCCTGTTCCCATTTCACATGATTGCACTCCTTATTTATGTTCCCAGCCTGTCACGAGTGGGTGCATACACAGACCAAGACGCAGCGCAGGGACTGTAGTTCGACATATTTATTCTTTATACTATGTATAAAATATTCAATGAACGAACTAAACAAAATAAAACTAACACGATATACACACGTCACGTTTAAACCAAACACGATATTTAAACGTAACAAAAAGCACACTTACTTTCCCCGTGACTGCGACATATAACGACAACGACCCACAACCCAGTGTGAAATTCTACCAACCTATGTAGGATCCCTAATTAGAGACGATGCGCTACAGCTGCCTCTAATTAGGGATCAACACAAACCACCACCAGATACAGAAAGAAAAGACCTGTCAAACTCTGACCATGGCTACATAGAGAAACAAATAGTCTTCTCTATGGCCAGAGCCTGACACAGCCCCCCCCCCAAGGCCCCGGTGTTGAGTGCCGATTAAACTTCGTTTTGAGTTTCATTTTCAATCTCCTTCGTTTTTGTGCTCTCTACCCTCACAAAAGTATACAATAATGGTTGCACTTTAAACTTTTCCCTATTTTACTGTCTATCTTTTTATTTATTTTTATTTCACCTTTATTTAACCAGGTAGGTCAGTTGAGAACTAGTTCTCATTTACAACTGCGACCTGGCCAAGACAAAGCAAAGCAGTGCGACAAAAAAACAACACTGAGTTACACAGTAAACAAACATACAGTCAATAACACAATAGAGAATCTATATACAGAGTGCAAATGTAGTGCAAAATGCGGTAAGGTTAGGAAGGTAGGACAATAAATAGGCCATAGTGGTATCTAGTACTTCGTAGACCATCTCTGAGTTACAAAAAATGTACTAAGGTAATACTTGGAAATGGAAATGTTTAAACCGAATTGTGTTACAGATGCACTACGCAGAAATCACTCCACCATTTCCTGGTTGCTAAAATTCGAATAGTTTGCCTAATTTCTGTATATTTGACAAAACAAGCAAGTATAGTGTAGAGAATCATTGTACTATCAGCGGTGTACAAAACCGAAAGTAAAAGATGCAAAAACTAAACTTCATAGAAATAGCACACAGAGAACATATCTGCCACTTCTTAGACTTGCTCTCAATGAGAATGACAGATCTATAACACACATTTCTATGTGAATTTTGTCAGTTCGCCCAAAAAGGTACATATTGCAGCTTTAAGTTAACTTAGCTCAAGGTAAACAGAAGATTTATACTCTTGAATATTATTCTGAACAAAAATAAAATGTTGATCCCATGTTTCATGAGCTGAAATAGTTTTTCCCTGAAATGTTCCATTTCACCAAAAATGTATTTCTCTCAAATTCTGTGCACAAATGAGTTTACATCCCTGTTAGTGAGCATTTCTCCTTTTCCATCCATCTGACAGGGGTGGCATATCAAGAAGCTGAGTAAACAGTGTCATGACTCTCTCCTCGGTATGGATCAAAGGTGCCAGATCAAAGTGGCAAATGGCTGACAGATAGCCAGACCTCCCCTCTCTCCCACAGGAGAGGAGAGGGGGATGTTGGGCTGGTTTTGGTCCCCTTTTGGTCTCTAGTATTGGAAGACGGAAATCCCCACTTTGTTACAGGGACACTCTTGCCGCCAAAACTTTTACATCAATAAGAGTGGACATTGGAACATTGTTTCCATTATCCAAAATGTGGGAAATGATGACAGTTTGTAACCACGTGGGGGGGCTCAGAAAGAGTGTTTGAGTGATGGAATGCCCTTTTTAAAAGGATGAACATATCAGAAGCTGCAGCTTTTGACTTGATAGGTTACGACCACCTGAAAATCAACACGGAGCAAAGACGACAATGGAGCTTCTAACAATCAATGTTACGGCTGAATAATTGCTCTAAGTACTGTTTCTGAGAAAGTGAATTTATGTCATTCGGTTACTCTCAAACATAGCTCCTACTTTGCTTTCATCGCCCACTGGGGGATCATCGACACGGCTGACTAGCCGGCTTCAAATTACAGAAAAGTAATTGAACCACGGACAACGAAGGAGGAGGACATTGTGACATCTGCTGGAGGAGAAGGCCAATTGCACCTTTTTCCTAAGGCTTTGGTCCTGCAGAAATAGAACAACGAAGGAAGACAGTTCAGACACATAAATACACTCATTGCTTTTCTCCCCTTTGAGCGGTTGTTAGTGCGCTAAGTATTCTGGTTACTGTGAGCGTAGCTTTCAAATGTATGGTGTGTTTCTTTCTCTCTCTTTTCCTCTCTCCATTACCCCATCTGTTGGTGAACAAGCAGTCCTATTGTGTTAGTCCACTAGGGAAGGTTTCCATTGGATTAGAATTAAATTCATTAACCTATACCGTGTGTGTATCCAGTGTTATCAGTTAGTTAGTTAGTAAATAAATAATTAAACCAATTTGTGTGTTACAGAATGTAAGACTGGGGTTTGTGCGGACAAGGGCGACGTTCAGAATGAGACTGATATGTGATGATTAATAACTGACTGTTATCGATTTATGTATTCATTGATATATTCAAAAGTTTAATGGTAACTCGTTAAACAATTTTTCCCGTGGTGCCCCAACTTCCTAATGAATGAATTGTTACCTGATTCATTTAATCGGATAATAATTAAACATAGTTCTTTTTTTTGGATAAATAACAGTCATCAAATGAATCTAAGTCACGTCACGACAACAGAATGACCATTACACAGGTGCACCGTGCTTCTACATCTGCATTTCTTGCTGTTTGGGGTTTTAGGCTGGGTTTCTGTAAAGCACTTACATCTGCTGATGTAAAAAGGGCTTTATAAATAATTGACTGATTGATTGATTGTGCTGGGGACAATAAAAGGCCACTCTAAAATGTGCAGTTGTTTTGTCACACAACTCAATGCCACATATGTCTCAAGTTTTGAGGGAGCGTGCAATTGGCATGCTGACTGCAGGAATATCTACTAGAGCTGTTGCCAGATAATTTAATGTTAATTTCTCTACCATAAGCCGCCTCCAACGTCATTTTAGAGAATTTGGCAGTACGTCCAACCAGCCTCAGAAACGCAGACCGTGTGTATGGCGCTGTGTGGGCGAGCGGTTTGCTGATGTCAACGTTGTGAACAGATTACCCATGGTGGCGGTGGGGTTATGGTATGGGTAGGCATAAGCTACGGACAACGAACACAATTGCATTTTATCAATGGCAATTTGAATGCACAGAGATACCATGTTATCCATAAATTCGGGCCTAAGGAATTTATTTTAATTGACTGATTTCCTTATAAGAACTGTAACTCAGTAAAATCTTCTAATTTGTTGCATGTTGTGTTAATATGTTTGTTCAGCATATTTCAAAGCACAGGATTCAAACTGACGTATCAAGACCAACCAACCTTGCCATCAACACTGTCCTCATCCAGGTGCTTACCCTCTTAAAGCCTCCATCTCTGTAGACTCCACCTCCTGCAGGTGCTTATACGCGGGACCAGCAACCCTTGGTCCCCGAGAGATGGGCGGGGTCCTCATTTGATGAGTGTCCCAGTGTCTTTGGGCTGGACTGAGGGACAGGGAGCTACTCCTGGGTCGAGCCATGTTAAAGAACACGTAAGACAGAAACAGAAAATATTGGTCTAAATATTGAAAAGGGTCACAAACGGATAACATTTGGGTCAGTGGTTATAGAGGCTTAAAGAACCACACTAGTTCCCACTCAGGAGTTTATTTTCAGCAAATAAGAGAAACAGGAGACTATAAAAAAATACATGGGACATGAACACATTGTGGATCATATACCAACATCTATTGCAATTGCAATCTTATTTGAATATACACATATTCATTCCCCCATCTGTTGTGAAGCCATCAGTGTGATTTTCATGCTAGCCGCTAACTTCGTAAAACTGTAAATCAAACGGAAATGTCCCAATTCTGACTGCTTTCGATGCATATAAGGGCCTTTGTGCCTGGCACCGAAGCCCAAATGCATATTAACATGTTTATTACCAATTACAATTACAATAAATATTTTTTACATTCCATGAAAGCAGATTATTTTTTACACCAACATATTGTGCCCTATTGTGGGATGATTAAATGTCTCTCTTGGCTGCATCCACTTCTGTAGACTGGGGCGGCCCATTTAAACTAGAGGCCCGGGAAGAACGAGAGGATGTTCTACTGTACAAGTACCTGAAGCGTTTCCCTTTGGACAGCGCTCTGTTGAGAATAGGTGGAGCCACTGTGGGTGCGCCAGTTGCCAGATTGCTGCCCCCTTGAGGAGGGGAGGACCCATGAGATTTGCAGCACTGCAGTGAAAGAAAAAAAAGGCAAAACAAGCACGAATTGAAGAAAATAGGAGATTGGAAAGTATATATGAATACACGTACGCACACAAGCCCACGTACACGGTAGCCATAGATAACACGATATCCACTCAGCTGAAGCTGCTGCAGTAGTCCTGAGTCACTGATATATGGTCCCCTCAACCCAGTCCCTTTAATTAAACTGCAGATTAAGTCAACACTTTCTGATTACTCTCACTCGCAGCTCTACCCCTACTTTCTACACAAATTAATCCCAGACAAAATAACGTTAATGGATTCCTAAAGAATTTCCCCTCAATTCTCTCTTTTTTCCTCTATCAAAATTGGAACAATTATCTTACAAGGGCCCCGGTACTGGGAACCTTTACGCACTCAAGGCGCAGAGCGACGCTCCAAAGCCTCCTGAACACAGAGATAAAAGTGTTATTCCAGTGACTAAAGTTCTCACATTTTTCGATTGGATGTGACTTAGGTTGTGTCTCGAATGGCAACCTATTCCCTGTATATCATGCACAGTGAATAGGGTAGTGCACTAGTGAATAGGCTGCCATTTGGGACAAAGCCTTAGAGTATTTTTCAGAGCTCTCATTGCTGATAAACTCACTCGCTCTTCTCTCCCTTGACACCCTTGACTCCCTTTGGAGCCTGTCACAGCTTGTTCTCCTCCGGAGCGGGAAAATGTGATCATTTTGACCACCCTTACATCTCGGCTGGGGGGAACGGGACTTAAGAGTAATGTGACATGAGGAGGAAGTATTGTAATCGGTGTCACAGGAGTCTGTCGGTGCAAACATGACCAGGAGGTCGTAAAAATATGAGATGAAACGTTTGGATGGAGACCTCTGTGTTTTTCCTTAGCTATTGTGCGCTAATGTGACACGAACATTTCCCAGGACATAGATATGTCTTATATGGGCAGAAAGTTTAAAGCTGATATGCATATCCTTGCTTCAGGTCCTGAGCTACAGGCAGTTAGATTTGGGTATGTCATTTTAGGCGATATTTTTTAAAAAGGCTCCGATCTTTAAAAGGATATACAGGTGCAGCCAAATATATTGGCACCCTTTCTTCCCCCCCCCCAAAAAAAGGACATACATTTTTTGGACTAAACCATAAAGAAAGCAGGTGCTCCAATCAAAGAAAGTACTACAATCGGATGCAGTCTAGAGTCAATAAATGGCATGTTCATAAAAAGTCTGCAAGCTAAAACACACATGATCATGGACATGACCACTCCACAGCACTCTACGGAGTAGGAGCTTCAGGAACATCCTGCCCAAAAGATCCACACAGAGGTTCAGAAACTTAAGTTCACAAATGTTCATTTAGAATATAAAGAGAAATGGCATGGACAAAATTATTGGCACCCCGGAGCTAGTTCTTAGTTGCACAGCCTTTGGCAAAGATGACTGCAGACAAATACTTATTATAGCCATCAATGAGCTTGCTGCACCATTCTACTGGCAATTTGGCCCACTTTCTCCCAGCAAACTGCTCTAGTTATTCAATGTTTAAGGGGTACCATAGGTTTTGTATGTGATTCAGATTTTGACTCCAGAGCAGTTCAGCATCTCTTCTTGAGGTCGTTGTCCTGCTGGAAGATCCACAACCTTCAATGAAGACCCAGTTTTTGCAGACTGGGTTGAACATTAGACCTTAGAACACCTCATAATCTGTTGATTTCATGATGCCTTGCACATGTTCAAGGCCCCCAGTACCAGAGACAGCAAAGCAACCCACACAGCATCATCAAACCTCCCCTATGTTTGATTGTAGGGAGGGTGTTATTTTCATTGAATGCTTCATTTGGTCGTCAGTAACCACAATCTGTTTTGCCAAAGATCTCAAATTTTGTTTCACTGGTCCACATAACATTTTCCCCAGGATTTAGGCTTCTTTGAAGCCAAATTAACCATTCAAAGAAAAATAACCTGGTTAAACCAAACATGAGAGGAGTTCAATAATGCTCTTTCTGGTACTGGGGGCTTGAATGTGTGCAATACATAATTAAATCAGCAGGGTTAGGATTAGGGTTAGGGTTAATGTTAAACCTGAATCAAACACTGAAGTGTGTTGCCAGTAGAAATGTGCAGCAAGCTTATTGATGGCTACAAGAAGATGTTGTTGACAGTTATCTTGGCCAAAGGCTGTGCAGCCAACTACCAATAATTGTGTCTTTATTATCTAAATTACAATTGCAAACTTAAGTTTACAGAAATAAAATTGGTTCTGAAATGTTGTGATCAAAATGATGTTGTATTGTTTTACTTATTTTAGAAGAAGTGCATTATTACTGTATATAGTAACTCAGTACCCAGTAAGTTATTGTAATTTTATAGGATACGTATTACAGTACAATTATTTACTGTAGGCACACTGGGGACTTAACCTCAGCCTGGATTTGAACTCGCAGCCTCTTGGTTGACAACAACTGAATGTCTTGGTACGCCACCAGGTCTGTTGGCATAACAGAGATTGGCCTCAGATTCATTGGCAACAATCTGTTTCTTAAAGTGTCCCAGAATCTAGTCAATAATTGTCTGATTTTTGGACAAAATCAACATCAAAATGGAGGTGCTCAGCAATACTTGATGTAAAGTCTGCATAAATGCTCTGCACAGCAAATTTGATATCAGAACTTTAAGACCGACAGTATTAAATTCAACACTTTCTTAGACATTATACTGTATGTGACACATCAAAATAGTGTTAACCTAACACTTTTCAAAGTGTTCACAAACTCGGTGTTGCAAATTATGACTTAAATGAACACTTTATTCAAGTTGGGGGGGTTAACATTGTAGGTTGTACAGCCTTATTTGCATATTTCCCAGCATGCCTTTCAAGTGAATGTGAGATATAAATCAGTGACAAAGAGATGATTGTTGTATTCGAGTTATGAATCCTTTACCAAGTGACTGCCTAAGTGCATGTTTTGGGATTTAAATTCAACCTTTACGACCGTAGTGTCCTCAGGAAATATTCACACCTCTTGACTTTTTGTTGTTTTTTACAGCCTGCTTTTAAAATGGATTCAATAATGTCAAAGTGGAATTATGTTTTTAGAAATGTTTACAAATAATTTAAAAATGCAAAGCTTGTCTTGAGTCAATAATCATTCAACCCCTTTGTTATGGCAAGCATAAAGTAGTTCAGGATTAAACATTTGCGTAACAAGTCACATAACTTGCATGGAATCTGTATGCAAACATAGTGTTTAACCCCTTAGAGTTGATTGACAAACCGGTGTGTCAATCTAAGATACACAGCATAAAAAGCCCCATCAAAATCTGTCAGTTTATGCAAGAGATATCAAGTTTTTTTTGCATTGGATGCTTCTCAATCCACTCCATCTGCCAGGTGGCAGAGCTAGAGCGGTGTTTGCCAGACCATGAGACATTCTGAAAATCGGTCTTCTCACAAAAAAACGTCTGTAGCGTTCGAACGGTTGGACCAACAAAGTATTATGACCACTCTATGGAAAGGGGAGACTCACAAACACAATGTGGTTTTGCTTTAAGACACCCATAAGTGTCATGGGACTCGTCTGAAGGTAACCGGTACCGGTTTTTAAAAAAGCTAATGGAAGTATTAAGGTAGTTTTGTGCCGACCCAAAAAAAGGGTTAAAGACTGTATGTGTAAAAAACTAAAAATGTGATTTAGGACAGACTTCAAAACCTTGCTTCTTATGGTTAGTTTTTTTTACTGTCCTTTTGCCATTGATTAATGTGTTATTCAATGCATTTCTATGGCTTTTAGTAGTAATGGCCTAAATCAATATTTTATCAAATAATTTTGTAGAACCCTTTTAGATTCCATGTAGAAACCTTTCTATAGAGGGTTCCATATGGAACCCAAAATGGTTTCTCTTTTGGAGACCCTTTTTTCTAAGAGTGTAGCATCAACACTCAGATATAACACACTTTTACCTGAGCGCCAAGATTTTAACACTTGCCAATTTGCTGTGTGGGGATTTGAACTTGCAACCTTTTGCAAGTTCATATTAATGGTGAAGAGACTGGCACTGTTGACTCCTATAAGTACTTGGGAGTTATAGCGGACAAACTGAACTGGAAGGAGAATTCTCAGAGTATCTACAAAAAAATCCCAATCCAGACTGTACTTTTTAAAGAAGCTCAGATCTTTTTTTTTTTTACAGCACTGTAGTGGCTAGTGTGTTGTGTTATGCCATTGTGTGCTGGAAAGGAAACTTAGTGAAGGAGGACACATTTATTTGACAAAATCATGTAGAAAGAAAATGCTACAATCAGATGCAGTCTAGAGTCAATGCATATTTGGGGCGTGATCTAATATATGTAGTTACATTAGTGAAAAAGGTCCTAGCCTGTTTATCAACCCTGGTATTACATGTGGATTCGATGGTAGTGGCACCTTGTACTTTAGATTTTGGTTTTGAGTTATTAACATGGTATTTCACAGGTGTAATTACAAAATATAGTTACATAGTGGAACAAGAACATGTGTAATAACATCAGTAATATAACATGTAGAATAATCTTCAGCAAGTGGACGTGTAATTACACATTCCTTGTTCCAATTGTGTAATAACTGATAGTGCTACAACCTTATTACCATGTAATTCCACTACATTACTACAGTTACTACTGTGTAGTTAAATAGTAATACTTAAAGTATGCGTTACCGATTGGCACAAATACCACATATTTTAGACCATGCCCCTATATATGCTAATGGTGGCATAGCAGGAAATTCAGGTTGCTGGCAATCAAGAGGTTGTGAGTTCAAATCCCAGGTGAGATTGAGTCCCAAGTGTGCTCAAAATAAAGAAAGGTACAAGATTTTACTGTAATTCTTATCTTGTAAAATTACAATAACTTACTGGTTACTGAGTTGCAGTTTCCACTTTCATAACAACAACAACGACGACGGCTATCAACGTCTTTTCCAGCTAGTATTTTTTCTAATACTTTTCATTTTTACGTAAACATATTCTGACAATAAATACATTTATATTTAATTGGGAAATAAAATATCACAATAATAAGGCCTGTAACAGGAGAGTAGGCCTCTAATGAGCTGCTGGAAGAACAACAGTCAACAACCTCCTCACATGCAAGTAACCATTTGGTGAAAACGGTTACACATATACCCCTCACCCCTGACAAAGAACCTCTCACACATTTTGTTTCTCAAAGAATGTACTTATCTTAAATATATATAAACGCCAAAGTAGAATACAATAACGACGGCTATTTCCTTATCTCACCTTTTGAAGCTGCAGGCCGTACTGAGGCCTGGGGCAGGATTTAGACATCAGCCCAGAAGAGTTGATACTGCACTCCCTCAGGTTCCAGCTCTCAGAGAAATGCGTCCGGAGCTTTTCCCTGTGTCTCCTGCAGAGGGAGAGAGGCCATACCAAGTTTTAATACAAAGGACCAACCTTCAGCTTTCATGATCCTCAGCTACAGTGGGCCTACTGTACAGTATATTTCTCTGGGTTAGAGCTTTGTGTCCCTGGCTCTTGTACACTTGATCCACTGCGTCTGAGCTGCGTTCACGTCTTACGGGTGCCTCGTCACCGCTTGATGAGATTCTGTGGTCCAGATAATCCAGCTCTTTGTACGCACAGTCACAGGGTGCAATTACAATGGGTGTAATCGTTTTTATTGAACTGTTACACTGCTTTAAACGGCACCCCTTTTGCTACATGGTGAATGTTGCCAATAACAATGGTAAATTCAACCCATGACAAGGCTCAATTATTTTTGCAGCCATGTTAAATCATTTGTAATCAAGCAGCCGTTCGATTATAGTGGCAGACGCTTTGAGGCAGGCGCTTCTACGTTCCAAAGCCAGTAATGGCCGTTACACTATTGTTACATTGTAATAATTGCAGAGAGCCAGGATAGTGGCGAGGGAAAGGTGCTCAGAGCGGAGAGGAAGATGCGGTGTTTTCAAAGTGAAGGTTTAATCAAAGTGATGTTGCATAAGACTTCCACTAGGCACTCTGGCATTTGAGCAGCGAAATTGCAACATCATTTGTCGAAGGTGAGCTCCAATTAGATGTTGCCGTTTGTACTGGTAGTGGAGTAGACATCACCCTTATCCAATTATGATGAAGTTTGTCAGCTCTACATGCTCACAAGAAAGTGTTGTAACACTGGATATATAACAAAAGGTATATTGCATTAAACTTGTTTTGAGCATGCTAATATTTATAATGTTTTGTCTTTCTATGCGGCAATAATTATATCAACTTAAAATGGCTGACAATAAATAACTCGCTCCAGGGAGAAGTTTCCCGTAGGTACAGATACAAGGTCAGCTTCCCCTCCCCCAATCCTAATTTTAACCATTAGTGGTTAAAATGCAAAACTGCCCCAAGATCAGTGTCTAGATGGAACTTCCCTCTACACCAATGGGAGGATACTATACATTATAAGAGGCCTTGTATGGGGCCTTTCTTATCACAAGCCTTTCTGCATTAAGTGAAGCGTTTGCCAAAAAAGCAACACACCATAGACAAAGATTTTGCATTGTGCACAGGCAACAAAAGGAGAATTGAATATTTCCCGGCCAGAAGGAGATGTTTCTTACACAGTGAGAACTACTGAATTAAATAGAGCACAATTTGTATTATATCTCTATGGTGATAATAGAATGGGCTTGGAAGCTTTAACCCTGGCAAATTGATGGGAAAACTCATTAATACAATGGGTGGGTCTAATCCTGAATGCTGATTTGTTAAAACCTCATTCCAGCCGGTGTCTATTCAACAAGTTACCACCAGCTAAATCTATGACTTTAAAATGACTGTCAGGCTCTGGCCATAGGGAAGCCTCTGGCTATTTGGTATGGTGGTTAAGGGCCTGACAGGGGTGTTTATAAAAGTCTATGGTGGTTATGGTCAGGGCCTGACAGGGGTGTTTATAAAAGTCTATGGTGGTTATGGTCAGGGCCTGACAGGGGTGATTATAAAAGTCTATGGTGGTTATGGTCAGGGCCTGACAGGGGTGATTATAAAAGTCTATGGTGGTTATGGTCAGGGCCTGACAGGGGTGATTATAAAAGTCTATGGTGGTTATGGTCAGGGCCTGACAGGGGTGATTATAAAAGTCTATGGTGGTTATGGTCAGGGCCTGCCAGGGGTGATTATAAAAGTCTATGGTGGTTATGGTCAGGGCCTGACAGGGGTGATTATAAAAGTCTATGGTGGTTTTCTGTTGGTCCCCAATTAGAGGCAGCTGCTTCTAATTGTCTCTAATTAGGGACTCTATTTAGTATGTGTGTTTTCATGCTTTGGTTCATTGTAGTGTTTGCCTTGTTGTGAGGGACACTCACACTTTCTATTTCACGTCTTTGTTGTTTTCGTGTAAGTTCGCTTGTCTTGAATAAATTATGTCGAACTACAATTACTGCAGCGCTGCACCTTGGTCATTCACACACCCGCTTGGTGATAATGCCTATTTACTCTGTTCCATCAGACTTCGCAATCCACTGTCTCATCAGCCCAGCCGGGCAATTTATAAAGTTGATATCCACTATAAAAAGCATCTAGACATTATCTCGCATTTCTATTAAACTAACATTTAGTTTTCAACAGCAGAGATTTGTATAAACCTTGCTGTCTGTCTCTCCGACATTCAATATTCAAATTCGATCTCCAGCTGTCCCATAGTAATGAACGTGTCAGGAGTCGGGACGAGACAGACAGGCAGGCAGCGTTTCTCAGCTCAGCCAGGCATAATTTTTATGGTACAAAGAAATGTCAATTGAAAAAAGGTAAAACTGTCAGGTTCTGACTGTGGCCAGGTCTCTGGCTCCCTCTAGGGGGGAGCTGTAGGGCCACAGTTGGGGCTTGACAGTGCACTGGGTGTTTTTTATGTTGAGTTAATTTCAATCCTCAATTAGAGACAGCTGTCTTGAGTTGTCTCTAATTGGGGATTCTATTTGTGTTCATCTGTTTTCCACCTGTGTGTGGATTATTGTGTGTGTTGTACATTGGGTTAGTGGCTCACACCAGTTCACTGTTGCTACCTCGCCTTTGTTGTTTTTCGGTTTGTGTGAAAATTAGTAAAATAAAGGGAATGTTGCTCCACCAACGCTCTGCTTATCGTCCCGTCATTAGCCGTATTTGGCTAGCTAGCGAGCAAGGGATAAGAACAATACCAGTCGGTATGGCAATTGAACATTTAGAACGAACGGCTGGATCGCGTCCATAGATATAGAACAAAAAGACTGAACGACTGGGTAGCATCTCTAGCAACCGAACCGATTAAACGAACGACCAGCCGGCTTGGGTATAAACCCTAGATTTGTGTCGGGACTATATCTTGTGGAAGGATTAATTAGTATGAATAAGTTCTTCAAAAGAAAGTTTATGAAAATGTGAATTGTGAATTCACAAATTATTTGTTTATCTAACAGTTTCGTTATTGTGTGAGGATTGATTTAGACAAAATGCTGGCTGTACAATTTAGCTAGATAGAAAAAATTTAATTGCCAACCAATGTTCCCTCTTATATTTTCTGTGCAACTTCCAGCATGCGTTTACTGTGAACACTGAGGCTGTACCCGTTTTAAATTACAGTTTTAACAGTGACCATGTAGGCTACTGTGGCTATTTGATCATACCATCAAAAACAATGGAGAAAAGGCATCCCATAACATTTTAACATGGAAATAGCTGTTCTATCATTCAGCCTACAGTAGCAGCCAATGTGTGGTGTTCAATGTTGGCCTACATTCCATGAGACATTTGATCCACTTGTCCTTCAGACAAGGAGGTGACTGAATGTTGTTGTGTTGTTTTATGCAAGAAACCACTTAACAAAATAAAATGCATTATTAATCCCATACCATTGTTACAGAGAATCAGACAAATTATGCTACCCTCTGCCTATTGGCTCCTTAGCTTATTCAAGCCTGTCTCTTTTGTGTTCTTGTAGGAAGCATTCATCCCCTGTTGACTACAAATTATCTATAACTGGGCTAATAACTCACTAACTAGCAAAGGATATGAACAAAATGTACACACGTGGCTACATGTACCTCTTGCTTTGATCTCAAAACAAGTGCATCTACTCAACAGCTCATGTGGTAAACACAGTCCAGTTCAAAGTAAATGGCACAGATCCATATATGGCAATGGTCTATTTGCATATAGGCCTACTGCAGCTCTGATTGGTTATGCCGTACAGTCTGTATAGAGTCTGGGCTGAGTAGTGATTGTCAATGCAATAGAATCCTACTCTGATGCGTTCTGCCTACAACAAAATCTCTTGCATAGTTTGTTCTGTTCTGTTTGTATGTTGCATTGAAAGTGGCTAATATTGGGCTGATTAGATCACAATTGCCACAGTAAAGGGAAACATTGATGGTGTTAACAGGTAAAACTCTGGAACAGTGGTCACCAACTATTTTCTGAATGAAGATCACTTTGTCTAAATGCAAGCCAAGATCTACGTCTCAGATTTGTTTTTAACGTGACTTAAAAAAGGTAAGCATAAGCAACATTAACCAATTAAAAACAGTACTGTAGCAATGAGGTTTGTACAGTAAGCTATAGGCCAAATACATTATCACTGCATATTGGCTTTGCTTGAATTGCCCTGACAATGCATTGTTGTTTGGGCCATTTAATATATATATTTTTTAAACATTTTAGGTAGGCTATATGATCACACCGTTAATAGATCCATTGTTTGTATTACTTCTGAAGCACAGCTGAGTGAGCATACATTTCAATAGTTTGCTTTTTATTTTACGGGGCTGATGGTGCATCTGATGGTCAGTCTCAGCGTCCCTTTCCTCCACTGTCACTGACCAAAAAGGGACACAGTCTTCCAGCTGATGGCAAAACTCCAGTCGCACTGCATTATTTCTGCCTCATGCACAAATTCATGTTGTTACTCCTATGAAAAGGGAAAGTTAAATATTCCTATTAAAAAAGACCCAAGCTGCTAATAATAACTACAAAGCAAACCTATAGATACTACTGATTCATTACTGCTGCAGTGCTTCTTGTAGTGCTAAATGGAAATAGGAAGAACGCGCATTTTATGGCTTCTAAAAGTGTTGAATACAAAGTGTTGACAGTGCTGAGAAACAACTTAAACATGAACTCACTCATAAAAATGTAAATCTCACAGTATTAACTTTGCTGTATCTTTCTTTTATGGCTGCTACGTTACTGCAGACACGGTCATCTGAGCCAGTGGTAGGCTTATAGTGCACTTGATTTGCTGTCTGGGACTGCTGGGAAGGCAGAGTTTGTACCTTCAGACACAGAAATGGTTCAAAATGGCAATAGTTTACCTACCCGGGACGCAGAGCAGCTGAATCGGGTGCTCCTACCACCAACAGCCAATAGGAACACAAGGCTTTTACAGAAATGTTTGGTCATCGACTAGGAATGCCTTGGAGATCGACCAGTCGAACACAATCGACCACTGCTCTAGAAAGTTGGGTGAAGTTCAATCTCGTGCTTCTCTCTGTGGGGCTTCGCGACTAGCTTCTAAGAAACGATGCAGTATTTTGTTTGTTTATGTACTTTTTTTCACGTTATTAGTCCTTCTGTTCACCCGACTTAGAATAAATCCTCCCTCAAGCCGATACCACGTCGGCCCTCAAAGAACTTCATTGGACTTTATGTAAACTGGAAACCAAATACCCAGAGGCTGCACTTATTGTAGCTGGGGATTTTAACAAAGCAAATCTCTAAGCTGCAAAATTCTACCAACATATAGACTGTAACACTGGAGCCGGTAAAATTCTGGATCGCTGTTATTCAAACTTACGGAATGGTTACAAAGCCCTCCCCCGCGCCCCTTTTGGCAAATCAGACAATGACTCCATTTTGCTCCTCCCCTCCTATAGGCAGAAACTCAAAACAGGAAGTACCCATAATACTGGTCTGACAAATCGGAATACATGCTCCAGGATTGTTTTGATCACGTGGATTGGGATATGTTCCGGGTAGCTTCAGACAATAATCTAAATGAATTCTCGGACACTGTGACCGCATTTATAAGGAAATGTATAGGAGATGTAGTATCCACTGTGTCTATTAAAACACCGCCTTCAACCACGGCAAAGTGACTGGGAATATGGAAGAATATAAACAGTGTAGTTTATTCACTCTGCAAGGCAATCATACAAGCTAAACGTCAATATAGAGATAAAGTGTAGTCGCAATTCAATGGCTCAGACACGAGACGTATGTGGCAAGGACTACAGACAATCACGGATTATAAAAGGAAAAACAACCACGTTTCCGAGACCGATGCACACCGTGGTGGGATCAGTCTGTGACTGAAGGTGCTCCTCTGCGTCATAACCATGGCATGCAGAGGGAGATGATGGCCAGCAGTTTGGCCAGGAAACGTCTCTCTGCCACCTCCTCTAGAGTGTCAAGGCTAATCCCCAGAACAGAGCTAGCCTTCCTGATCAGCTCATTTACCCCAGAAGCATCACCGGCTTTTATGTTGGCGCCCCAGCACAACACTGCAAAAAAGACTGGTAGAAGGTATGCAGTAGTTTACTGCACAAGTTGAAGGACCTGAGCCTCCTCAGAAAGTAGAGTCTGCTCTGGCCCTTTTTGTACAGAGCCCTGGTGTTACCATCACCATCACCATCTCCTTTGTTTTGCTGATGTTAAGCTGAAGGTGGTTCTGCTCACACCACAACACAAAGTCATTGATTGCACTCCTGTACTCCTCCTCCTGCCCACCTCTGATGCACCCTACAATTGCGGAGTCATCCGAGAACTTCTGTAGGTGGCATGTTTCAGAGTTATATCTGAAGTCCGAGGTGTAGAGGGTGAACATGAAGGGGGACAGGACCGTTCCCTGGGGGGCCCCTGTGTTGCTCACTGCCCGTTCTGACACACAGCTCTGTAGTCGCACAAATTGTGGCCTACCGGTCAGGTAGTCTCTAACCCATGAGACTAAGGGTGCTTCCACTTTCATCCTCTTCATCTTCTCACCCAGTAGCAAGGGCTGAATGGTGTTGAAGGCACTGGAGAAGTCAAAAAACATAACCCTCACAGTGCAACCTGCGTTGTCCAGGTGAGAGTAGGCCCTCTGCAGGAGGTAGATGATTGCAACATCCACCCCGATGTTGCGCTGATATGCGAACTGCTGGGGGTCCAGTGATGTACACACCAGGGGTCTAAGGTGAGCGAGGACTAACCTTTCCAGGGTCTTCATGATGTGGGATGTTAGCCCTACAGGTCTGAAGTAATTCAGGACTGTGGGGTGGCCTTCTTTGGCACTGGAACGAGGCAGGATGTTTTCCACAGCACAGAGACCCTTTCCAGGCTCAGGCTAAGGTTGAAGGATCGCTGGAGTATTCCACACAGTTGGTCAGCACAGACCCTAAGCACCCTTGGGCTGATGCCATCAGGGCCCGCAGCTTTCCACTGATGTAGTCTCTCCAGCTCTCTCTTCACTTGGTTGGTGGTGAAAGCCAGCCCAGGTGGGGAGGTGGGGGGAAGGGAGGTGTTGAGGATCAGTCCAGAGGGAGCATGGGAGGCGGTGGGGCCCCTCCTCCGCCCATGTCGCTGATTGTCTCAACAGTGGTGTTGTGAGCAAAGTGGGGGTGGGACAGCCGTGAGGGTGTGTGGCCTGGGGAGCTGGAAGGGAGGTGGACAGGGCCAGTATCGAACCTGTTAAAATATTGTTTCAGCTCATTGGCTCTGTCCTGGGTCCCCTCCGTCTGCCCACTGTTTGACTTTTTGAAGCCAGTTGAAGCCATATTTCTCATACCCTTCCACACCTCTTTCACCTGGCTCTGCCTCAGCTTGTCCTCCATCTTCTCCTTATACACTCTCTTCCCCTCATTAATCCGCAACTTCAGCTCCCTCTGGACGCACTTCAATTTGTCCCTGTCCCCTTCCTTGAAGGTCCTCTTCTTCTCATTCAGCAGGGCCTTCAGGTCGCTGGTGACCCAGGGTTTATTATTTGGAAAACAGCGTACCTTCCTGGTGGGTACAGTGTTGTCTACACAAAAATTGATATAGTCTGTTATGCAGTCAGTAAGTCCATTGATGTCCTCCCCATGAGCCTCACAGAGCACATCCCAGTCTGTTGTTTCAAAGCAGTCCTGTAGGGCCTCATTCGCCTCCGGAGACCATCTCCTAATGGTCCTAGTGGTTGCAGGCTGCTGTTGGACCATAGGTCTGTAGAGTGGGGTGAGGTGGACAAGGTTGTGATCCGATCTATCGAGGGGAGGGAGTGCAGTGGAGTTGTATGCATCCTTCACATTAGCATATAACAAGTCCAGAGTTTTATTATTCCTGGTTGGGCACTTCACGAACTGTTTGAACGTGGGCAGCGTTGAAGAGAGAGATGCATGGTTAAAATCCCACGAAATGGCAAAGAAAGCATAATGAATACAAATACAACTTGTGGTCAGTAGTTGTGTGGTTGTGGTCAGTGTTTAAACTACACTTGTTGCGTGTGAAAACTGAAAGAAGTGCAATGAGAAGTGACCGGGTGAAATATGGTGGTAGTTGTCTGAGGCAGTTGTTGTTAGGCAACAGTTGTCTTTGCTGGCCTGCTAAAGCCAGTGTGAGGAACATGCTAACATACAGTACAATAGGGATTTTAAACAAAATAAATGCTGCGCTCTGACCCACAAAACGTTAGATTCATGATAGTGTTGTTAGAAAAAAGCAAGGAAAGTGAACTTCATAATATGATGTAGCTTTATTGGAATTTGCAGCTGTTGTTGGTAAGTAATGAATCTTCTAGCTTGTGACATGACTTACTGCAAAAGAGAGCAGTTGATTAGTTACTAAAACAGCTCTATCTATTGATTGGTTGAAGCTGTTCTAATATTTTGTCTGACTCATTGGGGGTAAAAATGTCTGCTTTTGATAAAAATTCTGTATATTTGTCTAAATTATTCTCGCAAGATACCCGGAACATATCCCAGTCCGCGTGATCAAAACAATCTTGAATCGTGGATTCTGATTGGTCAGACCAGCGTTGAATAGTCTTCCTGTTTGAGTTTCTCTCTATAGGAAGGGAGGAGCAAAATGTAAAGGGAAACGTTAATGGTGTTAACAGTGGTCACCAACCAGCGAGGCAGACGCGTCAAAGTGGTCATAGTGCAACTGTTGAGCAGCTGAGTGCATGGTTGTTTGTGGGGGAAAGGGGTTGAGTGTGTGTGTGTGTGTGTGTGTGTGTGTGTCCCACAACTGTTGTGAGGGAGTAAAAGATGTTAGGGAGAATATAGGATGAACCACAATAATTGTTTGCTAAAATAATAATTGCTTACCAATGTAATTTTTGTAATGGCAACATTGGTAAGAGGTAACAATCCTTAGCATAACCTGACTATATTACTACAAATATGAATTGCTAATTATGAAATTAAGATAAACAGGATTTTAAAAATATATATTTATGTAATATAAATCGAGGTGGGGCGATGGAAATGCTTTTGGTGGTGGATCTGCTTCTGTTTTGTGGGTAACACTGTGTTAAATCGTTTTTATGGCGCAGTGGTCTAACTCAGTGCAAGCGGCGTCACTACAGTCCCTAGTTCGAATCCAGGCTGTGTCACATCCGGCCGTGATTGGGAGTCCCAAAGGGCAGCGCACAGCTGCTGGCCATCATGGACAACGTCACCCGCCCTCTGCATGCCATGGTTATGACGCAGAGGAGCACCTTCAGTCACAGACTGATCACACCACGGTGCCAGAGAGCGCTACAGGAGGTCCTTCCTGCCGGCGGCTATTAGACTATTTATTGCCTCACCGTGGTGCCATGCTGTCGGCAACATAGACCTGGAACTGTTGGGTGTTTAACAATTATGCATCCTTCCGTGAGTAACTCTGGTCTGTAATCACTCATTCACTTAGGACTTATTTATTCATTCAGGTCTGTATATACATTCTCATGTACAGTTGTTATATCATATCACGTGCAATATTGTAAGTAATTCTTGGAATGCATATTAGTATCCTGTCAGTTGTATCTTTTTTCATTGCTTTTAGTATATCAAATGTGCAATACATGCATTTATCTGTAATGAAACCCTGCTCACTAAGGATTGTATTTTAAGGGAATTACTATTATTACCCTAAATTATATCATACACACATTTAGCTATTTAAGTATCTCTTCCTGTCATTTACCTGTAAAGTTAATGTAACATCCACATTTTCACTTACCTGTAAATGTAACTGTATATTTACCTGTACAGTTAATTTAAGCATGCAAAATATTCACTTACCTGTTCATTTAACCAGTCTGTATATTAAGTAAACTATTATTACCCTCACTTATATCATGCACACTTTTAGCTATTGTCAGGCTCTGGCCATAGAGAAGCTTTGCTTCTCTATATTTCTATGGTCAGAGTCTGGCAGATCTATTATTTCTACGTCTGTGTGGTGTTGTGTGTGGGATCCCTAATTAGAGGCAGCTGCTAGGCATTACCTCTAATTAGGGATCTTACTTATATGTCTGTGTTCCACTCCGTTGGCGTGGTTCATTGTTATGTTATGTCCCGTGTTTGTGCTACGTGTGTTTGTTATATTCAGTTGTTATATTTGTATAGTTCGATAGTTCGTATTAATAAAGATGTCGAACTATGGATACGCTGCGCCTTGGTCTCTCTACACACCCGAACGTGACAGAATGAACCACCACCCGACCAAGCAGCGTTATACGGGAGCAACGGAGAGGAAGAAAGGAAGACAGCGGCGTTCTAGAGGTAATGGAGCCCGTAGTCAACCCCAGGAAAATTTCGGGGGGGGCTATGGGGATGGTCTGGCAAGGAGGAGGACGCGCCAGTACCACTATCCATGTGGGATTCACTGTGCCCGACATATAAATGGGGGGCGCAAAGTGTGGAAGAGGAGGATTATTTGGAGAGAAATTTTGGAGACGTTTTGGAGGAGATGTGGGAGATAGCGGAGGAAGTTGAACGGGAAATGTCGGAGTGGAATAATCCGTGCCCAGTCGCCTACTCCACTCCCGTGAAAGAGCAGTCCGCTTTACCGGTACCCAGTCGGGGTCCGGCCGTCTGCTCTACTCCAGTGCCAGAGCAGTCCGCTCCACCGGTGCCCAGTCTGGGTCCGGCCGTCTGCTACACTCCAGTGAGCCTCTCCAGTCCGGTACGTCATGTGCCTGCTCCTCGCACTCGCCCTGAGGTGCGTGTCACCAGTCCGGCGCCATCAGTGCCGACTCCACGCACCAGGCCTCCAGTGCGCCTCTCCAGTTCGGTACGTCATGTGCCTGCTCCCCGCACTAGCCCTGAGGTGCGTGTTATTAGTCCTGTGCCACATGTGCCGACTTCACGCACCAGGCTTCCAGTGCGCCTTCCCAGTCAGGTACGTCCTGTGCCTGCTCCCCGCACTCGCCCTGAAGTGCGTGTTATTAGTCATGTGCCACCAGTGCCGACTTCACGCACCAGGCTTCCAGTGCGCCTCCCCAGTCCGGTACGTCCCGTGCCGACTCCCCGCACTCGACCTCCAGTGCGTGTGCATAGCCAGGTTCCTCCAGTTCCGGCTTCACGCACCAGGCCTCCAGTGCGCCTCCCCAGTCCGGTACGTCCCGTGCCGACTCCCCGCACTCGACCTCCAGTGCGTGTGCATAGCCAGGTTCCTCCAGTTCCGGCTTCACGCACCAGGCCTCCAGTGCGCCTCCCCAGTCCGGTACGTCCCGTGCCGACTCCCCGCACTCGACCTCCAGTGCGTGTGCCCAACCAGGTTCCTCCAGTACCGGCTCCACGCACCAAGCCTCCAGTGCGCCTCTCCAGTCTGGTACGTCCCGTGCCGACTCCCCGCACTCGACCTCCAGTGCGTGTGCCCAGCCAGGTACCTCCAGTGCCGGCTACACGCACCAGACCGTCGGTGCGCCTCATCAGCCCGGAGACTCCCGTGATAGTCGACAGCCCGGAGACTCCCGTGATGGTCGACAGCCCGGAGCCTCCCGTAATGGTCGACAGCCCGGAGACTCCCGTGATGGTCGACAGCCCGGAGCCTCCCGTAATGGTCGACAACCCGAAGCCTCCCGTGATGGTCGACAGCCCGGAGCCTCCCGTGATGGTCGACAGCCCGGAGCCTCCCGTGACGCTCGACAGCCCGGAGCCTCCCGTGACGATCGACAGCCCGGAACCTTCCGTGACGATCGACAGCCCGGAACCTTCCGTGACGATCGACAGCCCGGAACCTTCCGTGACGATCGACAGCCCGGAACCTTCCGTGACGATCGGCAGCCCGGAACCTTCCGTGACGATCGGCAGCCCGGAACCTTCCGTGACGATCGACAGCCCGGAACCTTCCGTGACGATCGACAGCCCGGAGCCTCCCGTGACGATTATATGGCCGGAGTCGCCTGCCACACCGGTGCTCAGTCCTGGCCCGGTTATTTGCCCCGCTCCATGGCCTGAACTTATTTCCCCACCATTGTTGTTTCCAGGACCGGTGGGTTGCCCCTTTATATGGCCGGAGTCGCCTGCCACACCGGTGCCCAGTCCTGGCCCGGTTATTTGCCCCGCTCCATGGCCTGAGCCTTTTCCTCCACCATGGTCATTTCTAGGACCGGTGGGTTGCCCCTTTATATGGCCGGAGTCGCCTGTTACACCGGTGCCCAGTCCTGGCCCGGTTATTTGCCCCGCTCCATGGCCTGAGCCTTTTGCCCCACCATGGTCATTTCCTGGACTAGTGGGTTGCCCCTTTAAATGGCCTGAGTCGCCAGCCACACCGGGGTCCAGTTCGGGCCCAGTAGAAAAGGGGAGGAAGCTATCCACTTCGCCAGGGCCGGAACCGCCACCGGCGATAGTTACTATTGGATGTTTTTTCCCTCCCTGACCCTTCCCTCATGTTGTTTGTTTTTCTTGCGGCCGGGAGTCCGCGCCTTTGGGGGGGGGTACTGTCAGGCTCTGGCCATAGAGAAGCTTTGCTTCTCTATATTTCTATGGTCAGAGTCTGGCAGATCTATTATTTCTACGTCTGTGTGGTGTTGTGTGTGGGATCCCTAATTAGAGGCAGCTGCTAGGCATTACCTCTAATTAGGGATCTTACTTATATGTCTGTGTTCCACTCCGTTGGCGTGGTTCATTGTTATGTTATGTCCCGTGTTCGTGCTACGTGTGTTTGTTATATTCAGTTGTTATATTTGTATAGTTCGATAGTTCGTATTAATAAAGATGTCGAACTATGGATACGCTGCGCCTTGGTCTCTCTACACACCCGAACGTGACAGCTATTTAAGTATTTCTCTGCCATCGACCTGTATAGTATAGTTAACCATGCAAATACTCCTTATTTATCTATATAAATTTGCAATATTTGTATCATTTATTTATATACAGTATATATATATTTTTTCACCTAACACTCTGTAACAATGTATAGTGTACATATTCAGCCATCCACCCCATACTATGCAATGTCTTTTTATAGCTTTTTTGCACTCCAGACTTCTTGAATTTTTATACTTTTTCATACTGCCGCTCTATGTATCATGTATTGCTTATCTGTCTTTTGTGTATTTTCCTCCTGGCATTTTGCACCTGCCCTGTGTTTTTTCTTAGCAGCTTGACGAAGAAATTTCCCCTCGGGGATCAATAAATCTATCTATCTATCTATCTATCTATCTATCTATCTATCTATCTATCTATCTATCTATCTATCTATCTATCTATCTATCTATCTATCTATCTATCTATCTATCTATCTATCTATCTATCTATCTATCTATCTTCCGAATTAAACTCTGGAAGATATATGTTATTTATCGATAACAGTCACTTATTAATCATTATCTCATATTAGTCTGATAATCTGAATGGTCATAGACTTCTTGGATCTGCAAGAACCTCTGCTTTACTTATGATTCTGCATTACGCAAATTGGTTTAATTATTTATTGACTAACTAACTAAATAATAACACAGAATAATACATGAGAAAAAGTCCCTGGCGGACTAACAACAACATGACTACTTGGCTACCAAAAGAGAGAGAGAGAGACACAAAGAGAAAGAGGCACTTATCGTTGATACATTTGGAGACTACCCTCAAAGTAATCATAATATTTTGCTCACGAACCACCGCCCGTTTGGAGTAAGAAATCATTAATGTATTTACGTGTAGATGTCTTTGTTCGTTGTCTATCTCTGTTGAAACCCCGCCTTCTTAAAAGGGGGTTTTAGTGTTGTCGGTGTAAGGCTTTGGTTGTCCACCAGAGGTCACAATGTCCTTCTTCTTAGTTGTCCTGGTCTTGTAGGGGAGTTTTCCTTTAGAACAACTACTTAGATGCACCAGTGATTGTCTGAGAGGGGATTTTCTTCTTCCTTCACCTTGTATCTTTGGTCAGAGTTTGAAAAACTTTACACGCACAGCTGAAACCTGGCAATGTTCTGGTCTAGTCTGGGAGTTGATCTTCCCCTCGTGTTGAGGTTCAAGGTTCTAACCATTTCAAACGTGTAGCCCACCGTCTCACGTCTTTCTGGTCTAATGGTTACCAAGGCTTTTTATGCACTCTGGGTAAAAGGGGCATTCCATCATGCGTGGCTAGTTAGCTTATATGAAAAACAATTATCTCATTAGAACACTAATTCACATTCATATCTTAACAAAAATACTCTCATCGGTAATCATATATCCTATACAACACTTGGATGTAAACTTGACAGATTTTCTTGATACCATTCTTAATGAAATCACAAAATAATAAACAATATGACATGATTATTCTTTAGATCCCCACTGACCATTCCCCACACACTTATCTTAGAAATATTGTTCCGGTATTGACTTTTTGGACGTTATAGTTTTTGCGACAAAAGTATTCTGGGGACAAAGGACATTCCAATCACCATACTAGAGGGCCAGAGAGAGATTATCTTTACTTAGATTTATGACTAGGTTGGTGAGGTGTTTTTTAGCAGCAGGGACTCGGAGACTAGTCAGGATCAAGGGAAAGATGAACGGAGCAAAGTACATAGAGATCCTTGATGAAAACCTGCTCCAGAGCACTCAGGACTTCAGACTGGGTTGAAGGTTCACCTTCCAAAAGGACAACAACCCTAAGCACCCTAAGCACACAGCCAAGACAACGCTGGAGTAGCTTAAGGACAAGTCTCTGCATGTCCTTGAGTGGCCCAGCAAGAGCCCGGAATTGAACCCAATTGAACATCTCTGGAGAGACATGAAAACAGCTGTGCAGCAACGTTCCCCATCCAACCTGACAGAGTTTGAGAGGATCTGCAGAGAAGAAGTGGAGAAACTCCCCAAATACAGGTGTGCCAAGCTTGTAGCGTCATACCCAAGACTCAAGGCTGTAATCGCTGCCAAAAGGTGCTTCAACAAAGTACTGAGTAAAGGGTCTGAATAGTTATGTAAATGTGATTTCCGTATATATATTTTTTACATTTGCAAAAATGTAAAAAAGAAAAAAAAGAAATTACAGTTTTTGTCATTATGGGGTATTGTGTGTAGACTGGTGAGGGGAAAAAACGATTTAATCCATTTTAGAATAAGGCTGTAATGTAACAAAATGTGGAAAATGTCAAGGGGTCTGATTAATTACTTTCCGAATGAAAGAAAAGCTGATGACACATGTAGCTCAACTATTCCAAACAGCAGCTACTGCAGCAGAATGGGCCTTCTTCTTCTTCTTCTTCTTCTTCTTCTTCTTCTTCTTCTTCTTCTTCGAGCAAGATGGAAGGAGCTATCAATATAGTCAATGTTTACTTTGACAACTTGTCACTTTGGTGGTAGCTAATGTTGAATATTTGAATCCTGTTCATTTTCTAATGATGGTATTTTCTGTTTTAATAGCCGACAGTAAGCGATCTACACATTAATACTGACAAATATATAAGCCGCAAGAAAAGTGAGGACACATTTGTATTTGTTTATGGGTAGGTTGTTGTATGATTGTTATCTTAGCATTCTCAAATATGTTACATGAAATAGTGGTGCGAAGATCATGCATTAACTTAATTTTGTTTTATGCTTTGTCATGTCTCAGGAAGATAGAACTCCGCACAACACCTGCTGGTCATTCAGCTGAGATTAAGGTACACAGGTGGAGTTTGAAGGTGAGTAGTGACATAAAGACATTGACTGACTAACATACAGTGACTTCAGAAAGTATTCATACCCCTTGACTTATTCCACATTTTGGTGTGTTACAGCCTGAATTCAAAATTGACTCACAATACCCCATGATGACAAAGTGAAAACTTGTTTTTAGATTTTTTAAAAAATGTATTGAAAATAAAATACAGAAATATCTCATTAACATAAATACATGTTAGAATCACATTTGGCAGCAATTACAGCTGTGAGTCTTTCTGGGTAAGCCTCCAAAAGATATTTGCACATTATTCTTAAAACAATTCTTCAAGCTCTCTCAATTTGGTTTTTATTATGTCAAAACTGTAACTAGGCCACTCAGGAACATTCAATGTCGTCTTGGTAAGCAACTCCAGTGTGTATTTGGCCTTGTGTTTTAGGTTATTGTCCTGCTGAAAGATGAATTTGTCTTGCCGTGTCTGTTGGAAAGCAGACAACCACATTTTCCTAGTCCTAGTGATACTCAGTGATGTGTTTTGTTGGATTTGCCCCAATATAACACTTTGTATTCAGGACATAAAGTTAATTTCTTTGCCACATTTGTTGCAGTTTTTAGTGAATTATTGAAAACACCTCTACCTTCCTGCTAATGCTGGTTCATGCTTTTTGTGTCTTACAGTTGGCATCCTTTAACTACCTGGTGTAACAATCACTCACTTGTTGCGGTGATAGAGAGCCATGCACGCCACTCCGAGAAAACTGATTCCTGAGGCGATGATGAAGATGGACATCACCTGTCTCTGGTAAGTCTCACGGCTCTCTGTGGAGACACAGGCAAATAAATATGATGTTAAAGCCACAATCTGTATATTCATGTAGAGTGCCATCAAATGGAGTTAGTAACACACTTTGTGGAGACACACTCGATATGCATGTAGAGTACCATCAAAATAAATCCTTGATAGTAACACACAATAGGAATGGTCGGTCTCGTGACACAAACAAGATGTGCATACAATGCATTCAGAAAGTATTCATACTCCTTGACTTATTCCACATTTTGATGTGTTACAGCCTGAATTCAAAATGGATTAAATTCTAGCTTTTCTCACCCATCTACATACAATACGCCAATACCTCTTGCTGCTCATTGGACCTTACGATCACTCGGCTACACAGCTGAGGTCTGCTGGACTGATCATCAGCCAGGAGGTCGATGTTCCCTAACACGGTACCTCATTCTGTTTACCTGCTAGGCCTCATCCTCGAACTCAGGTCCTGTGTGAATGCTTAGCATCCTCTAGCTGACCCTCTCCGCCGATTCATCGCCATTACCCGTTGTTGTCTTAGCTCTCTCATATTACCACCTGTGTTTGTTCTCTCATGTCAATATGCCTTGTCTGTTGCTGTTTAGGTTATTTGTTATTGTTTTATTTCACTGTAGCGGCCCCAGAAATCTGCTCACCTGGCTTAACTGGTGCCTCCAGCGATGCAACCTATATCATCATTACCCAACGCCTAGGTTTACCCCCACTGAACTCACATCCTACCATATCCCTGTCTGTACATTATGCCATCAATCTATTCTATCGCGCCCAGAAATCTGCTCCTTTTATTCTCTGTACCCAATGCACTAGACGACCAGTTCTTAAAGCCTTTAGCCGTACCCTTATCCTACTCCTCCTCTATTCCTCTGGTGATGTTGAGGTAAACCCAGGTCCTGTAGCCCCCAGTACTACACCTATTCCCCAGGCGCTCTCATTTGTTGACTTCTGTAATCGTAAAAAACCTTGGTTTCATGCATGTTAACATCAGAGGCCGCCTCCCTATGTTTGATTTATTCACTGCTTTAGCACACTCTGCCAATCCTGATGTCCTAACCGTGTCTGAATCCTGGCTTAGGAAGGCCACCAAAAATTATATAATTTCCATCCCCAACTACAACATTTTCTGTCAAGATAGAACTGCCAAAGGGGGTGGAGTTGCAATCTACTCCAGAGATTCTGTCATTCTATGCAAGACTGTATCCCAACAGCTTGAGCTTCTACTTAAAAAAATCCACCTTTCCAGAAATAAGTCTCTCACTGTTGCTGCTTGTTACAGCCCCCCCTCAGCCCCCAGATGTACCCTTGACTCCATATGTGAACTGATTGCCCCCCATCTATCTTCAGAGTTCGTACTGTTAGGTGACCTAAACTGGGATATGCTTAACACCCGTCAATCTAAGCTAAATGCCCTCAATCTCACACAAATTATCAAGGAACCTACCAGGCACAACCCTAAATCCGTAAACAAGGGCACCCTCATAGATATCATCCTGACTAACATGCCCTCTAAATACACCTCCGCTGTCTTCAACCAGGATCTCAGCGATCACTGCCTCATCGCCTGCGTCCGTAATGGGTCTGCGGTCAAACGACCAACCCTCATCACTGTCAAACGCTCCCTAAAACACTTTAGCGAGCAGGGCTTTCTAATCGATCTGGCCCGGAAGGATATTGACCTCATCCCGTCAGTAGAGGACGCCTGGTTGTTCTTTAAACGTGCTTTCCTCACCATAATAAGCATGCCCCATTCAAAAAATGTAGAACTAAGAACAGATATAGCCTTTGGTTCACTCCAGACTTTACTGCCCTCGACCAACACAAAAACATCCTGTGGCGTACTGCATTCGCATCGAATAGCCACCGCGATATGCAACTTTTCAGGGAAGTCAGGAACCAATATACACAGTCAGTTAGGAAAGCAAAGGCTAGTGTTAACCAGTGTTAACTAGTGGGATAATATCAAAGATGGGCCACCAACAAAAACAATGCCATAAACAATGGAGTTTAATATAAATGAAACCATAAGTACCACTGAACCAAAGTGATTTGCCATCTACTGTGGGGCTCTACATCCAACACAAACAAATGCAATGCAAGACACAAATATGTAAGACACAGGTCATATATATGGGGATATAGATATATACAGACATAGAGTATGTTAGTGAAACTATATGGGGGGATAGATATATACAGACATAGAGTATGTTAGTGAAACTATATGGGGGATAGATATATACAGACAGAGTATGTTAGTGAAACTATATGGGGATATAGATATATACAGACATAGAGCATGTTAGTGAAACTATATGGGGATATAGATATATACAGACATAGAGTATGTTAGTGAAACTATATGGGGATATAGATATATACAGACAGAGTATGTTAGTGAAACTATATGGGGATATAGATATATACAGACATAGAGTATGTTAGTGAAACTATATGGGGATATAGATATATACAGACATAGAGTATGTTAGTGAAACTATATGGGGATATAGATATATACAGACATAGAGTATGTTAGTGAAACTATATGGGGATATAGATATATACAGACATAGAGTATGTTAGTGAAACTATATGGGGATATAGATATATACAGACATAGAGTATGTTAGTGAAACTATATGGGGATATATATACAACGGGTGAAATAAGTATTGAACACGTCACCATTTTTCTCAGTAAATATATTTCCAAAGGTGCTATTGACATGAAATTTTCACCAGATGTTGGTAACAACCCAAGTAATCCAAACCAAAACAAATAAGTTCAGAAATTAAGTTATGTGTAATAATGTGAAATGACACAGGGAAAAAGTATTGAACACACTTACTGATATTTATTTAATACTTTGTACAAAAGCCTTAATTGGTAATGACAGCGTCAAGACGCCTCCTGTATGGAGAAACTAGTCGCATGCATTGCTCTGGTGTGATTTTGGCCCATTCTTCCACACAAACAGTCTTCAAATCTTGAAGGTTCCGTGGGCCTCTTCTATGAATCTTGATCTTCAGTTCTTTCCATAGATTTTAGATGGGATTCAAGTCAGGTGATTGGCTGGGCCATTCTAGCAGCTTTATTTTCTTTCTTTGAAACCAATTGAGAGTTTCCTTGGCTGTGTGTTTGGGATCATTGTCTTGCTGAAATGTCCACCCTCGTTTCATCTTCATCATCCTGGTAGATGGCAGCAGATTTTTGTCAAGAATGTCTCTGTAAATTTGCCCATTCATCCTTCCTTCAATTATGTGAAGTTTGCCAGTACCGTTTGCTGAAAAGCAGCCCCACACCATGACGTTCCCACCTCCAAACTTCACTGTTGGTATGGTGTTTTTAGGTTGATGTGCAGTGCCATTTCTCCTCCAAACATGGTGTGTATTATCACATCCAAACAGTTCAATGTCTGACCACACTATATTCTCCCAGTATTTCACTGGCTTTTCCAAATGTTGTGCAGCAAACTTTAAACGAGCTTCAACATGCTTTTTTCAGCAATGGAGTCTTGCGTGGTGAGCGTGCATACGCGCCATGGCGGTGGAGTACTGTTTTCTTTGAGACAACAGTACCTGCTAATTGCAGGTCTTTTTGAAGCTCTCCACAAGTGGTCCTTGGCTCTTGGACAACAACTCTTCTGATTATTCTTTTCACTCCTCTGTCAGAAATCTTGCGAGGAGCACCTGGTCGAGGCAAATTTATGGTGAAATGATGTCTATCCACTTCCGTATTATGGCCCCAACAGTGCTCACTGGAACATTCAGAAGCTTAGAAATGTGCCTATAACCAATGCCATCATTATGTTTTGCAACAATTAGGTTGCGAAGGTCTTGAGACAGCTCTTTGCTTTTACCCATCATGAGATGTGTCTTGTGTGACACCTTGGCAATGAGACCTTTTTGTAGGCCATCAGTTGGGACTGAACCAGCTGATATTAATTTGCACTGACAGGGGGCTGGATTGCTTTTTAATTACTGATAGTTTTCAGCTGTTGTCTTGGCTTTCCATGCCTTTTTGCACCTCCCTTTCTTCATGTGTTCAATACTATTTCCATGTGTCATTTCACATTATTACACATAACTGAATTTCTGAACTTATTTGTTTTGGTTTCTTTGTTTTGAAAATTTCATGTCAATAGCACCTTTGGAAATATATTTACTGAGAAAAATGGTGACGTGTTCAATACTTATTTCTCCCGCTGTATATACAGACAAAAATAATATCAAGACAACTGACTTTACCCATCATTCCCTTTCAGGTGTTGTCTGGCAAAAGCCTAACCTCCCATGTAGGCCAAGTTTGTGCAGTCTCTTTCTGACAGTGTACCCATGCAATTCGATATTGATTGTGGCAAGACAGGCCTGTAGATCCCTTGATGTTACCCTGGGGTTCTTAGAGACTTCTATGAGCATCTTTCGGTCAGCTCTTGGGCTGACTTTGGTGGGACAACCTGTCCTAGGTAGTTTGCCAGTGGTCTGGAATTTACGTCGGACAGATGTACTTCAAATTGCTTGGAAATGGATTTGTAACTCCTCCCAGACTCATGGGCATCAAAATCTTTCTTCTGAGGGTCTCGGGTAGGTCTTTTAATCTTTGAATGATGTGTTACCACACACCCATATGGTTAAGACCAAAACAGACCAATTTTCTTATCTTTATGGAAGGTTGGACCCTTTTGTGTGATTTGTTAAATTAGGTAACCTTTTATCTGTCAATAGTGTTGAAGTGAAGATTACATATCCATCTGTCCAAATATATATATATATATAAAAAAGAGAACCTTCCAGGGGGTGTACTTACTTTTTCACATGACTTTGGGTTATTCTACTTGCTTTGGAACAGGGCTTATGCCATGTAACGTGTGGCTGCCTAGTATATATATATATATATATATATATATATAAAAAAGAGAACCTTCCAGGGGGTGTACTTACTTTTTCACATGACTTTGGGTTATTCTACTTGCTTTGGAACAGGGCTTATGCCATGTAACGTGTGGCTGCCTAGTACTACATATCCATATGAGGACATCCTCAGTCTGAGGCTGTCCTCATATGGACAATGTATAGGACTATAAAGTGTTGTTTAGCAATCATCTCAGATTGCCATTGGGTGAGTTTGGACACAAGTGAGAGTAGTGATGAAGTTAGGACACACACACACACACACACACACACACACACACACACACACACACACACACACACACACACACACACACACACACACACACACACACACACACACACACACACACACACACACACACACACACACACACACACACACACACACACACACACACACACACACACACACACACACACACAGTCTGTGGTCTAGCTAATTCACTCCCGGTTTTGACACATGTCAACTTCTCTCCCCACTGCAGACCAGGGTTCAATTCCAACCCTTCCACCTGTATATCTAACATGCCTGTATCACCCTCTATCATTTCATAACTGTCTCAATAAATATACTGAACAAATATATAAATGCAACATGAAATAAAATACCCCAGAAATATTCCAAACGCACAAAAAGCTTATTTCCCTCAAATTTCGTGAGGAAATTAGCTTACATCCCTGTTAGTGAGCATTTCTCCATTGCCAAGATAATCCATTCTCCCCTGCCCAGTCATGTGAAATCCATAGATTAGGGCCTAATTTATTTATTTCAATTGACTGATTTCCTGTAGATTGCCATCCAATTGGAGCAGATTTTCATGCGAATATTCTAAAATCTGTGTAAAAACAACATGCTCATTTTCCCACCAAGGATGTGTTTCCATCAAATTGACTTTTTGCGGATAAAAGGCTGTGTGTGATGACGTAGTGCACATAAAAAAAAAACTTATGCGGTTAAATTCCCATGTACTGAGTTAGAAAATACAAGTTAAATGGGTTTCCGTTGCATTTTGCAGCTCTACTGCAGGTTTTCTCACAAAAACTATATTTTGTTATATAGCCGTTGTGGTATAGGCACTTGTGCTCTAGTTTACAGCTTGCAGATACAGTGCAGGTATAGCCTACATGATGGAATTATTATGGACAAAAGAGCAAGATTTGTTTTGTATTTGTCAATCTGTAGCCAAGCATCGATGATCATGTCACCAGAATAAGACCCTCTATATTTATTGGAAAGGAGCATTAAGCTCATCACCTTCCGCTTTCACCAACCTGTGAAGTTCATTCTAACTAATTTAATCTGTAGCCTAATAAACTGCTTTCCTCAGGAGTCGTAGTGGGAGGACCACAAAACATCATCGCGTTCACCTACATTACTCTCATAATTAATTTTACAGACACAAAAAGATCCCACTTTGTCTAGTGTATTTAGTTTTGTCGACATTCGGAAAGATTATACACAAATGTTCTGTTTCCATCAGGCCTGTCATGGCATTTTTTTTATTCAACATGTACTTTACTCGCATAAAAGGTTGGATGGAAACACGCAAAAATATGTAGTGGATTTCCAACTTTTAAAAAAACCTAAAGAAAATTAAAGCTGCAATTAGCATTGCCGGGGTTCAAGCTGTGCCACCATCAGGAAAAATTTGACAATTCTCCTTCTACTTCTGTACTCCTTACCACGGTTGTCAAATATCACAATTCAAAATCAACCAGATCATGCAATATGCTTTTGATGTATTTTGGGCATTTTGTTTTAAATTGACTACTTTTTAAAATGTCTTCTTCTGAACCGCTGGACCGATTGACACCAAATTAGGTATATGGCATCTATAGAGGCAGCTCTTCAATCGCTACATTCCAAGACTCTAGCTCATACAATATGGCTGCTATAAGCTCCCATTAATGGTTTTCCTGTCAAACAGCGCACCCATGCGGCCAAACAGAACCATACTCTACAGGAATTTGGTTCTGAATTCCATCACTCTGATCAAGAAATATAAACATGTAAGACCCATAGAAACATGTGCCCATTATTGCGCCTCCACGTGGTTGATCTAAAAGTACTTGCATATGTACGTTTACAGATGCAAAATTGAAAGCATCCTGTCGGGCTGTATCACCGCCTGGTACGTCAACTGCACCACCCGCAACCGCAAGGCTCACCAGAGGGTGGTGCGGTTGGCCCAACGCATTACCGGGGGCAAACTACCCGGCCTCCAGGACACCTACAGCACCCGATGTCACAGGAGGGCCAAAAAGATCAACAAGGACATCAACCACCCGAGCCACTGCCTGTTCCTCCCGCTGTCATCCAGAAGGTGAAGGTTAGTTCAGGTGCATCAAAACTGTGACCCGAGAGACTGAAAAACAGCTTCTACCTCAAGGCCATCAGACAGCTAAACAGCCACCACTAGCACATTAGAGTCACAGACTAGAAATCACTTGTCACTTTAAGGTATGGAACACTAGCCACTTTAATAATGTTTATAATGTTTACATATCTGGCATCACTCATCCCATATGTATATACTGTATTCTATACTATCCTTCGGTATCACAGTCATTTAAACAATGTTTACATATCTTGCGTTCCCCATCTCATTTGTATATACTGTAGCAATCTGGCCGGCATACGCCAGCTACATGTTGCGTTGTAGCTGAAGAGGAATTGTGGGTAGTTCATGCTTTACGTTAAAACGGTTGTGTTATGTGTTTATGTTTCTAGTAGTTAAGCTAATGTTATGTGGTTATGTGTTCTTAAGTTGTCTGAGTTCAGGTTATGGGGGCAGGGGGAAATGTTAGAGTGCCTACCGTTACCGAGCCTTGCATAGCCGGAGGTTAGGTTCGCTGCCAAAAGCTGAAGCAGGAAATAAAGTGTGACGTTCCTGGAGTCGTGCGGTGTATGGGGCACAGGAACTCTCTCTGGTAAATCAATCTCTGTCTCCTGCCATCTTCTTCTGGCTGAGCTTGCCATAATACTGTATTCAATACTCTTCTACTGTATCTTAGTCCATGCCGCTAGTCCTTGTGTATATAGGCCTAATTCATTCCTACTGTTAGATATACTGCACTGTCGGAACTACAAGAACAAGTATTTTGCGACTTTGCATGAACATCTGCTAAACGTGTATGTGACCAATAACATTTGATTTGAGATTAGGAATCAATCCTTTCTTTCTTATATTTATGTGTGTTATATGTTGTGAAACTGTTAGATATTACTGCACTGATGTAGTACTAAATTCGCAAAAATACGAAGTATACAAGCAGTGGACCCTATTGTCGTGCTTTTAGGGCCCATAAGGAAATGCTTCAGAAAATGGATATGGCTTCACAACATTTTTTGATTTGAAGATAATTATGACAAATGTTAAGAAAATGTTGAGCAATGTAATAAAGTAATGACTTTCCAAATTAGTTACGTTACACGTTGTGTTGGCTGACAATTTGTTAGCTACGCTATCCTTACGAAACGTATAGCATTACAGCACCGGTATGTTAGCTAGTTACCTAACGTTAGTTGGATACTAATACATGGAACTTGCCAGGCAGTATATTAACTATCTGCTATCTAACTAACTACCCAACGTTTATTGACTTGATTATTCACATAGTTCTTAGCTAAGTGGTATAGTTGTTGTTCGTTTCAATGGACATTGTTAATTCTGGCTATCTACTCCGATTTCAGAGCACTCTCACGCAGAATAACTGCTGAATTTATGAACACTCAACACCCGAAATGTGGCCGGTGTCGGCAAAAAATATGCGTAATTACATTCACCAACGCTCTGGATAACATGAAAACAGCCTAACCAGCTCTGCTAGGGTGAGTAAAATGGTCAGAGTGAGGTGTTCTCTCATTTGTGTCTGGAAGTAGATAGCCAACCTGTTCTTTTACAGTATACTAAAATTAACTTATTGTATATAGTATGTATTATATACTCATTAAGTATGTAGTATACAGTATGTTAATATGGGTATTCGAACACAGCCCTGGTCACACAGGGTGAAGGGTGTGAGCTTTCAAAGTTTGCATTTACAGTCACCATGTGGCCAATTGGCATGGCGTTGCATGAGGGTGTGGACTAGGGGCATATACACTATACAAAAGTATGTAGACCCCCCTTCAAATTAGTGGATTTGGCTACTTCAGCCACACCCGCTGCTGACAGGTGTATAAAATCGATAACATAGCCATGCATTCTCCATAGACAAACATTGGCAGTAGAATGGCCTTACTGAAGGCACCGTCATAGTATGCCACCTTTCCAACAAGTCAGTTCATCAAATTTATGCCCTGCTAGAGCTGCCCCGCTCAAGGTCTAGGAGCAACAACGACTCAGCCGCAAAGTGGTAGGCCACACAAGCTCACAGAACGGTACCGACGAGTGCTGAAGTGCATAAAAATGGCTTGTCCTCGGCTGCAACACTCACTACCGAGTTCAAACTGCCTCTGGAAGCTGCCATTGGACTCTGGAGCAGTGTAAACGTGTTCTCTGGAGTGATGAATCACGCTTCACCACCTGGCAGTTCGAGGGACGAATCTGGATTTGACGGATGCCAGGAGAACGCTATCTGCCCGAATGCGTAGTGCCAACAATAATGTTTGGTGGAGGAGGAATAATGGTCTGTGGCTATTTTTCATGGTTTGGTCTAGGCCCCTTAGTTCCATTGATTGGAAATCTTAATGCTACAGCATACAATGGCATTCTAGACATAATTCTGCCACCTACAGACGTTCTCAGATGACTCTGCAATTGTAGGGTGCATCAGGGGTGGGCAGGAGGAGGAGTACAGGAGCACAATCAATGACTTTGTGGTGTGGTGTGAGCAGAACCAACTTCAGCTCAACATCAGCAAAACAAAGAAGATGGTGGTGGACTTCAGGAGAACCAAGGCCCAACTGACTGCAGTCCCTATACAGGGGATGGATGTGGAAATGGTTGGGTCATACAAGTTCCTGGAAGTCCATATGGACAACAAGCTGGAATGGGCTGGTAACACCGGGGCGCTGTACAAAAAGGGCCAGAGCTGACTACTTTCTGAGGAGGCTCAGGTCCTTCAACGAGTGCAGTAAACTACTACTGCATACCTTCTACCAGTCTGTGTTGGCCAGTGCCATCTTTTTTGCAGTGGTGTGCTGGGGCGCCAACATAAAGGCAGATGATGCTTCTCGGGTAAATAAACTGATCAGGAAGGCTAGCTCTATTCTGGGGATTAGCCTTGACACTCTAGAGGAGGTGGCGGAGCGACGGATCCTGGCCAAACTGCTGGCCTTCATGGACAACGTCACCCACCCTCTGCATGTCATGGTTATGATGCAGAGGAGCACCTTCAGTCACAGGAAGGACCTCCTGTAGCCAGAGAGCGCTACAGGAGGTCCTTCCTGCCAGTGGCTATTAGACTATTTCATGCCTCATTCACTCAGGACTTATTTATTAATTCAGATCTGTATATACATATTCATATACAGTTGTTATATCATATCACATGCAATATTGTAAGTAATTCTTGGACTGAAATTATGTAGTCATTCACTCAGGAATGCATATTAGTATCCTATCAGTTATCTTTTTTCATTGCTTTTAGTATATCGAATGTGCAATACGTGCATTTATCTGTAATTAAACCTTGCACTAAGGACTGTATTTTAACGGAATTATTATTATTACCCGCTACCTACCAACCGTCCGACCGACCGACCTACCTACCTACCTATCTATCCAATTTGGGGAAGCCCCTTTCCTGTTTCGTCCCTGTGAAGGACCTCGGCGTTACTCTGGACACTGATCTATCTTTTGACGAACATATCAAGAACATTTTGAGGACAGCTTTTTTCCATCTTTGTAACATTGCAAAAATCAGAAATGTTTTGTCCAAAAATGAAGCAGAAAAGCTAATCCATGCTTTTGTCACTTCTAGATTAGATTACTGCAATGCTCTACTCTCCGGCTACCCGGATAAAGCACTAAATAAACGTTCAATTAGTGCTAAACACAGCTGCTAGAATCTTGACTAGAACCACAAAATGTGATCATATTACTCCCGTGCTAGCCTCTCTAGATGTGGTCAAAAGTTGTGTGGTTGTGGTCAGTAGTTGTGGTCAGTAGTTGTGTGGTCAGTAATTGTGTGGTTGTGGTCAATAGTTGTGGCCATTAGTTATGGTCATTAGTAGTTGTGTGGTTCAAGAGTTACTGTTGGTGAGTTATTTATGCAAATGTGGTTACATTTTTGTATTGTTTGTCATCAGGATTTATGGTAGTTGCATTGTTTATGGTCAGTAGTTGTGTGGTCAGTAGTTCTGTTGTTGTGGTCAGTAGTTGTGGTCATTACTTGTGGTCAGTAGTTGTGGTCAGTAGTTGTGTGGTTTTCGTCAGCAATTGTGGTCAATCTTCACCCTTGTTCTTTCCTCTGTAAGTTGCTATGGATACTTACTGTAAGTCTGTAAGTATCCAGAGCAACAGCTCTGATTGTGCTGCTCAATGATGACACAGACAGCTGCTAGCTGACATTAGCCACTTTTTGTACCTCTAAACTTCGTCAAACAACTGTGACAGTAGTTGTGTGGTTCAGTAGTTGTGTGGTCAGTAATTGTTTTGTTGTGGTCAGTAGTGTTGTTCAGTGGTTGTGGTCAGTAGTTATGTGGTTGTGATAAGTAGTTATGGATAGTAGTTGTGGTCAGTAGTTGTGGTCAGTAGTTGTGAGGTCAATAGTTGTGTGGTTGGGGTCAAGAGTTGTGTGGTTGTGGTCAGTAATTGTCTTCAGAAGTTGTGGCCAGGTTGTTGTGGTCAGTAGTTGTGGGGGTCAGTAGGTATGGGGATTAGATGTGTGGTCAGTAGTTGTGTGGTTATGGGCAGTAGTTGTGTCGTCAATAGTTGTGGTCAGTAGTTTTGTCTTTGTGTTCAGTAGTTGTGGTCAGTAATGGTAAGTAGTTTTGTGTTCAGATGTTGTAGTTTAGTAGTTGTGGTCCGTAGTTGTGTGGTCAGTAGTTGTGATGTCAGTAGTTGTGCAGTTGTGGTAAGTAGTTTCATTTATAAATGTTTATTTAACTAGTAGTTGTGGTCAGTAATTGTGGTCAGAGTTGTGGTGGTCAGTAGTTATGGTGATAAGATTTGTGTCCAGTAGTTGTGTGGTCATAATAATTGTGATTGTGGTCAGTAGTTATGTGGTTGTGGTCACTAGATGTTGTCATGACTGTCATTGTGTGATCCATATGGGTCAGATCATGTTTGCAATCAATAAACTTCCACCAGGCCCCCTCTCACCCGCAGAGGGGAGTAGGGAACTGTGTGCTATTTATTTTTTTTACAAATAACGCCCTTACAGTAAGTAGCCACGCCCTGAGTGAGGTTAGAGAGCATGTCAGCCTCACGGAACAGGAACCTTTTTTTTTATATATATATTTAATTTTTGCATTTTCCAATTAAGAACATTCAAACAAAAATTAGACAACAATATAACAAAGTGACAATAACCTTACAAGATAACAGTCAGAAATGTAATTGCAATACAAAAAAATAATAATATATATATATATATATATATATATATATATATATATATATATATATATATATATATATATATATATATATATATATATATAAAATTAGACATTGGATCATATGGTAATACATTTTTTTACATTGGATCATATGGTCACCTGCCGTAGGCTACATATATGTTAAGTGTGAAACATTACGTGAGGATTATATAGAGATGCAATCATTGTGATGTAAGGGGAGATTCTCCATATAATCAATAAAAGGTTGCCAAATTCTTTAAAATGTCTCCAACTTATTCCTCAAGAAGTAAGTGATTTTCTCCAGTGGGATACAACTATTAATTTCTGATAGCCACATTGCAACTGGCAGTGGGGAATCCGATTTCCATTTCAAGGCAATACATTTTTCGCAATAAACACTAGCAATATTTCTGTTAGCTTTATAGTATAGCTTTGCCTAAGATTGGACTTTGTAAAGTTACCCAGTAGACAGACCTCCGGGTCTAAAGGGAATGCAGTCCCATTAATTGAGGATATGTTATCGCATACCCCCTGCCAGAAACCGTGTAATTTTCAGCACTGCCAAGTGGAATGGAGGAATGTTCCTTCATCTGAGCCACATCTAAAACATAGGGAGGAGATATCAGGATTGAACTTGATGGAGGAAATTCAACTGGATCAGTCTGTATCTGGAGTTTAATGTGGAAGTAACACCATCCCTGCATAGGTCACTCCATAGTCCCTCATCAAGATTAATACCCATATCTTTTTCCCATCTAAGTCAGGGTTTATTTAGCCCAGTTAATGGTAGTTCTGACATAAGAGCATCGTAAACACAGGAAATGGTCTTAAACAGTGGTTGGTCTGCATGGCAGAGTTGATCAATAGGTAACAACTTAGGTAGATTCCATTGGCCCTTGAGATTCACCCTAATAAAATGTCACTGTTTTTGGTAACTAAAGAAATCCTTGTTGGACAAGTGGTATTTCTGTTTCAGCTGTTCTAAGGACATAAGAGTTCCCTCCTCATAACAATGTTCCAGAAGAGTGATACCCTTATCAGACCATGGTCTAAAGTTACTATTCTGGAAAAACATAGGATTCAATCTATTGTTCCATAGAGGGGTTTTAGGGGAAAGAAATCCCTCTCGTCTGAACAGCTCATGCAGTTTGCACCATGCCAGAACAGAATGCATAATTAAAGGGTTGTCTGTGATAGTTTTTTATAGATTTCATGTCCCATTTGTAAAACAGTTCTGCCCCAGTGTCCTCATGTACCTCAACATTGTTCAACCATGTGGGAGAAGGAACATTATCAAACCTCTGAGCCAGAAATCTAGACTGCGCTGCCCAGTAATACATTCTGAAATTAGGGAGGTTTAAGCCCCCTTGACCGTAATCAAGGGTCAGTTTGTCCAGGCTAACTCTAGGGGTTTTGCTGTGCCAGATAAACCGTCTCGTCAGCTTGTCGAGAGAGGAAAAGAATGCTGAGGGCACAATAGAAATTGTGGCAGGACATTCATTTTCATTACATTAATTCTACCCATTCTACCCGTTTTTTTCGTCTCTTTTCTTTAGTTTTTTTTGCTACAGTTGAACTATAATAGTTCAGGATTATGGATTTTCTCGCAGCTGAACGTCGATAGGAGTCGTCAATTATTATTATTTACAACAGAGCCCAGGTCCTGGATTTAGCACACGCAGCGCTGCTGCACCCCAGGCAAAAGTTTGATATTCCGGACGAGTTGAAAAGGAGACGGCGTGGACGTAGGGCGGGATTGAAGTGTAAAGCGAAGCTGAGGAAGTACAAGCCGGCTATACCGTCTATCATTATGGGCAACGTGAGATCACTACATAACAAAATGGACGAGCTTGAGGCTCTTGTCAGTGGACAAAGGGACTATCGTGAAGCGAGCCTAATGTTTTTTACTGAGACTTGGCTGAATGATAACATCCCCATAGGGAACGTCACTATCGGCGGTTTCCAGTCCATCAGAGCGGACAGGGATAGCGTCTCTTCCGGTAAGAGCAAGGGTGGTGGGCTGGCTTTATTAGTTAACAACAGATGGTGTAATCCGAGCCATATTACTCTTAAGGAAGAGTTTTGTAGCCCGGACATTGAGCTGTTAGCCGTTAGCCTGAGACCCTACTATTTGCCTAGGGAATTCACGGCGGTCATTGCTGTTATTGTTTACATCCCGCCCTCCGCGGACGCAAACACAGCATGTGACGTCATCCACTCTGTTATCGCGAGGTTACAGACAGCGCATCCCAGTGCTTTCTTTGCCATTTCGGGGGATTTTAACCATTTCGAGGGATTTTAACAACCTTGTCCACCTCATGCATCTCTCTCTTCAACGCTGCCCACGTTCAAACAGTTCGTGAAGTGCCCAACCAGGAATAATACAACTCTGGACTTGTTATATGCTAATGTGAAGGACGCATACAACTCCACTGCACTCCCTCCCCTCGGTAGATCGGATCACAACCTTGTCCACCTCACTCCAATCTACAGGCCTTTGGTCCAACTGCAGCCTGCGACTACTAGGACCATTAGGAGATGGTCCCCGGAGGTGAATGAGGCCCTACAGGACTGCTTTGAAACAACAGACTGGGATGTGCTCTGTGAGGCTCATGGGGAGGACATCGATGGACTATATGGACTATGGCTGCATAACGGACTATTAATTTTTGTGTAGACAACACTGTACCCACCAGGAAGGTACGCTGTTTTCCAAATAATAAACCCTGGGTCACCAGCGACCTGAAGGCCCTGCTGAATGAGAAGAAGAGGGCCTTCAAGGAGAGGGACAAGGACAAATTGAAATGCTTCCAGAGGGAGCTGAAGTTGCGGATTGCTGAGGGGAAGAGGGTATAAGGAGAAGATGGAGGACAAGCTGAGGTAGAGCCAGGTGAGAGAGGTGTGGAAGGGTATGAGAAATATCACTGGCTTCAAAAAGTCAAACAGTGGGCAGACGGAGGGGACCCAGGACAGAGCCAATGAGCTGAATTTTTTTTGTTAACAGGTTTGATACTGGCCCTGTCCACCTCCCTTCCAGCTCCCCAGGCCACACACCCTCACTTTGCTCACAACACCTCTGCTGAGACAATCAGTGACCCCACCTCCACCCCTGCTCCCCCTGGACTGATCCTCAACACCCCCCTTCTCCCCACCTGGGCTGGCTTTCACCACCAACAAAATGAAGAGAGAGCTGGAGAGACTACATCAGTGGTAAGCGGCGGGCCCTGATGGCATCAGCCCAGGGTCTTTGCTGACCAACTGTGTGGAATACTCCAGCGATCCTTCAACCTTAGCCTGAGCCTGGAAAACATCCTGCCTCGTCCCAGTGCCCAAGAAGGCACACCCTGAATGACTTCAGACCTGTTGCGCTAACATCCCACATCATGAAGACCCTGGAAAGGTTAGTCCTCGCTCACCTCAGACCCCTGGTGTGTACATCACTGGACCCCCTGCAGTTTGCATACCAGCGCAACATCGGGGTGGATGATGCAATCATCTACCTTCTGCAGAGGGCCTACTCTCAGCTGGACAACGCAGGTTGCACTGTGAGGGTTATGTTTTTTGACTTTTCCAGTGCCTTCAATACTATTCAGCCCCTGCTACTGGGTGAGAAGATGAAGAGGATGAAAGTGGAAGCACCCTTAGTCTCCTGGGTCACGGACTACCTGACCTGTAGGTCACAAATTGTGCGACTACAGAGCTGTGTGTCAGAACGGGCAGTGAGCAACACAGGGGCCCCCCAGGGAACAGTCCTGTCCCCCTTCCTGTTCACCCTCTACACCTCGGACTTCAGATATAACTCTGAAACATGCCACCTACAGAAGTTCTCAGATGACTCCGCAATTGTAGGGTGGGCAGGAGGAGGAGTACAGGAGCACAATCAGTGACTTTGTTTTGCTGATGTTGAGCTGAAGGTGGTTCTCCTCACACCACAACACAAAGGAGATGGTGGTGGACTTCAGGAAAACCAAGGCACAACTGACTGCAGTCCCTATACAGGGGATGGATGTGGAAATGGTTGGGTCATACAAGTTCCTGGGAGTCCATATGGACAATAGGCTGGAATGGGCTGGTAACACCGGGGCCCTGTACAAAAAGGGCCAGAGCCGACTCTACTTTCTGAGGAGGCTCAGGTCCTTCAACGTGTGCAGTAAACTACTGCATACCTTCTACCAGTCTGTGGGGCTGGCTTTTTTGCAGTGGTGTGCTGGGGAGCCAATATAAAAGCTGGTGATGCTTCTCGGGTAAATAAGCTGATCAGGCTTGTTAAGGCTAGCTCTGTCCTGGGGATGAGCCTTGACACTCTAGAGGAGGTGGCGGAGAGACGGATCTTGGCCAAACTGCTGGCCATCATGGACAACGTAACCAACCCTCTGCATGCCATGGTTATGACGCAGAGGAGCACCTTCAGTCACAGACTGATCCCACCATGGTGTGCCAGAGAGCGCTACAGGAGGTCCTTCGTGTTTTGTTTTGTGCAGTAGTTCGTCATTGGTGTTTATTATTACATAGTACTACTATCCCTGCGCTGCGTCTTGGTCCCTCTATGCACCCTCTCGTGACAGGTCCGTAATCACTCAGGACTTATTTATTCATTCAGGTCTGTATATACATACTCATGTACAGTTGTTATATCATATCTCGTGCATATCTCGTGCAATATTGCAAGTAATTCTTGGACTTACGTTGTCATTCACTCAGGAATGCATATTAGTATCCTGTCAGTTGCATCTTTTCTCATTGCTTGTAGTATATCGAATGTGCAATACGTGCAGTTATCTGTAATTAAACCCTGCACACTAAGGACTGTATTTTAAGGGGATTTCTATTATTACCCCAAATTATATCATACACACATTTAGCTATTAAAGTATCTCTTCCTGTCATTTACCTGTACAGTTTATGTAACCATGCAAGTATTCACTTACCTGTAAATATAACTGTGTATTTACCTGTACAGCTCATTTAACCATGCAAAATATTCACTTACCTGTTAATTTAACCAGTCTGTCTATTAAGTAAGTAAAAATTATTACCCTCGCTCATATCATATGCATTTTTAGCTATTGAAGTATTTCTCTGCCATCGACCTGTATTGTATAGTTAACCATCCAACATCCACCAATGTATAGTGTACATATTCAGCCAACCACCCATACTATGCAATGTCTTTTTATAGCTTTTTTGCACTCCAGACTTCTTGTATTTCTATACTTTTTCATACTGCTGCTCTATGTATTATGTATCGTGTATCTGTCTTTTGTGTATTTTCGTTCTGGCATTTTGCACCTGCCCTGTGTTTTTTTCGTAGCTGCTTGACAAAGAAATTTCCCCTCAGGGATCAATAAAGTATCTATCTATCTATCTATCTATCTATCTATCTATCTATCTATCTATCTATCTATCTATCTATCTATCTATCTATCTATCTATCTATCTATCTATCTATCTAGTCGTTTGCCCCTATAGAGAGGGAAAGAGGAGGAAGTACTCCCATTGGTAGCAATCCTAGCTTTAGGAGATTTGTAGAGTGATTTTATCAAATTTACAAACACGGTGCCTAAACCAAACTTTTCTAAGACGCGAAAGGGAAATGGCCATTCGACCCTATCAAACGCCCTTTCAGCGTCGAGGGAGACCGCGACACAAGGTATTTTATTGTTGTTAGCAAGGTGAATTATATCAAAGAACCTTCTGAGATTATTATTAATTATGTATATCTATTAATTATGAAGCCAGTCTGATCTGGGTTGACCAACATGGGGAGGCATGACTCCAATCTCCTAGATAGCATCTTGGGGCCAGTTGTTCAAAGGTAAACTGATCGGATTTTGGTTATCGGATTGGATAAAATCTTGAAAATGGGTTGTTCAACAGGGAAAGAAGGAATCTGAAATCAGATTAGATCACGGAATCCAATCCTAGTTTTAATCTGGATCAAACCTTCAGTTTGTGTTGTTCAAAACTTGTCAGTAGGATTTGGATAACTTTGATCCAAAAAAACAGGATTATCTTGATCCCAACAGGGGGTAGGATTTCAAGGTGGATTCCAGGAAGAAAATGTAGTAAAACTTTAAAATTGGTCAAATAATACATTTGTATCATTTAGTGTATATACTTTTATTTATATTTTGCACTTGACTTGTGTAACCGTTGTAACAGTGATAAAGTAGATAAAGTAGACATAGGCTACCAATTAAGCTATTCAGTATAGTAAAGTAAAAATAAAAATAACAATAAAAATGATCTTGTCCCCATGAAATAATCCCCCAAAGAGATTTCAATAACAAACAAAAATAATATATTCCATTTTTCTATCATTCATCACCGTATATTAATTTCAAAGAAACAATCATCAGAGATGAAAAATAATGTCTAACAATTGCATCCCTTACTATACGTCCAGTCAGTCCCTCATTCTGACAGAACGCCGGAGGTTGGTCTGGTTCTTCAACAGGCTCAGGTGCATCATAAACATCATCACAGAGAGGGACATTGCGCCTGGTAGCGATGTTGTGCAGGACGATACACGCAAGTGTTATGTTGCATGCTCCCTGTGGTTCCACTCGCAAGTAGTTAAGGCATGGAAAGCGTCACTTCAGAACTCCATTTAAACGCTCAGTTGCACATCTTGTTTTGCAATGAGCAGTGTTGAAGCGTGCCTGCGCAAGTGTGGTTGCTGCAAGAAAAGGAGTCATCAGCCATGGTAGGAGTGGATAGGCACGGTCTCCTAATATTATGCCATCCGGTCGGTTGGTTTGGAGCTCTCTGTATAAAGCACTCTCTCTCTCAGGATACGTGCATCATGAACAGACCCAGGCCACTTCACAACACAGTTTGTGATGATGAGGTCAGCATCGCCCACAAGTTGGATGTTGATGCTGCGCCTCCCCTTTCGGTTGATGTACCCCAATCCCTCTCATGAGGTGCTTGGATATGCACATGAGTGCAGTCAATAACCCCAATAGTATTGGGCATGTTCCCCAAAAGAAAAAACTTGTGCTTGGTCTGGGCAATCTGGACATCCTTTGGAAGTGAAACAAACTGATTGACCAGGCTGGCCAATGCAATTGACACAGCTTTCACTACATCACTCACAGTTGATTTGTCCACTCCTATATTGTCACCAACAACTTGGTAGAAAGTCCCAGATGCATAGAAGCGCAGACCAATGAGGACCTGTTCTTCCACAGACAGACTGTGACTCCTTCGGGTTCTCCGTTGACGTTTTGGCCTGACAAGGTCTGCAATGTACTTAATATCAGCATTCCCAAAGCGAAAGCGAGCATACAGTTCTTCAGTGGTGTATTGCTCCAGTGGTTGCGCACGCTCAACATACACCCTTTGACGGTATCCTCTTCCACCAAAACGGTGTTAGCGATGGACAATCCCTGCCATGTCAGTGCCTCTCTCTAAGTCCTCTGAGAAAGGCTGAATATAAGATGGCTGTCAAATACCCACACACCAATTGGCTGACGTGCTGTGGCTTGTGTTCAATTAATGCCCAAATCAATCATGCCCAAGGCCTATAAATACTAAGTTCACTACAACAGATGAGGTGGAACCATGGACTCAAAAGGACATAATTTCACTGTTGCAGAAACCCATGCACTGCTGGAGGGTGTTAAGTGCCATTATACCTCAATAGTAGGAAGCTCTGTTGCGGGTGGAATGGTGACTAACAAAAGGAAGAAAGACATTTGGGTTGAAATCACCCAGAATGTGAATGCAATGGGGTCTGGCCAGAAGAGGACCTTGGAGCAAGTGAAATTTAGATGGAAGAATCTGAGGGCCAGAGCAACAAAGGACCTTGCTGAAGCAAAAAACACCCAAACAGGCAACTATTGGACATTTAGCCATTTTGTTTTTTAAGACGTTTTCAAAATATCCAATGTATTTGTTAATGTATATTTGTTTTTTATTTGTTGTGGCTCAGATGAGGGGTCATAAAAGAAATTATGAATGGAAGTGGATGTTTGTTATTTTTGTGTTTTGTCTCAAAATAAGAAACACTTACAGTGACCCCATGTTGGCTCTTCTACCTGTTCTTTACATACAGTGGGGAGAACAAGTATTTGATACACTGCCGATTTTGCAGGTTTTCCTACTTACAAAGCATGTAGAGGTCTGTTTTTATTTATCATAGGTACACTTAAACTGTGAGAGACGGAATCTAAAACAAAAATCAAGAAAATCACATTGTACGATTTTTAAATAATTCATTTGCATTTTATTGCATGACATAAGTATTTGATCACCTACCAACCAGTAAGAATTCCGGCTCTCACAGACCTGTTAGTTTTTCTTTAAGAAGCCCTCCTGTTCTCCACTCATTACCTGTATTAACTGCACCTGTTTGAACTCGTTACCTGTATAAAAGACACCTGTCCACACACTCAATCAAACAGACTCCAACCTCTCCACAATGGCCAAGACCAGAGAGCTGTGTAAGGACATCAGGGATAAAATTGTAGACCTGCACAAGGCTGGGATGGGCTACAGGACAATAGGCAAGCAGCTTGGTGAGAAGGCAACAACTGTTGGCGCAATTATGAGAAAATGGAAGAAGTTCAAGATGACGGTCAATCTCCCTCGGTCTGGGGCACCATGCAAGATCTCACCTCGTGGGGCATCAATGATCATGAGGAAGGTGAGGGATCAGCCCAGAACTACACGGCAGGACCTGGTCAATGACCTGAAGAGAGCTGGGACCACAGTCTCAAAGAAAACCATTAGTAACACACTACGCCGTCATGGATTAAAATCCTGCAGCGCACGCAAGGTCCCCCTGCTCAAGCCAACGCATGTCCAGGCCCGTCTGAAGTTTGCCAATGACCATCTGGATGATCCAGAGGAGGAATGGGAGAAGGTCATGTGGTCTGATGAGACAAAAATAGAGCTTTTTGGTCTAAACTCCACTCGCCGTGTTTGGAGGAAGAAGAAGGATGAGTACAACCCCAAGAACACCATCCCAACCGTGAAGCATGGAGGTGGAAACATCATTCTTTGGGGATGCTTTTCTGCAAAGGGGACAGGACGACTGCACCGTATTGAGGGGAGGATGGATGGGGCCATGTATCGCGAGATCTTGGCCAACAACCTCCTTCCCTCAGTAAGAGCATTGAAGATGGGTCGTGTCTGGGTCTTCCAGCATGACAACGACCCGAAACACACAGCCAGGGCAACTAAGGAGTGGCTCCGTAAGAAGCCTCTCAAGGTCCTGGAGTGGCCTAGCCAGTCTCCAGACCTGAACCCAATAGAAAATCTTTGGAGGGAGCTGAAAGTCCGTATTGCCCAGCGACAGCCCCGAAACCTGAAGGATCTGTATGGAGGAGTGGGCCAAAATCCCTTCTGCAGTGTGTGCAAACCTGGTCAAGAACTACAGGAAACGTATGATCTCTGTAATTGCAAACAAAGGTTTCTGTACCAAATATGAAGTTCTGCTTTTCTGATGTATCAAATACTTATGTCATGCAATAAAATGCAAATTAATTACTTAAAAATCATACAATGTGATTTTCTGGATTTTTGTTTTAGATTCCGTCACTCACAGTTGAAGAGTACCTATCATAAAAATTACAGACTTCTACATGCTTTGTAAGTGGGAAAACCTGCAAAATCGGCAGTGTATCAAATACTTGTTCTCCCCACTGTAGCTGGTAGCCCACATTGTGATATATTGTCCCATTTAGAGCACTGGTAATCTGGATTTGGTCATCTTGAAAACTGTGTATCTGGATCAGGGTGATCCAGTCCAATGTTGCTTTGAAAAACCGGCATAAAAGTAAGACGGATTACCTGATCCTGAAAAGGAAAAAATGGGATTTCCAAATCTGGATCATTTTGATCCAGATTAGATGTTTTGAACAACTGGCCCTTGGTTTACAATCTGTATTAAGGGGAGAGATTGGTCTATAGGAGGAGCACTTTAGCAGGTTTTTCCCTTTCTTGTGAATTACTGTAATCATGGCTTGAGAGAAAGACTCTGGAAAGCAGTTGTCCTCCCCGGCTTTTTTAAGTACCTCCATAAGGTAGGGTACCAACAGCTCCTTAAATTCTTTATAGAATTCTGGAGGGAAGCCGTCCTCCCCCCGGAGATTTATTAGAAGGTAAGGATTTAATGGCCTCCAACAATTCAGGTTCTGACAACTGTTCACTCAGGCGCTCTCGGTCTCCCTCTGACAGGCATGGGAGGTTGAGAGAGGAGAGAAAAGAGTCATCCTCTGATAGATCATCTCTTGATTGGGAAGTATAGAGTTCCTCATAATATTTCTTAAAAGTATCATTCATTTCAGTACAGGGTCGAAAGATATCTTGTTAGTAAGAGTTTCTATAGCATTAATTGTCCTCTTGTCCTCGTAGTAACGCTGTTTTGATTTAGTGATGACCCTCTCGGCTTGATATGTGTTCAGAGTATTATATTTCAGTTTTTTATTTACCAAAAGCCTGTATAGTTGTTTAGTCGGGCCTTTCTGGTAGGTTTTCTCTAGCTCAGAGATTTCAGATTCAAGGACAATCAAAACCCTGTTTTCTCTGTCCCCTCAGATAGGCTTTCAATGATCTGTCCCCTCAGATAGGCTTTCAATGATCTGTCCCCTCAGATAGGCTTTCAATGATCTGTCCCCTCAGATAGGCTTTCAATGATCTGTCCCCTCAGATAGGCTTTCAATGATCTGTCCCCTCAGATAGGCTTTCAATGATCTGTCCCCTCAGATAGGCTTTCAATGATCTGTCCCCTCAGATAGGCTTTCAATGATCTGTCCCCTCAGTTAGGCTTTCAATGATCTGTCCCCTCAGTTAGGCTTTCAATGATCTGTCCCCTCAGTTAGGCTTTCAATGATCTGTCCCCTCAGATAGGCTTTCAATGATCTGTCCCCTCAGTTAGGCTTTCAATGATCTGTCCCCTCAGTTAGGCTTTCAATGATCTGTCCCCTCAGTTAGGCTTTCAATGATCTGTCCCCTCAGTTAGGCTTTCAATGATCTGTCCCCTCAGATAGGCTTCCAATGATCTGTCCCCTCAGATAGGCTTTTAATGATCTGTCCCCTCAGTTAGGCTTTCAATGATCTGTCCCCTCAGATAGGCTTTCAATGATCTGTCCCCTCAGTTAGGCTTTCAATGATCTGTCCCCTCAGTTAGGCTTTCAATGATCTGTCCCCTCCGATAGGCTTTCAATGATCTGTCCCCTCAGATAGGCTTTCAATGATCTGTCCGCTTAGATAGGCTTTCAATGATCTGTCCGCTCAGATAGGCTTTCAATGATCTGTCCCCTCAGATAGGCTTTCAATGATCTGTCCCCTCAGATAGGCTTTCTGATAGGCCCCTCAGATAGGCTTTCAATGATCTGTCCCCTCAGATAGGCTTTCAATGCATCCCAGAGAATGAAACTGTCAGGAGTTGATATTGATCTGCTCTTTAATGAATGCACAAAATTGAGGTTGCTCCAGGAGTGTAGAATTTAGTCTCCGTCTATATGCTCCATTTACCTTGGTTCGAATGGAGATTGATAATACCAGGGGAGAATGGTCACTAAGCAATCCCTATCCTGTGGGTTGATCTGTCCCCTCAGATAGGCTTTTAATGATCTGTCCCCTCAGTTAGGCTTTCAATGATCTGTCCCCTCAGATAGGCTTTCAATGATCTGTCCCCTCAGTTAGGCTTTCAATGATCTGTCCCCTCAGTTAGGCTTTCAATGATCTGTCCCCTCCGATAGGCTTTCAATGATCTGTCCCCTCAGATAGGCTTTCAATGATCTGTCCCCTCAGATAGGCTTTCAATGATCTGTCCCCTCAGATAGGCTTTCAATGATCTGTCCGCTTAGATAGGCTTTCAATGATCTGTCCCCTCAGATAGGCTTTCAATGATCTGTCCGCTTAGATAGGCTTTCAATGATCTGTCCGCTTAGATAGGCTTTCAATGATCTGTCCGCTCAGATAGGCTTTCAATGATCTGTCCCCTCAGATAGGCTTTCAATGATCTGTCCCCTCAGATAGGCTTTCTGATAGGCCCCTCAGATAGGCTTTCAATGATCTGTCCCCTCAGATAGGCTTTCAATGCATCCCAGAGAATGAAACTGTCAGGAGTTGATATTGATCTGCTCTTTAATGAATGCACAAAATTGAGGTTGCTCCAGGAGTGTAGAATTTAGTCTCCGTCTATATGCTCCATTTACCTTGGTTCGAATGGAGATTGATAATACCAGGGGAGAATGGTCACTAAGCAATCCCTATCCTGTGGGTGCATCTGTCTCCAGATGTCTAGTAAATTGAGACCCTTCATGAATGACATGGTGAGCTTGGTAGCTTTGGTAAGAGGGGATGGTTTATCAGAGGACCTATCAAGAACTGTATCTAAACAGAAATTAAAATCTCAGTAGTCATCCTGGTGGTGCTTGAGCAAACTGAAGAAAGACATTCTGAATAAACATATGGTCATCAAAGTTAGGAGCATAAATATTCAATAGGGTCTCAGACTCCGTATACATATGTCTCTGCACCAAAACAAACTGGCTGAGGGATCAGACATGGTGTTGCTGACACAGAATGGGATGTGTATACTTATCAACATTGCAGTTCCTCTTGCTTTGGAGTTAAAAGAGGATTCAAAAACTATTTATTGTGTTCACTGGCTGTGAGATGTATTTCTTGTAAAAACGCAAAGTCAGCCTTTAATTTCTTACGGTATGTATATACAGTGGGGAGAACAAGTATTTGATACACTGCCGATTTTGCAGGTTTTCCTACTTACAAAGCATGTAGAGGTCTGTAATTTTTATCATAGGTACACTTCAACTGTGAGAGACGGAATCTAAAATCCCTGCTGCAGTGTGTGCAAACCTGGTCAAGAACTACAGGAAACGTATGATCTCTGTAATTGCAAACAAAGGTTTCTGTACCAAATATTAAGTTCTGCTTTTCTGATGTATCCAATACTTATGTCATGCAATAAAATGCAAATTAATTACTTAAAAATCATACAATGTGATTTTCTGTATTTTTGTTTTAGATTCCGTCACTCACAGTTGAAGGGTTAGGGTTAGGGTTAGGGTTACAGACTTCTACATGCTTTGTAAGTGGGAAAACCTGCAAAATCGGCAGTGTATCAAATACTTGTTCTCCCCACTGTATATAGCCGAATGGTAATTCCTCATATTTAAATAGTCAGTATGTGTCTCTTTAGGAAGAAAACAACATTAAACATATAAAACTAAAATAAAACCACAATCCCAACAATCAAACATGACAACACTTGTAGAGATATGTTGTTACTAGCTTTCCATCTAGCTCTTACTAGTTTAACCTTGGCATAAAATCAAACCTACGAGCTCTCTATATTGAAAACAAACGTTGTGAACAGACGTTTATGGCTGAATATTTAATGTCATCAAGAAGGGCTGCTTGAGTCTCTTTTCAGGAGAAGAGGAGAGATAGAAATTGAGGGAAAGCGTTGGGTCTAAGCCTACAAACTGCTTCACCCAGTGAATCTTGACAAAACCAATATATACTATCCTGAAAATGTAATAAAACTCACCACAGGAAAGGAAAAACAAAACATATTTGAAAATATCCAAATCAACTGTAGCGACCGAATCCCAGGGTAAACAGATCCAAATTCCATCATATCTCACGGATAGACATTTGTGAATCAAACCAACTCCCTTTCCAGTGCGGCCCGGTTCCGAGAGCTACATGGCGGCATCCCACGTAAATACATTCATGATTTTGGGGGCGGCCCGTCAGGAAGTCCAGGACCCAGCTGCACAAGGCGGGGTTCAGACCAAGGGCCTTGAGCTTAATGATGAGCTTGGAGGGTACAATGGTGTTGAATGCTGAGCTATAGTCAATGAACAGCAGTCTTTCATAGGTATTCCTCTTGTCCAGATGGGATAGGGCAGTGTGTTGAGTGATGGTGATGCATCGCTGTGGCTCTATTGGCTTAAATGTTTTACTCACGTCAACCATGGAGAAGGAGAGCCCACAGTCCTTGGTAGCGGGCCGCGTCGGTAGCACTGTGTTATCCTCAAAGCGGGCGAAGAAGGTGTTTAGCTTGTCTGGAAGCAAGACGTCGGTGTCCGCAACGTGGCTGGTTTTGCTTTTGTAGTCCGTGATTGTCTGTAGACCCTGCTACATACGTCTTGTGTCTGAGCCGATGAATTGCGACTCCAGTTTGTCTCTATACTGACGTTTTGCCTGTTTGATTGCCTTACGGAGTGAATAACTACACTGTTTGTATTCTGCCTTATTCCCAGTCACCTTGTCATGGTTAAATGCGGTGATTTGCGCTTTCAGTTTTTCACGAATGCTGCCATCTATCCACGGTTTCTGGTTAGGGTAGGTTTTAATAGTCACATTGGGTACAACATCTCCTATACATTTCCTGATAAACTCAGTCACCGTTTCAGTATATTTGTCTAAATTATTCTCGCAAGATACCCGGAACATATCCCAGTCCGCGTGATCAAAACAATCTTGAATCGTGGATTCTGATTGGTCAGACCAGCGTTGAAGCACGGGTACTTCCTATTTGAGTTTCTGTCTATAGGAAGGGAGGAGCAAAATAGAGTTGTGGTCAGATTTGCCGAATGGAGGGCGGGGGAGGGCCTTGTAAGCATCCCGGAAGTTGGAATAGCAAAGGTCGAGTGTTTTAGCAGCGTAAGTACAGCAGTTGATAGAACTTTGGCAGCCTGGTCTTCAAATTTGCTTTGTTGAAATCCCCAGCAACAATAAATGCATTCTCAGGATATGGTAGGCCACTCATGGGGTAGGCCAATCATGGGGGGCCAGGTAGCCTAGCGGTTAGAGTGTTGGGCCAGTAACCGAAAGGTCGCTGGTCGAATACCGGAGCCGACAAGCAAGGTACTTGACCCTAATTTGCTCCAGGGGCTGACCCTGTAGGTAGGCCGTCAATGTAAATAAGAATTTGTTCTTAACTGACTTATCCATACACATAATTTCACAAAAACATACAAAGTGGCCTACATGGACACGGTTAAAACTGTAACTTAAAGCGGGTACTGCCTCAGTGTTCACAGTAAACAAAAATGAAGTGTTTTAAAGTATTTTACAATTTCACATGAATAGAGTGGCAACAGCCTGTATGCACCGATTTCATGTCTCAGTCTTGTCCTGTCCAAGCCAGAACGGCTCACAGGAGCAGGAGCCTACCTGTTTGTGTATCGTGATTAAGCTTGATGTACAAGGATAGGACGCTAGTCTATCGCAGGGCCTTACCACCGAATTATATATCCTTATGCTGAGTTTCAAGCAGAGACTCATTGGGTCCCATTTTTACAGTCTTTGGTATGACCCACTGGGGATCGAACTCCCAACCTTCCAATCTCAGGCCCATAACATTTTTACATGGAAATAGCTGTTCTATCATTGAGCCTACAATAGCATCTGTAGGCTCAATGAAAATGCAAAATAAAATGAACCATACCATTATTACAAAGAATCAGACAGAGTATGCTACCCTCTGCCTACTGGCTACAACACTGCCCCTTTAAGACACACAAAAAAGCTCTTTACCGGACTCACTTTTCAAAAATGTTTGTGCTCTTGTAGAAAGTATTGCGTGTCAATCCAATAGCATCCTACTCCAATGCGTTCTGCCTACAACAAAATCTCATGCGTAGTTCATTTTGTTTCGGTATGTTGCATTGAAAGTGGCTAATATTGCGTTGATTCGATCACAATTGCCAAAGTAAAGGGAAACGCTGATGGTGTTAACAGTGGTCACCAACCAGCGAGGCAGACGCGTCTCTTCAGTTCACAGATTTTAATCTGGGTGGTAAATGAGTTAAATCGCAGTCACTACACAAACTGTGAGTGGGTGTGTGCTTGAGAGAAAGAAGGCAGGATCTGTGAGGAAGAGAAGTCTTCCCATCTATCACATCCTCTCTGATGTCGATCTCTCTCTTTTCCTCACCGATCCTCCCTTCTTTCTCTCAAGCACCCACCCACTCACAGTTTGTGTATTGAGCGCGACAACTCATTTACCACCCAGATTAAAATCACTGAACTGAAGAGACGTGTCTGCCTCCTGTCTCGCTTCCCTTTCCTCTGTCTCCGTCTCTACCCTTTAATTTATCTATTAAGTGGAAGCGTGTGAAGTAAAGCCAGCATGTGAAGCCGGAGTTAATGGAAAAATGTGCAGTAACGCGTTTGATATGTTCACTAGTCATTACATGTGGGAAAGGACAAGTGGATGGATAAAAGTCATCCCAGTCGAGCTGGGGATATTCATGACAGAGTTCACGCACCGTTGAGGTGACAATCCAGTAGACGGGACTCAAAGGACTGGTTTCCTGGACACAGATTAAGCCTAGGGAGGGATTCAATCCAAGCTATAGAGCAGCACATTGAACTTTACTTTAAAAGGGGAAAATGCCTTTAAACGGCACATTGTCGGCTGTCCAGTGCACTGCACTATAACACACCTCGGAAAATAAATCCCGGCTTAAGTGTAGTCCTGAACTGACAAGCATGTAAACCGGACCAAGGAGAGTGTATTTCTTTCAGATGCCCCAAAACAACATATTTTCGACTGTATTGCCAATGAACGTCACTGTGTGTGAATCCCAAATCAACCTCTAGCCCTTTCCATGAGGCACCAGTGTAGATGTGAGAGGATTGGATAGGTGTGTGATGGATGTCACTGTGCTGTGGGCCTACCACTTCGTACCACACCAGCTTATATCGAGACCAGAACACTGGACCTCTGCAAACACACTTGATTGCCCTATTGACAACGGCTTAGCCAACTACACTACCAAAGGAATATACATAAGCAATATTAGGACAAGAGGCAGAATGGAGCAACCACTAAATTGGTTACACCTATCCACTCCTCTCACATTTACTCTAGAGCCTATATGTAGTAGAGGTATGTGCTAGGCATTGGTTTGGGATTTAAGGTATTGCTGAAGCGCGTAGCATGTAAAAAACGTCTTCTTCAGTTGCAACACTCACTACTGAGTTCCAAACTGCATCTGGAAGCAACGTCAGCACAAGAACTGTTAGTCGGGAGCTTCATGAAATGGGTTTCCATGGCCGAGCAGCCGCACACAAGCCTAAGACACCATGCGCAATGCCAAGTGATTGCTGGAGTGGTGTTAAGCTTGCCGCGATTGGACTCTGGAGCAATGGAAATGCGTTCTCTGGAGTGATGATTCACGCCTCACCATCTGGCAGTTCAACGGACGAATCTGGGTTTGGCAGATCTCAGGAAAACAGCTATACCTGCCCCAATGCATATTGCCAACTGTAAAGTTTGGTGGAGGAATAATGGTCTGGGGCTGTTTTTCATGGTTCAGGCCCCTTAGTTCCAGTGAAGGGAAATCTTAACGCTACAGCATACAATGACATTCTAGACGATTCTGTGCTTCCAACTTTATGGCAACAGTTTGGGGAAGGCCCTTTCCAGTTTCAGCAAGACAATACCGCCTATGCACAAAGCGAGGTCCATACAGAAAAGGTTTGTCGAGATCAGTGTGGAAGAACTTGACTGGCCTGCACAGAGCCCTGACCTCAACCCCATCGAACACCTTAGGGATGAACTGGAACGCAATGAAACAATGTTTCAACATCTAGTGGAAAGCCTTACCAGAAGAGTGGAGGCTGTTATAGCAGCAAAGGGGGGACCAACTCCATATTAATGCCCATGATTTTGGAATTAGATGTTTGACGAGCATGTGTCCACATACTTTTGGTAATGTAGTGTATATACGCATTCACACACAGGTGAACATGTGCAAACACACACGCAACATAGGACAATGGATTTGCAAACAGACACACAAATATACACAATGCAGGCCTACACACACACACACACACACAATGTAACCAGTCAAGCACACTGCAGAGATCCTTCTTTCGATTGCCATATCGGCCCTTACATCACCCTTGCAGACAACACTAGCTTCCATGCAGATAGAATGTATCCATGGTGACCGAAGCGTTAATCTTTTCCAAGGTGAGCTCGATTGCGTTTTTTGTGCAAGGTATTTTCTGAGAGATTGAGAGAAAATAAAGAGAGATTTACTGCGAAAATCAAACGTTTACTTACCCATGAACTCGATGCCCAGTTCACCCGCTGCTCCATCCAAGGACACCGCGCATAAGAGAGGGAGAGAGAAAGAGATGGACACAGCGAGAGAGGGGGATGTACACAGAGAGAGGGGGAATAGATGAAGAAAAAGTGAGAGAGAGCGATGTACAGAGAGAGAGAGAGAGAGAGAGAGAGGGAGATGGGAAGAGGGAGAAGGAGAGGTGGAGAGAGAGAGAGTGGGAAGACGTTATTGAACAGCATTATATGAAACACAGTCATATCCCTCACTCAGGCTGGAGTTACAATACTAAAACCTGGACTTTGGTCGACTTTTTAAAACAATTATGCAGCATTTATTTTTCAAACATAGAAATAAATACACAGAAATAAATTGAGACAGACATAAAATGCCTTTCATGTTCCACGTCCAGACAATAAGAAAGCTTTCCTACTAGTACTAATGTTGTAGTAAACAAAGAGTAGCTGAGTAAGCATAACCTGTCAAGGGCGGGGATAAGGGGGAGGTGTACACTTCAAGGCAGGTTGAAAGCTGATATCATGGATTGTTATGTGATTGAAATTTGTTTTATCAGCCCAGGTGATTATTGTTCACTCATCTCTGATCCCAACCTTATTTTCTTTCTAATATTCTACTTAGTTATCCCCAGCTGTGTTCACAAGACTGTCAGTAAAAACAGACACACCACACATACAGATGTAGGCCTAAACATCCTCTATGTATTAAAGCATTTTCCCACAATCCCAGAGCTGAAGAACCTCCTCCCCTCTTTTCACGCCACTGTAATATAATCTAATTTAAATTCAAATGAAAACCCGCTCTCTTAATTGCTTAACTGACAGAGGTGGTCTGGGTTTTTAAAAAGAATACGGCTTGCATGTCCTAGTCACAGATTATTTCAAAAAATAATGGAGAAGCAGAACTCCCTGACAGCGTGAAAACCGTGTGTTAGGATATTCATTTTGACTGTATCACGGCAAATGTGTCAAAGTCATAGTAGCCATAGTCCCATAATATACAGTGGGGAGAACAAGTATTTGATACACTGCCGATTTTGCAGGTTTTCCTACTTACAAAGCATGTAGAGGTCTGTAATCTTTATCATAGGTACATTTCAACTGTGAGAGACGGAATCTATAACAAAAATCCAGAAAATCACATTGTATGATTTTTTAATAATTAATTTGCATTTTATTGCATGACATAAGTATTTAATCACCTACCAACCAGTAAGAATTCCGGCTCTCACAGACCTGTTAGTTTTTCTTTAAGAAGCCCTCCTGTTCTCCACTCATTACCTGTATTACTGCACCTGTTTGAACTCGTTACCTGTATAAAAGACACCTGTCCACACACTCAATCAAACAGACTCCAACCTCTCCACAATGGCCAAGACCAGAGAGCTGTGTAAGGACATCAGGGATAAAATTGTAGACCTGCACAAGGCTGGGATGGGCTACAGGACAATAGGCAAGCAGATTGGTGAGAAGGCAACAACTGTTGGCGCAATTATTTCGAAAATGGAAGAAGTTCAAGATGACGGTCAATCTCCCTCAGTCTGGGGCACCATGCAAGATCTCACCTCGTGGGGCATCAATGATCATGAGGAAGGTGAGGGATCAGCCCAGAACTACACGGCAGGACCTGGTCAATGACCTGAAGAGAGCTGGGACCACAGTCTCAAAGAAAACCATTAGTAACACACTACGCCGTCATGGATTAAAATCCTGCAGCGCACGCAAGGTCCCCCTGCTCAAGCCTGCGCATGTCCAGGCCCGTCTGAAGTTTGCCAATGACCATCTGGATGATCCAGAGGAGGAATGGGAGAAGGTCATGTGGTCTGATGAGACAAAAATAGAGCTTTTTGGTCTAAACTCCACTCGCCGTGTTTGGAGGAAGAAGAAGGATGAGTACAACCCCAAGAACACCATCCCAACCGTGAAGCATGGAGGTGGAAACATCATTCTTTGGGGATGCTTTTCTGCAAAGGGGACAGGACGACTGCACTGTATTGAGGGGAGGATGGATGGGGCCATGTATCGCGAGATCTTGGCCAACAACCTCCTTCCCTCAGTAAGAGCATTGAAGATGGGTCGTGGCTGGGTCTTCCAGCATGACAACGACCCGAAACACACAGCCAGGGCAACTAAGGAGTGGCTCCGTAAGAAGCATCTCAAGGTCCTGGAGTGGCCTAGCCAGTCTCCAGACCTGAACCCAATAGAAAATCTTTGGAGGGAGCTGAAAGTCCATATTTCCCAGCGACAGCCCCGAAACCTGAAGGATCTGGAGAAGGTCTGTATGGAGGAGTGGGCCAAAATCCCTGCTGCAGTGTGTGCAAACCTGGTCAAGAACTACAGGAAACGTATGATCTCTGTAATTGCAAACAAAGGTTTCTGTACCAAATATTAAGTTCTGCTTTCCTGATGTATCAAATACTTATGTCATGCAATAAAATGCAAATTAATTATTTAAAAATCATACAATGTGATTTTCTGTATTTTTGTTTTAGATTCCGTCACTCACAGTTGAAGAGTACCTATGATAAAAATGACAGACTTCTACATGCTTTGTAAGTGGGAAAACCTGCAAAATTGGCAGTGTATCAAATACTTGTTCTCCCCACTGTACGTTTGTTTCACGGAAAACGAAAAGTATGTTACAATTTACAGTAAGGGTTAGTTTAGTTTAGTTTAAAGTCTCCAGAGAATGCCATTAATCTGAATGAGTTTAAAGAGAAAGGAATGGTCTACCATTAGCAATCGTGAGGGATGGTTGTGACATTTGAGACAAAAACTTTATCATTGTGGTGGCAAAAACACTTTTGGCAGGCCGGAGCAGTCTCTTATTGATGCTTCCAGTTCAGTATTGCCGATTCACGCTTACCATCCGATTTATCTGCTTTAATCGCTCTACTGTCATCGCCTGCACAGATGATGTCATTAAAACACGGAGTCATAAAGCAAAGCCCCCCATCCTTTGCTGTGGCATCTTAAGGCACCCTTGGGAGGCATTTGTGCCATCATGTGAGACCTCGAGTAACCATGGAGAATATGAGGAGGCCATGCTCCACGTCTATAGTCGTTTGGGGGGTGATTACGAAGAACACATCTGCACCGCTGGGGAAAACAATAGCAGGAGTGAATCAAATATAAATCGGTCCTTTAGTCGGTGGCAAGAGGGAGCCTGGTTCTGGTCTTGACAGATAAATACTCTAATTAGAGACCCTCCTTCTCCCCAAGCGAGTCAGTCGTGAAAGCTTTCACTTTGTTATTATGGGCTATTGTGTGTAGATTGATGAGGAAAATAATGTATTTAATACATTTTAGAATAAGGATGTAACGTAACAAAATGTGGAAAAAGGGAAGGGGTCTGAATACTTTCCGAATGCACTGTATCCTGCTCTTGAACAGTTTAAGCTACAGACACTAGACCAACAGTAAAAAGGAACCCTGATACACAGTCATGTTAGTTCAGACAGTACGACCGGGAGAGGTAGGTGAGGCCAAATGTAAGGTTAGAGACATTATGATAGATGTGTGGCAGAAGAGGTGGGACAGCGAGACCAAGGGCCAGCATTTATATGCCCTCCAAAGAAAGGTTGGTGGACCAAGATTCAAAGGTTAGATTAGAGTCAAAGGTCATGTCGGACTGGGATGTGTGCCTCTGAGAATAACATTGACAAATACACAGTGACTGAGTGTATAGGGCAGCCAAACTCAACTGGCGGATCGCGGTCCGGGTCCGGACCCAGAGAAGGGTCAATCTGGACCAGACAACATCGAAGCAACGCCCGCCTCTACTAGTGTCCCGTCTAATCCAATCGCGTGGTTATATGCAAATACAAGAGGCTGCGTCTTACCCAAACATATTAATCCAAACATCCTCCACGGAACCTTGGGACAAGCAGGCAGAAAGAAACAGAAATATTTGACCGAAGTTCAACTGTAAATATCACAGATAGAAGGAGCTTAGTTACTAGTATCTTTGTTAAAAGTTTACTCTGAAAACCGTATATATTCAAAGACGAGTGGACAGAACAGTATTTATTAATTCTCCCCGCAACTAGCACAAAACCAATGTGAAAAGTGGCAATGTTAAGCGCCATTATAACACCAGGCATAGTAAATTCGATCAGACGTATCCCCTGAACACGGAGGTGAGAGCTAACAAATCCCAATATGAGAGGTCCACCAAAGTCCTTGTCAATTCCCTGACAGCCCAGCAACGTGCAATGGAGTGTTCATTGAGGATAGCTTGGGTTTTGGGAAAAGACACAAAAACTTTTGAAGGTAAACAAAAATATGAGATCAGGGAAAAGATCCCACGGTCAGATTCCACAGCAATGAGGAGAACTGAAATATTAGCTGAAGATTTAACTTCACAACATGATAAGGACATTCAGAATGAACCATGCATTTCACTAACACTGATAATGCCCAGCTTCTGGTGTTTGTCAGATTTAATAACAAAAAAAATAAGGAATTCTGTTAGGAGCTGTTGGTCTTAACAAATCTAGAACACACACGGGGAGATGATATTCATGAGGCCATCAAAGAACTTCACTGGACTTTAGGCAAACTAGAAACCACATGTCCTGAGGCTGAATTTATTGTACCTGGGGATTTTAACAAAGCAGATTTAAGGAAAAGGCTAACAACACATTGACTGTTGTACTCGCATTGCTAAAACACTTGACCACTGTTACACTACCTTCCAAAATGCATATAAGGCCCTCCCCCGCCCTCCATTCGGCAAATCAGACCACGATTCCATCTTGCTTCTCCCTTCCTATAGGCAGAAGCTCAAACAGGAAGCACCCGTGGTAAGTTCTATTCTGGTCTGACCAATTGGAATCCGCGCTTCAAGATTGTTTTGATCACGTGGACTGGGATATGTTCAGGGTAGCTTCAGAAAATAATATCGACACAGACACGGTGAATGAGTTTATAAGGAAGTGCATAGGAGATGTTGTACTCACTGTGACTATTAAAAAACACCCCAACCAGAAACCATGGATAGATGGGAGCATTTGTGAAAAACTGAAAGCGTGAACAACCACATTTAACCAGGGCAAGAAGACTGGGAATATGGAAGAATACAAACAGTGCAGTTATTTCCTCCATAATGCAATCAAGCAGGCTAAATGTCAGTATAGCGATAAAGTTGAGTCATAGTTCAATGGCTCAGACACAAGACGCATGTGGCAGGGTCTACAGACAATCACGGATTATAAAAGGAAAACCAGCCACGCCCCCTCCAGTACTCCCTGTTCACCCCTGACTGCGTGGCCAAGCATGTCTCCAACTCAATCATCAAGTTTGATTCAAGTACTTTCTTGAAGCACCTTTGGCAATGATTACAGCCTTGAGTCTTCTTGAGTATAACGCTACAAGCTTGGTACACCTGTATTTGGGGAGTTTCTCCCATTCTTCTCTGCAGATCCTCTCAAGCTTTGTCAGGTTGGATGGGGAACGTTGATGCACAGCTGTTTTCAGGTCTCTCCAAAGATGTTTGATTAGGTTCAAGTGCGGGCTCTGGCTGGGCCACTCAAGGGCATTCAGAGACTTGTCCCGAAACCATTCCTGAGTTGTCTTGGCTGTGTGCTTAGGGTCGTTGTCCTGTTGGAAGGTGAGCCTTCAATCCAGTCTAAGGTCCTGATCGCTATGGAGCAGGTTTTCATCAAGGACCTCTCTGTACTTTGCTCCGTTCAACTTTGCCTCGATCCTGACTAGTCTCCCAGTCCCTGCCGCTGAAAACATCCCCACACTATGACGCTGCCACCACCATGCTTCACCGTAGGGATGGTGCCAGGTTTCTCCACATTCTGGCCACTCTACCATAAAGGTCTGATTGCTGCAGAGATGGTTGTCCTTCTGGAAGGTTCTTCCATCTCCACAGAGGAACTCTAGAGCTCTGTCAGAGTGACCACAGGTGGACTCAAATCAAGCAATGAGGATGATCAATGGAAACAGGACGCACCTGAGCTCAATTTAGAGTCTCATAGCAAAGGGTCTGAATACTTATGTAAATAAGGTTTCTGTTTTTTATTTTTAATAAATTAGCAAATATTTCTAATAACCTAATTTGTCATTATGGGGTATTGTGTTAAGATTGATGAGTATTTTTTAAAATAAATTTTAGTAGAAGGGGTCTGAATACTTTACGAAGGCACTGTGTATAGACATGGAATCACTGTTCACTTTAATAATGGAACACTAGTCACTTTAATAATGTTTACATACTGCTTTACTCATCTCATATGTATATACTGTATTCTATTCTACTGTATTTTAGTCAATGCCACTACAACATTGCTCGTCCTAATATTTATATATTTCTTAATTCCATTCTTTTACTTTTAGACTTGTGTATATTGTTGTGAATTGTTAGATATTACTGCACTGTTGGAGCTAGAAACACAAGCATTTCACTACACCCGCAATAACAACTGCTAAATATGTGCATTTGACCAATTTATTTGATTTGAGGAAGGAAGAGGTGGTGTTTACTCAGTTTGCACATAGGACATTGTACATTGAAGTCACCATTAGATCATGTTGGTATCTATGTGGCTTGTTGTTGTTTTTTTCTTATAAATTAACTTAAATTCCCAGGAATACTTGCAGTATTCAGAAAGTATTCAGACCCCTTCCCCTTTTCCACATTTTGTTATGTTACAGACTTCTTCCAAAATGGATAAAAAAAAAAAAAAGGACAGTCGTGTGTTTGAGGATCACTGGTTCGAGCCCAGTGTGTGACAGGGACAGTGGAGGAAGCATTAAACACCTGATTTAAATCATAATCTAAGTGAACACATTGAATATACTTCAATGGATGTTTGTTACCTGTTTGCTTTATTTGTGGTTTTTAAAAAGTTTCAGTGTTGTAATCGTTACACTATTTATGTTTTTCAGATCATGGTGACAGTCTTTCCTAGAGATGGGAAATCTAATTCTCAGAATGCAATTAATCAGGTGTGTTAGCTGGGGAAAATGTGGAACACCAATCAGGCCCCTGAGAACCACTATGAGGATGACCAGAAGAATATACTGTATGTTGTTAATGTAATTTCAGAAGAGCGTGGGGACTAGGATCGAGCCTTGGGGTACTTCCTTGGAGACAGGCAGTGGTTCAAACAGCAGATGTTCTGACTTTATACACTGCACTCTTTGAGAGAGGTAGTTAGCAAACCAGTCCAAAGACCCCTCAGAGACACCAAGACTTGTCCCACAAGAATGGATGGTCTACCGTATCAAAAGCTTTAGCCAAATCAATACAAATAGCAGCACAACATTGCTTAGAATCAAGGGCAATGGTGACATAATTGAGGACCTTTAAGGTTGCAGTGACATTCATAACCTGAGCGGAATTCAGATTTCATACCAGAGAGAATACTAGAAATAGAAATAGGCCTATAACAGTTAGGATCAGCTTGACCTCCCCCTTTAAATAAAGGATTCGCCGTGGCTGCCTTCCAAGCAATGGGAACCTCCCCAGAACGGAGAGACAGGTTAAAAAGGTGAGAGATAGGCTCGGCGATGATACAGGCTGCAACCTTAAAGAAGAAAACATTTGGGTCAAGTTTAAGGAGCTCCTTTAGCACCTCAGACTCAGTGACCGCCGGCAGGGAGAAACTGTGTAGTGGGGGCTAATCGCATTAGAAGTGCTAGAAGATGAGGAAATGTTGGACGGGCAAGGAGGCATGGCTGGGTAAAATAGGAATCCTGACTTAATGAAATGGTGATTAAAAAGCTCAGCCATGAGCTCCTTGTCAGTAACAACCACATCATCAACATTAAGGGACATGGGCAGCTGTGAGGAGGAGGGTTTATTCTCCAGAAATTCTTGGAGTTAGACCCACAGAGAGAGAGAACTGCTCTTTAAAGTAACTAACTTCTGCTTTCCAGATAGCCTGAGAGCACTTATTTCTCATTTGCCTGAACGACAGCCAGAGTATTTGTGTGCCGACAAATGGTGTTCTTGAGGTGGAGTATCTCTGCAAGATCACAGTCTCATTTTCTTTATAGGGGCAATACCACTGAAAATATAAAAAAATAAGATCCAAGCATCTTAGACAGAGATGATCAAACTAATTCTATACCAATTTACAGAGGCCAGGTCATGAAGGAAGGCTTGTTCATTAATGTTTTTTTAGCAAGCATCTATAACAAATCAGGACAGGTTGTTTAACTGAGCAGCCATTACAGTCTGTAAAACAGTGATGACTAAGGTCATTACAGAAAACACCAGACTGAGATCTATCACGATTATTTGTGAAGATAACATCAAGGAGAGTGGCCTTTTTTGGGTGTTTGGAGTCATACCTTGTGAGATTGGTAATAATCTGAGAGAGATTAAGGGAGTCCTGTTGTTTTAAGACTTAGTCAGGTGGTTTAAGCATGTCCCAGTTTAGGTCACCTAGCAGGACAAATTCAGACTTAGTGTAAGGGGCCAAGGAGAGAGCTTAGGGCAGGTAGGATACATGCTAGTGTTGGTGGACGATAACACCCAGCAACAGTCAACAAAGAAAAATGTTAAATCTTTATGCTTAAAACCAGCAAATCTAAGTGTTTGGGGACCGACAACTAAGCACTGAAGGTGTTCCTTGGTAAATATTGCCACTCTACCACATTTGGAAGATCTGTCTTGCCGAAAAAGGTTCTAACCAGAAAGGTTAACATCAGGGTTCAGAACACTCTCTTAACCACGTCTCAGTAATGACCAACAAATCTGGATTGAAGCTGTGAACTCACACTTTCAATTGATACATTTTTGGTAATAAGCTTCTAGTGTACACGTGCAGAAAACCCAGGCTTTTACGAGAGCAGAAATCAGTGAAGCAGAAATCAGAGCACAAGTCAGAATTGAGGCTAGCAACAGTAGATAGTCCAGGATGCACATTACCAGATATCATCAGCAGTAATACAACCAGGGTCTGGCAGAGGACAGGGAGAGCTCTGCACTGTTGATTTTTTATTACATTTGAATGTGCATCAGATGGCAACAAGATCAAATTGTACAGCAATTTCATCAGGTAATATGAAGACAAAGCCGGCGAGAGGTGGTTAGAATAGGATGGGTGGCGTAGAGAGTTTGTGTAACCAATAGAGAGTCAGATCCAAGTGTGGGAATAGACACAATAGAGTAAGTACATAGTCAACAAAGCGCACAGGAGTCATGTAGCAAAATACATAAAGCACAAGAAAAATAAATCAACAGCTTGGGGTTAGCCATTTAAGTTCAAAGAGTCAATCGTCCAACAAAATAACTTGAGAGAGTAGTTCTCTATGAGTCCAGTAGGCTATCATAGCTGAGCATTTAAAACCTTTTCAATCATCTGAACTGGTGGTCTTACGTGACTTTAACCTGGACTGGTTGACACAGATATTTTTAAGGACATTTGTCTTGATCTTAATTTATCCCAGCTAATCACAAAACCCACTCGGCTAAATGTGAAAAATATAGATAGATCCTCATTATTAGATTTAATTCTCACAAATAACCCCCATAAGTACATGTCTGTTGGTGTGTTTGCAAGTGACCTTTATCTATCATTGACCTATAGCCTGTATTATAGATACTAGACAGCATAATTCTGATACCCGTATTATTAGGAAGATACATTTAAAAAACTTTTTGTGTATTTGTGTATGACTTGTACAGTCGTGTCAAAAGTTTTGAGAATGACACAAGTATTGGTCTCCACAAAGTTTGCTGCTTCAGTGTTCCTTAGAACAGATCCCGCCTCTTGAGGATTGACCGCAAGTTCTCAATGGGATTAAGGTCTGGGGAGTTTCCTGGCCATGGACCCAAAATGTCGATGTTTTGTTCCCTGAGCCACTGAGTTATCACTTTTGCCTTATGGCAAGGTGCTCCATCATGCTGGAAAAGGCATTGGTCGTCAGCAAACTGTTCTTGGATGGTTGGGAGAAGTTGCTCTCGGAGGATGTGCTGGCATCATTCTTTATTCATGGCTGAGCCCACTCCCTTGGCTGAGAAGCAACCCCACACATGAATTGTCTGAGGATGCTTTACTGTTGGCATGACAAAGGACTGATGGTAGCGCTCACCTTGTCTTCTCTGGACAAGGTGTTTTCCGGATGGCCCAAACAATCGGAAAGGGGATTCATCAGAGAAAACGACTCTACCCCAGTCCTCAGCAGTCCAATCCCTGTTCCCTTTGCAGAATATCATTCTGTCCCTGATGTTTTTCCTGGAGAGAAGTGGCTTCTTTGCTGCCCTTCTTGACACCAGGCCATCCTCCAAAAGTCTTCGCCTCACTGTGCGTGCAGATGCACTCACACCTGCCTGCTACCATTCCCGTGCAAGCTCTGCACTGGTGGTGCCCTGATCCCGCAGATGAATAAACTTTAGGAGACAGTCCTGGCGCTTGCTGGACTTTCTTGGGCGCCCTGACTCCTTCTTCACAACAATTGAACCTCTCTCCTTGAAGTTCTTGATGATCCGATAAATGGTTGATTTAGGTGCAATCTTACCAGCAGCAATATCCTTGCCTGTGAAGCCCTTTTTGTGCAAAGCAATGATGATGGCACATGTTTCCTTGCAGGTAACCATGGTTGACAGAGGAAGAACAATGATTTCAAGCACCACCCTCCTTTTAAAACTTCCAGTCTGTTATTCTGACTCAATCAGCATGACAGAGTGATCTCCAGCCTTGTCCTCTTCAACACTGTCACCTGTGTTAACGAGACAATCACTGACATGATGGCAGCTGGTCCTGTTTGTGGCAGGGCTGAAATGCAGTGGAAATGTTTTTTGGGGATTAAGTTCATTTTCATGGCAAAGAGGGACTTTGCAATAAATTGCAATTCATCTGATCACTCTTCATGACATTCTGGAGTATATGCAAATTGCCATCATCAACACTGAGGCAGCAAACTTAGTGGAGACCAATGCTTGTCATTCTCAAAACCTTTGACCACGACTGTACTTTTCTGAACTTTCCTCCATCAAGTGTGAAATGAATGAACAATCCTCCATACCTGACCCTGCATTAGCTCTTGAGGATATCTTATCTATTTTTTAATCACTGTCAGATAAACACGCTCCTTTCTAACGCTATAGACTAAAGAATTGATCAAATCCCTGGTTCTCTACAGAACTCTCAGATATCTTTAGAACAATAAATCATGCCTGGGCCAAAGCTAGGCTAACTGATGCTGTTGTGGACTGGCAGCTTTTCAGGCAACTGAGAAATAAAAAGGCTAAATCAAGCTACTTCCTAAATTATATCACTGACTCTGCTGGTGATCCATCAATTAATACTCAGCTTAGATCTATTTTAACTGCTAATTTTTTTTCTGAATATAAAACAGTCAGGGTTCAGACCAGGTCATAGTACCATCTCTGCAACTTCTATGGTTTTAAATGATGTCATAAATTGTTTAGATATGAAGAAACACTGTGCTGCCCTCTTCATTGACCTGTCCAAGGCATTCAACACTGTGGATCACACCTTACTTATTCAGAAACTCTCTACGATTGGCTTAGATTGGGCTGCTTGTAGCTGGTTTCAGAATTATTTAAATGACAGAACACAGTGTGTACTTACGGAAGGCATTAAATCAGGATTTCTAGACATAACAAAAGGTGTCCCACAGGGTTTGATTCTTGGTCTAGTTATGATGAAACTGATGATTTGTGCATAAGCACGTTAGATGGTGTCCCCATTGATCGTGTCCCCGCCTATAAATATCTAGGCATCTGGATTGACAAAAAGCTATCCTTTAAAAAACATGTTGACGAGTTAAGAATTGAGTTGGGCTTCTTCTACAGGAATAGGGCTTGACTTCCATTAAATAGTAGAAAACAGATCATACAGTCTACATTCATTCCTGTTATAGATTATGTTGATATTATATACATGAATGCAGCTACCAGTGTTTTGAAGCCCTTGGACACAGTTTATCATCATAGCACACTTCGTTGTATAACACCTGACAGTTTTGAGACTCACCACTGCATCCTTTACCATAACGTTGGTTGGACCTCGTTAAAAACACGTAGGTCACTTCATTATTTTGTTTTTCTTTTTAAAGCCTTACTCAACAAACTACCAATTTACTTAACATCGTTGTTGAAATATAGAGACTTAAATTCCAACATTAGATCCCAGGGTTGGTTAATGCTGGAGACTCCACATGTATCCACAGAGTGAAACTGCCTTTTCCTCCCTATCATGTGGAATAATCTCCAAGTAACGTTTTATATTGATAAATGTTTGCTATTGTGTTTTAAAGTATGGTTAATTGTATTTGCTGTATATGTGCAAATGAGACCTCGGTCTCTAAATTTGTTTCCTTGGTTAAATAAAAAATACATGTCTGAGATCAAATAAAGTGTAAAATAAGTTTGATTTGAGTTGAATGTTGATGTAATGATTAGAACGTTGTAGGCTATTATTTGGGGAGAGAAATATGATGCATCTAGTGATGACAGCTCTTTAAATGTATTTTTGTGGTAGATGAAGAACTATGTAGAATATGTTTGTATGTAGACCTACTGATAGCTAGCTGTATTTCCATCCAATAAATAAAGTATTTAGGCAACTATAAACAGTGATCTCTGAAGAAATGGTGGTGTGTTTGCTAGCTTGATTTAAATTGACTGGTTAGAGTTGAAAAATGTAGTGAAAAGATTGATTGATTGGTTGATATGATAGCTTGAATGTTGGTTTGCTTGAACAGTTCAAGAGTTACAACTATTGGTGGTGGGTATTATATGCTAATTTAGGCAAGTAGTTCAGAAAGGAACCACCAGGTGTACATTTAACGATTTTTTAGAAAATGTAAGATAATGCATAGTCTTGGCGTTAGGGCTCTGCGCCTTCAGGGCAGCTCGCTGCCAGAGCGAAGAGTCATATGAAGATTATAATATAACTATAGTCGGTGAGCACGATATGCTATATCAAAACACAAAACACACAGTTGGAGGCTGGGGTGGTGGTGGGATATCATAACAGCAATCATAGTGAGTAACAGCTAGTTACAGCAGTAAGAGACACCAACTCATGCGTGCGCGTGACATCCGGCATTGAGGAAGCATGTGCAGAACTGGTCAACATAAATAGACCATCCCCAGAATAGCAGTTTTCACCTCCACAATATCTCCAGTCTCTGCCCCTCACTGTCACACTTCAGCACCGAAACCCTCATCCATGCCCTTGTCACTTCCCGTTTGGACTGTTGCAACATTCTCCTCACTGGTATCCCCACCAAACTCACCAACAGACTTCAACTGGTCCAGAAACTCTGCTGCCAGAATCTTTACCCACACCAGATCAACCGAACACATCACACCAATCCTCACTGGCTCCCTGTATTGACTTTAAGACACTTCTCCTCACCTACAACAACCTGGCACCCACCTACCTCTTCTCCCAGTCTATGCCCCCCTCCTGCTCCCTCCACTTCTCCCCTAAACCGAGTTCATATCCTCTACCCAACCCCATTTTATCTGTCCTGACAGCCTACACCGGCCAAACTCTGAAGACGCTAGGCCAGTTGTGCACCGTCCTATGGGAATCCCAATCATGGCCGGCTGTAATACAGTCAGGATTTGAACCAGATTGTCTGTAGTGACGCCTCTAGCACTGAGATGCAGTGCCTTAGACCGCTGCGCCACTTGGGAGCCACTTGTCTTTTGATTGATGCACTTGCTTTTATTTAAGCCTACTTTTAATGCAAGGTGTCCTTGAGTACCCTGAAAGGCTTCTGTCAAATAAAATGTAGGTCAGTAGTTGTATGGTTGTGGTCAGTAGATGTGTCAGTAGTTGTATTGTTGTGGTCAGTAGTTGTGTCAGTAGTTGTATGGTTGTGGTCAGTAGCTGTGGTTTAGTAGTTTTGTCAGTAGTTGTATGGTTGTGGTCAGTAGCTGTGGTCAGTAGTTGTATGGTTGTGGTCAGTAGTGTGTCAGTAGTTGTGTGGTTGTGGTCAGTAGCTGTGGTCAGTAGTTGTATGGTTGTGGTCAGTAGATGTGTCAGTAGTTGTATTGTTGTGGTCAGCAGTTGTGTCAGTAGTTGTATGGTTGTGGTCAGTAGCTGTGGTTTAGTAGTTGTGTCAGTAGTTGTATGGTTGTGGTCAGTAGCTGTGGTCAGTAGTTGTATGGTTGTGGTCAGTAGTGTGTCAGTAGTTTTGTGGTTGTGGTCAGTAGCTGTGGTCAGTAGTTGTATGGTTGTGGTCAGTAGATGTGTTAGTAGTTGTATTGTTGTGGTCAGCAGTTGTGTCAGTAGTTGTATGGTTGTGGTCAGTAGCTGTGGTTTAGTTGTTGTGTCAGTAGTTGTGTGGTTGTGGTCAGTAGCTGTGGTCAGTAGTTGTATGGCTGTGGTCAGTAGTTGTATGGCTGTGGTCAGTAGTTGTATGGTTGTGGTCAGTAGCTGTGGTTTAGTTGTTGTGTCAGTAGTTGTGTGGTTGTGGTCAGTAGCTGTGGTCAGTAGTTGTATGGCTGTGGTCAGTAGTTGTATGGTTGTGGTCAGTAGCTGTGGTTTAGTTGTTGTGTCAGTAGTTGTGTGGTTGTGGTCAGTAGCTGTGGTCAGTAGTTGTATGGCTGTGGTCAGTAGTTGTATGGTTGTGGTCAGTAGCTGTGGTTTAGTTGTTGTGTCAGTAGTTGTGTGGTTGTGGTCAGTAGCTGTGGTCAGTAGTTGTATGGCTGTGGTCAGTAGTTGTATGGTTGTGGTCAGTAGCTGTGGTTTAGTTGTTGTGTCAGTAGTTGTGTGGTTGTGGTCAGTAGCTGTGGTCAGTAGTTGTATGGCTGTGGTCAGTAGTTGTATGGTTGTGGTCAGTAGCTGTGGTTTAGTTGTTGTGTCAGTAGTTGTGTGGTTGTGGTCAGTAGCTGTGGTCAGTAGTTGTATGGCTGTGGTCAGTAGTTGTATGGTTGTGGTCAGTAGCTGTGGTTTAGTTGTTGTGTCAGTAGTTGTGTGGTTGTGGTCAGTAGCTGTGGTCAGTAGTTGTATGGCTGTGGTCAGTAGTTGTATGGTTGTGGTCAGTAGCTGTGGTTTAGTTGTTGTGTCAGTAGTTGTGTGGTTGTGGTCAGTAGCTGTGGTCAGTAGTTGTATGGCTGTGGTCAGTAGTTGTATGGTTGTGGTCAGTAGCTGTGGTTTAGTTGTTGTGTCAGTAGTTGTGTGGTTGTGGTCAGTAGCTGTGGTCAGTAGTTGTATGGCTGTGGTCAGTAGTTGTATGGTTGTGGTCAGTAGCTGTGGTTTAGTTGTTGTGTCAGTAGTTGTGTGGTTGTGGTCAGTAGCTGTGGTCAGTAGTTGTATGGCTGTGGTCAGTAGTTGTATGGTTGTGGTCAGTAGCTGTGGTTTAGTTGTTGTGTCAGTAGTTGTGTGGTTGTGGTCGGTAGCTGTGGTCAGTAGTTGTATGGCTGTGGTCAGTAGTTGTATGGTTGTGGTCAGTAGCTGTGGTTTAGTTGTTGTGTCAGTAGTTGTGTGGTTGTGGTCAGTAGCTGTGGTCAGTAGTTGTATGGCTGTGGTCAGTAGTTGTATGGTTGTGGTCAGTAGCTGTGGTTTAGTTGTTGTGTCAGTAGTTGTGTGGTTGTGGTCAGTAGCTGTGGTCAGTAGTTGTATGGCTGTGGTCAGTAGTTGTATGGTTGTGGTCAGTAGCTGTGGTTTAGTTGTTGTGTCAGTAGTTGTGTGGTTGTGGTCAGTAGCTGTGGTCAGTAGTTGTATGGCTGTGGTCAGTAGTTGTATGGTTGTGGTCAGTAGTGTGTCAGTAGTTGTGTGGTTGTGGTCAGTAGCTGTGGTCAGTAGTTGTATGGTTGTGGTCAAGCTTTTTACTTTTAATAACCGTTTAATATAACTCTGCATTTAACAAGTTTCCCGTCTTAGCTTTGTTCTCACTAGACATTTTTCACTCAACTTTTTCACCCCAGACGCTTTATCTGGACCAACAGCCGAAAAAGATAAGTAACATTATGACTTCTCATTGCAGTCGCTGTATTCATAATATGCAGGAGAACTATCGCCTTATGTTGAGGATAGCCGAGTTGCAAGCCTGGCTTCAGATGTAATCATTTGGCATGGGCAATTTAAGTGTAGGAAAGGGTGAAACAGTGCCACCAGTATGTACAGGTAGTAATGTTAATCCCCCCACACTGTCCCCGCAGCCAGACAATTTTCTAAAGGCTTGTGGAAAGAAAGGCTGTCAGCATGCTATGCTCAACAGGTGTCGCTCATTCAGTCGATAGAAACTTTCAACCGGTTTTCCCCACTAAAAGAAACGAGTCGGAGTCAGAGCACGAGCCTTCTCAGGTCTCTCCTCCACCCGTTACAGGTTCTGAGCCATCGAAGCCTCCCACCATTAGCTCTGACAAATTGAAAAACATACGATCATACACTGTTTACCAGGGGGCAGGGTACCGACGTAAAGGCTAATCTGAAGATGGTGCTGGCTGAGGCTAAAACTGGCGAGTCTAGAGAGCATAGGGATATTGTTGCCCACGTCGGCACCAACAATGTTACGATGAAACAGTCAGAGGTCACCAAGAGCAACATAGCTTTAGCATGTAACTTAACTAGAACGATGTGTCGTCATCAAGTAATTGTCTCTGGCTCCCTCCCAGTTAGGAGACTTGCACAGCAGACTTGAACTGTCCCACATCTTGCTCTTCATTGTAATCAGAGGGCTGATATAAATACTATGCGGGCCAGTCTCTCTTGGCTAAGAGTTAAAGAAAGACACAGTCTTTTCACAGTCCCCAAATCCAGAAAAATTTCAAGAAAGTGTACAGTATTATATAGAGCCATTATTTCATGGAACTCCGTTCCATCTCATATTGCTCAAGTGAACATCAAACCTGGTTTAAAAACAGATAAAGCACCACCTCACGGCACAACGCCTCTCCCCTATCTGACCTAGATATTTTTTGTGAATGTATTGAAATGTAGGATACGTGTGTCATTTTGTTCTTTTTTATTGTATTTTTTTAATTGATATAGTTCTGTCCTTGAGCTGTTGTCTATTGGTGTTCTGTATTATGTCATGTTTCATGTTTTGTGTGGACCCCAGGAAGAGTAGCTGCTGCTTTTGCAACAGCTAATGGGGATCCCAATAAAATACCAACATTCCAAAACTCAATCGCTGGTTGAAAACAGTTTACTGCCCCTCCCAAAAGATTGCATTTGTAGATAATTGGCCCTCATTCTGGGACTCACCCACAAACAGGATCAAGCCTGGCCTGCTGAGGAGTGACAGACTCCATCCTAGCTGGAGGGGTTCTCTCATGTTATCTAAAGAGGTGTGCAGGCCAGGCAGCAGGCTGTTTGCCAGGATGCTAGCTTAGTGGAGTCTGCCTCTAGCACAGTCAGTGTAGTCAGCTCAGTTTTTTGGAAAAAAAAACTAACATGGTGGTGTTCGCTTTAGCAATCTCACTGGAATAAAGACCTCCTCCATTCCTGTCATTATTGAAAGAGATTATGATAATACCTCACATCTCAAAATAGGACTACTTAATGACTTGCAAGACAGTCCTAGTCAATGAACTAATCACTGATCATAAACTTGATTGGCCTGACTGAAACATGGCTGCTGTTTTTCACTAACTTGAAATTTTTGCTTCTACAGTGCTCTTCCTGTATAGGAAAATCAAGTGCTATATGGCTATGGATTCAGTACACACTCAGCTACAAGAAGTATAATGTCAAAACAAACTTTTGAGACACTTATATTAATGATAATGTGCCATAATTGTGAAAAGCACTGCAAAACATAATAAACAAGATAACCTGATTGTAGTTCCCCCAGTTGTTGAGAATAACTGTACAAATATCAATGAAACAAACAATTCTATATACTTTTGGGACTACTGCCCACATCCATTTTTCAACAGAACAAAACAAAATCATTTATTTTTCAGCTGCATTATTCCAATCAGCAATATATACTGAACAAAAATATAACATAACATGTTACATGAGCTGAAATAAAAGATCCAAGAAATGTTCCATGCGCACAAAAAGCTTATTTCTGCAATGATTTATGTCCAGAGAGGTCTCTGGAAACCTTTATGGTTGTCATGGTTTAGTGTCCAGAGACCTCTCTGGATATCTCTATGTTTAGTTTGTGGTTGGTCCCCAATTAGAGGCAGCTGTGCTGCATTACCTCTAATTGGGGAGCCTATTTATATGCTTTGAGTTTTTTGGGGGGGGTTGGGCTATGGGGCCCGTCAGAGGGGCGCTATGAGGAGCCGCTGCCACAACACTCGTGGGGGGTTCGTTGAAGAGCCCCTACAGCCATGTGAGCGGGAGGACAGTGAGTCGTCGGAGGAGGAGAACGAGGTTCTCCTGTCTCCCAACTTGTGGGGGCTGTGGGACGAGCCCCCACAGAGCAAGCACTAGGAGGAGTAGGAAGGGGACACGTTTGAGAGCCGCATGATAATGTGGAGGGAGCGTCTGGCGGCTCTCTTCAGGGACGAAGAGACGGGGTCTCCAGTATCGGCCCCTAGCCCGGGTCCTCCTGTGCGTCTCCCCAGCCCTGTACGTCCTGTGCCGGTTCCCCGCACACGCCCTCCGGTGCGCCTTCCAGTCCGGTACGACCTGTGCCTGCTCCCCGCACCTTACCTCCCGTGACAGTTCACAGCCAGGACGGTTCACAGCCCACCTCCCGTGACGGTTCACAGCCCGGACCCTCCCGTTATGGTTCACAGCCCAGGGTCTCCAGTGACGGTCCCCAGCCCGGGGTCTCCAGTGCGTCTCTCCAGCCCTGTACGTCCTGTGCCGGCTCCCCGCACCAGGGCTCCTGTGCCGGTTCCTAGCCCGGTAGCTCCAGTTCCGGTTCCTAGCCCGGTAGCTCCAGTGCCGGTTCCTAGCCCGGTGGCTCCAGTGTCGGTTCCTAGCCCGGTAGCGCCAGTACCGGTTCCTAGCCCGGTGGCTCCAGGCCGAAGCCTTCCTCTGCGCCAGTGCCCAGTCCAGGCCCGGCGTCCAGTCCAACTCCATGGCCGGAGCCTTCCACTGGCCGGGGTCCAGACAGGACCTGGCGTCCAACCCAGCTCCATGGCCGAAGCCTTCCTCTGCGCCGGTGCCCCGTCCAGGCAAGGCGTCCAGGCACGGCGTCCAGTCCTGCTCCATGGCCGGAGCCGTCCACTGCACCGGGGTCCAGACAAGACCTGGCGTCCAGCCCAGCTTCGATGGCGGCGCAGTCCGCTCCACCGGTGCCCAGTCCGGGTCCGGCCGTCAGCCCCGCTCCAGTGCCGGAGCAGTCCGCTCCACTGGTGCCCAGTCCGGGCCCGGTCGTCTTCCCCGCTCCATGGCCGGAGTACTGTAATGATTTATGTTCAAAGAGGTCTCTGGAAACCTTTATGGTTGTCAGGGTTTAGTGTCCAGAGACCTCTCTGAATATCTCTATGTTTAGTTTGTGGTTGGTCCCCAATTAGAGACAGCTGCGCTGCATTACCAGTTTCATGTTTGCGTGTACTCCTTTTGTTCATATTAAAAGGAAGGACTTTGCATTACTGCTCAGTGCCTCAGGTCCTCTCTATGCATCGTGACAATTTCTCTCAAATGTTGTTAGTGAACATTTCTCCTATGCCAAGATAATCCATGATTAAACAGCATGATCATTACACAGGTGCACCTTGTGCAGGGGACAATAAAAGGCCACTTTAAAATAGGCAGTTTTGTCACACAACACAATGCCACAGATTTTGAGTTTTGAGGGAGTGTGCAATTGGAAATAGGCATGTCTACAATAGCTGTTGCCAGATAATTGCCGCCTCTAACGTTGTTTTAGAGAATTTGGCAGTATGTCCAAACGGTCTAGCAATCACAGACCACGTGTAACCATGCCAGCCCAGGACCTCCACATCCAGCTTATTCACCTGTGGGATTGTCTGAGACCAGCTATCTGGACAGCTGTTGAACCTGAGGAGTATTTCTGTCAGTAATAAAGCCCTTTTGTGGGGAAAAACTGATTCTGATTGACTGGGCCTGGCTCCCAAGTGTGCCCATCTATGGCTGCACCCTGCTCAGTCATGTGACATCCATAGATTTATTTAAATTGACTGATTTCATTATATGAACTGTAACTCAATAAAATCGTTGAAATTGTTGCGTTTATATTATTGTTCAGTATACAGTATACAGATACAGTACCAGTCAACAGTTTGGACACACCTACTCATTCCAGGGTGTTCCTTTATTTTTACTATTTTATACATTGTAGTATTTTATTTTATTTTATTTAACTAGGCAAGTCAGTTAAGAACAAATTCTTATTTACAATGACGGCCTGGCCTAACCTGGACGATGCTGGACCAATTGTGTGCCGCCCTATTGGACTCCCAATTACTGCCGGATGTGATACAGCCTGGATAGCATAATAGTAAAAACATCAAAACTATGAAATAACACATATGGAATCATGTAGTAACCCAAAAAGTGTTAAACAAATCAACATTTATTTTAGATTCTTTAAAGTTGCCACCCTTCGCCTTGACAGCTTTGCATACTCTTGGCATTCTCTCTACCAGCTTCACCTGGAATTCTTTTCCAACAGTTTTGAAGGAGTTCCCACATATGCTGAGCACTTGTTGGCTGCTTTTCCTTCACTCTGCGGTCCAACTCATCCCAAACCATCTCAAATGGGTTCAGGTCGGGTGATTGTGGAGGCCAGGTCATCTGATGCAGCACTCCATCACTCTCCTTCTTGGTCAAATACCTCTTACACAGCCTGGAAAACAAATGATAGTCCCACTAAGAGCAAACCAGATGGGATGGCGTATTGCTGCAGAATGTATCCATGCTGGTTAGGTGTGCCTTGAATTCTAAATAAATCACGACAGTGTCACCAGCAAAGCACCCCCACACCATCACACCTCCTCCTCCTCCTACTTTCACAAAGACACGGCAGTTGGAACGAAAAATCTGAAATTTGGACTCATCAGACCAAAGGACAAAATTTCCACCGGTCTAATTTCCATTTCTCTCTTCTTCTTATTGGTGTCCTTTAGTAGTGGTTTCTTTGCAGTAATTCGACCATGAAGGCCTGGTTCACACAGTCTCCTCTGAACAGTTGATGTTGAGATGTGTCTGTTACTTGAACTCTGTGAAGCATTTATTTGGGCTGCAATCTGAGGCTGGTAACTCTAATGAACTTATCCTCTGCAGCAGAGGTAACTCTGGGTCTTCCATTCCTGTGGCGGTCCTCATGAGAGCCAGTTTCATCATAGCGCTGGATGGTTTTTGCGACTGCACCTGAAGAAACTTTAAAAGTTCTTGACATTTTCCAGATTGACTTACCTTCATGTCTTAAAGTAATGATGGACTGTCGTTTCTCTTTGCTTATTTGAGTTGTTCTTGCCATAATATGGACGTGGTCTTTTACCAAATAGGGCTATCTTCTGTATACCACCCCTACCTTGTCACAACACAACTGATCGGCTCAAAAGTAATTAAGGAAATAAATTCCACAATTTAACTTTTAATAAGGCACACCTGCTAATTGAAATGCATTCCAGGTGACTACCTCATGAAGATGGTTGATAGAATGCCAAGAGTGTAAAAAGCTGTTGTTTAATACTTTTTCGGTTACTACATGGTTCCATATGTGTTATTTCATAGTTTTGATGTCTTCACTATTATTTTACAATGTAGAAAATAGTAAAAATAAAGTGTTTGGTGCCTGTTAAGCAATAAATTATTGTTTTAGTTAGTTTTTTTCGTCTCTTTTCTTTAGTTTTTTTTGCTACAGTTGAACTATAATAGTTCAGGATTATGGATTTTCTCGCAGCTGAACGTCGACAAGAGTCGTCAATTATTATTATTTACAACAGAGCCCAGCTCTTGGATTTAGCACACGCAGCGCTGCTGCACCCCAGGCAAAAGTTTGATATTCCGGACGAGTTGAAAAGGCGACGCCGTGGACGCAGGGCGGGATTGAAGTGTAAAGCGAAGCTGAGGAAGTACAAGCCGGCTATACCGTCTATCATTATGGGCAACGTGAGGTCACTACATAACAAATTGGACGAGCTCGAGACTCAGTCCGTGGACAAAGGGATTATCGGGAAACGAGCCTAATGTTTTTCACGGAGACTTGGCTGAACGATAACATCCCCATAGAGAACGTCACTATCGACGGTTTCCAGACCATCAGGACTCTTAAGGAAGAGTTTTGTAGCCCGGACATTGAACTATTAGCTGTTAGCCTGAGACCCTACTATTTGCAGAGGGAATTCACGGTGGCCATTGCTGTTATTGTTTACATCCCGCCCTCCGCTGACGCAAACACAGCATGTGACGTCATCCACTCTGTTATTGCGAGGTTACAGACAGCGCATCCCAGTGCTTTCTTTGCCATTTCGGGGGATTTTAACCATGCATCTGTCTCTTCAACGCTGCCCACGTTCAAACAGTTCGTGAAGTGCCCAACCAGGAATAATAAAACTCTGGACTTGTTATATGCTAATGTGAAGGATGCATACAACTCCACTGCACTCCCTCCCCTCGGTAGATCGGATCACAACCTTGTCCACCTCACTCCACTCTACAGGCCTTTGGTCCAACAGCAGCCTGCGACCACCAGGACAATTAGGAGATGGTCCCCGGAGTTGAATGAGGCCCTACAGGACTGCTTTGAAACAACAGACTGGGATGTGCTCTGTGAGGCTCATGGGGAGGACATCGATGGACTTACTGGCTGCATAACAGACTATATTAATTTTTGTGTAGACAACACTGTAGAAGCGGGAGACAGAGCAACGCCCACCACTTCAGCCTCCAAAGGCAGAGAACCGGAAGACACCCGAGGGGTTATTCGATCAGCCGAAGGAGGAACAGGCAAAGTGGTGGAGAGCCTGGGTAGCCCTTCCTCCCCCTACCCAGCCTGATCCCTTCATTAGGAGGATGGAGGAGGAGGAGAGCTTCGAGGCCAGAATGGCACTCGTGAAGGAGCGAATGCCATTTTTCCCCAAAGAGCAGGAGAGGGAGGAGGTGTCGAGGCCGACAGAGACGCCCGTGCCAGCGGCGCGCACAAAACCACCGGTGCGCATCCACAGCCCGGTACGGCCCGTGCCTGCTCCATGCACTCGACCTACGGTGAAGAGTCGAGGCCGGGAGGCTCCAGTAACGGTTCAAAGCCTGGAGCCTCCCACGACTGTTCAAAGCCCGGAGCCTCCATTGACGGCCTACAGCCCGGAGTCTCTAGCTACGGTCTACAGCCCAGAGCCTCCAGTGACTGCCGACAGCCCAGAGTCTCCAGCGACGGCCGACAGCCCAGAGTCTCCAGCGACGGCCGACAGCCCAGAGTCTCCAGCGACGGCCGACAGCCCAGAGCCTCCAGTGACGGCCGACAGCCCAGAGTCTCCAGCGACGGCCGACAGCCTAGAGTCTTCAGAGGCCAACACAGCTCTGTGGTTGGAGCCCTTCTCTGCGTCGGTGCCCAGGGTGGGCACGACGTTCAGCCCCGCTTTGGAGCAGGAGCTCCTTAGCGTGTCGGTGCCCAGTCTGGGGCCGGCAGCCAGCCTAACCATGGGGCTGGTATCTTCCTCTGCGTCGGTGCCCAGGCTGGTCACGGCGTTCAGTACTGCTCCAGACAAGGGGCTGGAATCCTCCTCTGCGACGGTGCCCAGGCTGGGCAAGACGCTCAATCCGGCTAAAGAGAAGGGGAGGGATACGGGTCCGGAAGTCTGCTCCGCTCCAGTGCAGGAGCAGTCCGCTCCACCGGTGCCCAGTCCGGGACCGGAGATCTACTCCACCCCCATGCCGGAGCAGTCCCCCGCCATTTCCCCCCTGGTTTTGTGTATTTTTTTTTGTGAGTGGGGATCATGTGCGGTCGGGAGCCCGCAACTTGGAGGGGGGTTGTGGTTAGGCCGCTGACTCCCACCAGGGGGAGTAGAGGAGCCACAATCCAGTCCTCACATCAGTTATTAGGGGAAGTTAATGATCCCCAATCAGAGACAGCTGTCTAGTGTTGTCTCTGATTGGGGATAGTATTGAAGCTCCACACATCCACCTGTGTGTGGATCATTGTTTGCTTGTGTCTGACTGCACTGCCAGCATTCAAAGTAAGTCACTGTGTTTGTTATACTCTCCTTTTATTTTATGCCTCGTGAGAACAACTCATTAAATAAAAAGGATGACACTTCACCAGCGCTCTGTCTATCTTCCCTTAAATACCGTGACACAAATATTCACTTACCTGTTCATTTAGCCAGTCTGTCTATTAAGTAAACTGTTATTACCCTCGCTCATATCATACGCATTTTTAGCTACTGAAGTATTTCTCTGCCATCGACCTGTATAGTATAGTTAAACATCCAACATCCACCAATGTATAGTGTACATATTCAGCCATCCACTCATACTATGCTATGTATTTTTTATAGCTTTTTTTGCACTCCAGATATCTTGTATTTCTATACTTTTTTATACTGCCGCTCTATGTATCATGTACCGTGTATCTGTCTTTTGTGTACTTTCGTTGTGGCATTTTGCACCTACCCTGTGTTTTGTTGTTGTAGCTGCTTGACAAAGAAATTTCCCTATCTATCTATCTATCTATCTATCTATCTATCTATCTATCTATCTATCTATCTATCTATCTATCTATCTATCTATCTATCTATCTATCTATCTAAAAACCCTGGATGAGTAGATGCCAAAACAGTTGTCTCTGTACTGTATTTCTCCTCAGCAATGACAAAAAGGTGACACAAGGGAACCCCAGGGTTCCAGGTGTGGCAAAATCTTGGCGGAACAGGAGTGGTGACCGTGACCTTGCTGTAGACCTCAAACCCCTACGTCCTTGTATGGGGCAGGACAGACTCCCTGGGGGTGGAGGGCCTCTTCCCGCTAGGACGGGCCCTCTGAGAAGGTGAGGCTGACCTCCTCCTTGCCGGTGTTGTGGAGGTGCTGGGTTGAAGAGGAGCGAGCAGTGAAGGTGCTGGATTGAACCGGAGAAAAGGATGTGTTTGCTTGTGGAGGAGCAGAAGAGGTGCTCACTTGAGGAGGGAGAGCAGTGGGGAGTGGAACAGCTGTAGTGAAGGAGGTTTGTTGCTCTGACTCATCCACATCGTCTTGACTAAAAGAAAGACAGATTTAGAAATGTGTTCTACATGAACACGAAAGCTGAAAAGCCTTCATTACCATCCTGGCAGAGCTAGTCACTGAATGAAGTAGTCTACCCGTCCCCCCATTCAACTCAGTGAGGGTGTGAATGTTTACAGCCAGTGGAACACTTTTCTCTAGGGGTATAATAATAATAATAATGTATTACATTGTAACATGCACTGAGTATACAAAACATTAAGAACACCTGCTCGTTCCACCACAGACTGACCAGGTGAATGCTATGATCCATTATTGATGTCACCTGTTAAATCCTATTAAATCAGGGGAGGACACAGATTAAAGAAGTATTTTAAAGCCTTGAGACAATTGAGAAATGTATTAAGGGTTGTACCTAATTTTCTGTTATACTCAGTGTAAATCCTATATCATCACTGTGTATATTTACATTTTCAATTGAATTCACCAATAGAATAAATAACAAGCACATCCAATGACATTGTTGTAGAATAGGCTACTCCAAAACACACAGTAAATAAACGTACATTCGACAATAATGTTAACACTGAATGAAGTAGCCATTCAACTCAGTGTGGGTGTGAATCTCCCCTATCCCCCAGTCCACAATGTCATGGGTGTACGGGTAGTTCAAATGTAAAATATAGAACAAGTATTTGATACACTGCCGATTTTGCAGGTTTTCCCACTTACAGAGCATGTAGAAGTCTGCAATTTTGATCATAGGTACTCTTCAACTGTGAGTGACGGAATCTAAAATCCAGAAAATCACATTGTATGATTTTTAAGTAATTAATTTGCATTTTATCGGCAAAATCGGCAAATACTTGTTCTCCCCACTGTACTTACTCCTCAATCGGAACGGTGCCGTCTTGATAATTTTATTCATCATCTGTAAGGAAACTAAACTACTTGACCAAAAGTATGTGGACACCTGCTCGTCGAACATCTCATTCCAAAATCATGGGTTTTAATATGGAGTTGTCACGGTGAGTGTAGAGGGAACGAGGCGCAGAACGAGAGGACATTGCGAACATGTTTTATTATATAGAATATAATAATAAAACGAAACAAAACAACTAAAGTACTCACGACCGTGGCGTTGTGTTGAAAACACAAGCAAACAATGATCCACACACAGGTGGATTTGTGTGGATCCTAAATACTATCCCCAATCAGAGACAACGCTAGACAGCTGTCTCTGATTGGGATCATAATCACCCTAGTTAGGGTGTGAGGACTTGGTTGTGTGCCTCTCTCCTCCCCTAGGTGGGAGTAAGAGGCCTTGCCACAACCAAGCCCTCACAGGAGTTGGTCTCCCCTTCCTGCTATAACAGCCTCCACTCTTCTGGGAAGGCTTTCCACTAGATGTTGGAACATTGCTGCAAGGATTTGTATCCATTCACCCACAAGTGCATTAGTGAGGTCGGGCACTGATGTTGGGCGATTAGGCCTGGCATTGCAGACAGCGTTCCAATTAATCCCACAGTGTTCAATGGGGTTGAGGTCAGGGCTTTGTGCAGGCCAAAGTTCTTCCACATTGATCTTGACCACCCATTTCTGTATGGACCTCGCTTTGTGCATGGAGTCATTGTCATGCTGAAACAGGAAAGGGGATTCCCCAAACTGTTGCCACAAAGTTGGAAGCAAAGAATTGTCTAGAATGTCATTGTATGCTGCAGCTCGACCATGGAAACCCATTTCATGAAGCTCCCGACAAACAGTTCTTGTGCTGACGTTGCTTCCAGAGGCAGACAAGATTCTCTGGTCTGATTAAACTAAGATTGAATGCTGAGCTGCCATTTGAGGACTTGTGAGGCGTCTGTTTCTCAAACTAGACACTCTAATGTACTTGTCCTCTTGCTCAGTTGTGCACCGGGGCCTCCCACTCCTCTTTCTATTCTGGTTAGAGCCAGATTGTGATGTTCTGTGAAGGGAGTAGTACACAGCGTTGTACGAGATCTTCAGTTTCTTGGAAATTTCTTGCATGGAATAGCCTTCATTTCTCAGAACAAGAATACACTGACGAGTTTCAGAAGAAAGTTCTTTGTTTCAGGCCATTTTTGAGCCTGTAATCAAACCCACAAATGCTGACGCCCCAGATACTCAACTAGTCTAAAGAAGGCCAGTTGTATTGTTTCAAGCTACAGCCGGTTTAAGTTATTTTTACGGACAAAATAATAGTGTTTCTTTAAAAAACAAGGACATTTCTAAGTGACCCCAAACTTTTGAACAGTAGTGTGTGTATATATATATATATTTTTTTTTTTAAATACCACTGCTTAAGACTGTTCTAATCAGGGGTTGTAAGCTAAATTATTTTCTAATCGTTTCGTTCTGAACAGAACCAATATTCTTTTCATTCCGTTCCACTTTTCAGCAAAGTAATTTCTTAACTGGTTTAAACCCCCCAAAGGTACAAGTTTATAGAATTCCTTTCTTTTCTTTTTTAAACCTCTGAAATAGTTTTTGGTTACATTTAGCTCAACATTAAATGACTTCACCAATCAGTGTGGATAGAGCAGTTTGCTCTGGAGCGGGTAAGTGATTTAAAACTGTATACGAAAGTCGTTAAGAGCAAATTTATTTTGCCGAAACAGCATGGTTTAATCATAATGAAAGACAAATACACACACTGTGCTGATGAAACAGACATTTTGCATGTGAGGGGAGAGCGAGAGAGGATGGAGGAAGCTTGCATTGAAGAGCTGGGCATCTTCAAGGAACTTTGAATGTCTTTGAAACTTCCAAGTTGGTTTAACGTTGCACCAGAGCAAATGTTAGCTTGTGAGGGGAGAGCGAGAGAGGATGGAGGAAGCTTGCATTGAAGAGCTGGGCATCTTCAAGGAACTTTGAATGTCTTTGAAACTTCCAAGTTGGTTTAACGTTGCACCAGAGCAAATGTTAGCTAGCTAGCTAACAAGCTTGTGTGTGCAGAGCAGCACTAGAATTAAGTCTTACCTTTTTGTAGTTAATACATCCATTGTGAAACATGGAAACTATAGTATCCTTAACTAGCATTGAAAAGTTAATCCATTATTTTAAACGTCTCTCCCTAATTTCTGAATCATGTAATGTCGTCAGTACGCTACAGTAAGTAGGCAGACTAGGTGACCGATACAGTAACCTGAGGGAAAGGGCAAATATTTCTAGCTGGCAGGAATAAGTTTCCTCGTGACAGAGTGAAGGATTTTTTGTGGGACTGGGAAAAAATGCCCGGAACGTAAAATAACATTATTAACCGGTTCCCATGCTTTTATAATAACGGCTCTGTTCCCGAACAGTATAGATCTCTTTCGTTTCCGGTTCGGTTTCTGTTCCTCAAATAATGTAGGTATTTTCAGTTTTTCAGTTCCGTTCCCTGAACCGGTTCCAATCCTTGATATTGTCAGGGCCTGACTGAGGTAGTAGTATGGCCACAGTCAGGTCATGACAATAATACAGGGAGTTTGAATTTGGTTTTGGTCAATCCCCAATTATCATTGCGTTGTCTGTTCTGTAAGTACTAGTCACCAGTTCACCAAATATAATAATATATTAATCGAGGGTTGATATTGTAAGGTAATGAAAATATCCATCATTCCAGAGAAAGGTAATGACATATTTTTGGCGTATAAGATTTGGAATAATTTTAAATGACATTGCAGCAACACAAGAATACTTAAGGGGTAAACAAACACACCTAAAGCTAAAAGTACTTTTGAACAAGAGATAGTAAACTCAAGGATACTTTCTCTTCTTTGACTAGATAGTTAAATGAGGATTTGGTGTCTTTGTGTGTCTTCTGGCAGTTTGTGTCCTTTGCTGGAGGGGATAATGTGAAGCCTGCCTCGTATTTATCTTGACCAGAGTAATAAGAGCATCACTCTGAGGCATAGAAGACAGACCATTCCCTAATGGATCAATAAAGGAAGACGTACTTGGGTCAGATAAGATGGAGTCTGTCTTGGGTACGAACTGGTCACAGCGTAGTCCGTGGTAACCCTCTTTACACCTGCAACAGAGACAACAGAGATCAATATCCCAGGTCTATGGAGGAAAAACACCCTCTCACAACATGGGTATGTGGGTAACGTGGGTAGAGCCTGAGTTATTTTAGACATTTAACAGGCACTCTTATCCAGAGCGACTTACAATCATTGCATTATATTAATCATTATATTCAACTAAAACAACAACATATATATTTTTGGGGGGAAAAGATTGAGACTGGAGGGAGAGAGGGAGAGTCAAATCGGGGGGGTTGGAAAGAGGAGAAGAGGGCAGTTTTGGCCCATTCTAAGCAGTGCCTGCTACCCACTGATATCAGCCCTGACAGTAATGTCATGTACCAGTGGAGGTATTGGAAGGACTGGGTGGGAGGGATGGAAAGACTCGCTCTCTTCCTGACCTGGGTTAAAAAAAACGTTATATTTGACTCAAAATTCCATGACGTACAGTAAGGCTTTGTTGCCAGAATAGATGGATGCAGTTCAATGCATGATTCATATAATTGACCAATACAGTTCTTGGTAGTCCCAAAAATATTGCTATTAGGTTGTAAATCACAGTTGACCTGGTACATTGTTTGCTGCCAAAACCCATTCAGGATACGTTTCAGTTTCAATCACTCAATATTTTGAACAAAAACAGAAGACTGTAATACAATTAAACTAGCAAGGGCAATGAACATAAGTCAGTCATAACGTGTCTAATAGGCTAGCACACGTGTCAAACACAAGGCCCTCGGGCCGAATAGTTCACACAAATTAGGTCAGCAAGAGAGTCATCTACTTTGTAGGGCGGCAGGTAGCCTAGCGGTTAGAGCGTTGGGTTCGATTTTCCGAGCCGACAAGGTGAAAAAACCTGTCGATATGTCCTTGAGGAGCAAGTCACTTAACCCTAATTTGCTCCAGGGGAGGTATTTGTTCTTAACTGACTTTGTTCTTAACTGACTTGCCTAGTTAAATAAAGGTTAAATAAAAAATGTATTAGATTACAGCCTGATGAGCTCGCATCAATGAATTCAACTTCAATTGAGCTTCTTTCGTGTGTCCTGTTTACAGCGTGCAGCGGAGGGAAAGTGTCCAGACACATGCTACCTAGGCAACTAAAAGGTTGCAGTCTGGCTTCGGTTTTTAAAGCTTGCCAATTAGGGGGGGGATACCTAGTCAGTAGTACAACTGAATGCATTCAACTGAAAAGTGTCTTCTGCGTTTAACCCAAACCCTCTGAGTCAGAGAGGTGCAGGGGCTGCCTTAATCGGCATCCACATCTTCAGTGCCCGGGGAACAGTAAGAGGGGCAGAACGACAGATTTTTACCATGTCAGCTCGGGGATTTGATCCAGCAACCGGGATTCGATCGGTTACTGACCCAACGCTCCTACCCTCCAGGCCGCCATGCAACAGAGAAATATGTAGGCCTATTACAGCAACATTTGAGCAGTAGCCTAGGTTGGCTGGTCAACTATGATAGCTACATACAGCAATGTTGCATTCAACTGTACCAGTGATTCATGCAGTGTTCAAATGTTACAACAACCTATAGCTACGTTTTTAAATACTTACACCTCAGACTTCAGATATAACTCTGAAACATGCCACCTACAGAAGTTCTCAGATGACTCCGCAATTGTAGGGTGCATCAGGGGTGGGCAGGAGGAGGAGTACAGGAGCACAATCAGTGACTTTGTGTTGTGGTGTGAGCAGAACCACCTTCAGCTCAACATCAGCAAAACAAAGGAGATGGTGGTGGACTTCAGGAGAACCAATGCCCAACCGACTGCAGTCCCTATACAGGGGAAGGATGTGGAAATGGTTGGTTCATACAAGTTCCTGGGAGTCCATATGGACAACAGGCTGGAATGGGCTGGTAACACCGGGGCTCTGTACAAAAAGGGCCAGAGCCGACTCTACTTTCTGAGGAGGCTCAGGTCCTTCAACGTGTGCAATAAACTACTGCATACCTTCTACCAGTCTGTGGTGGCCAGTGCCATCGTTTTTGCAGTGGTGTGCTGGGGAGCCAACATAAAAGCCAGTGATTCTTCTCGGGTAAATAAGCTGATCAGGAAGGCTAGCTCTGTTCTGGGGATTAGCCTTGACACTCTAGAGGAGGTGGCGGCGAGATGGATGCTGGCCATCATGGACAACGTCACCCACCCTCTGCATGCCATGGTTATGACGCAGAGGAGTACCTATCTATCTATCTATCTATCTATCTATCTATCTATCTATTATTAACTAGGAAGTCTGGGCACCACGGGAAAATGTTGTTTACAGAGTTACTATTTCCCTAAAATAACTCTTTGGATATTTTTATATATCTATAGCTTATTATTTAATTTTACCTCAATCAGTCTTATTCTTGAACGTTGTAATTCCTTGTAGTCTGCACGAAACGCAACTTTAATGATGAATCATCCATATACAAATTGGCTAACTTATTTATTTACTAGCTAATTAAACAATTACAGAATATACAAAACATCCTAACATTAACACAATAAATACCATCCCTAGAGGACTTAACAAAACATGACAGTTTGGTTATAACACGATAGATTCAGAGAGAAAAGTGGGGGGGAAGTAGGGAGACAAAGTAATAGGACAATGGGAAGCTCACAGAAATACAAATACATATGCCACTAACAATCGCTCATTCTGAATGTATTTTCGTGAAGCTGGCTTCGATAGATGGTTTGCCCAGTTGAGATCGCCATTGTCCTTTGTAGAGTCTTCCGGGTCATAGTGGTGTGAGAGTTGATACTTTGAAGATGGCTTTGGTGTGGTCGTCAGTGTCCTTTTCCTAGACTTGCGCACATTTTCAGCTGCAGACTGATATAGGCTGTAGTCTAGGATTCATTTCCTCTTTAGTGATCGATAGTTCAGAGTTCATACCATTTCCAGCCGTGTAGCTCACGCTTTCTGGTATTTTAGTAGAAATCACCATTTCAAACGTGTGGAGCTAGTCCTCACATTCTTTCTGGACTAATATTTAAATTCTTAGCGAGTCCTCTTAAGCACTCTGGTCAGAGAGGCGGTCCCATCACACTCACACACTCTTCAGACCTCATTAGGGGCGTGGCTTAGTTAGTGGGCAAAACGGACATGAAAACCCATTCTCTTATTAAAAGATTAATCACATTTCTATCTTTTCAAAAGTATTATGATAGTTAATCTTTCATTTTATACAACATTCAGGTGCAAAGCTAATAACTGAGGAATGTAGACTTCCAAAGAAAACAGTTATGACAGGGTCGTTCTTGGATTCTCCACCGACCCTTTCCCATGTTTTCTAAAATAGGAATGTTGTTTAATTCTCCAATTCTGGGACGTAGGAGTATTGGCGGGAGAAGATCTTTTGTTCTAACAATATACATAATCTGACGCTCTCTTTCATGCATGTCCAGGGAGAGAGAGTCTGCAAGAAATGTATGACCTGTCGTAAATTCATAAAACTGCCACCCCCCCTCCTAACAGGAGAGGGTGGGTGTTCACATCTCTGCCTAGCTGTGTGTAGATTGATGAGGGGAAAAAACGATGTAATACATTTTTTTACAAGGCTGTAATGTAACAAAATGTGGAAAAAATCAAGGGGTCTGAATACTTTCCGAATGCACTGTATTTGCATATAGGCCTACTTATTGGCTATGGCACACCGGTCTGCGTATACTCCGGCCCTGGACAGGACATACTGTATGTTTTTATTCCGTTTTATTTACTCCAGTGTCGATTAATTATCCAAACGGACGTCCGCTTTTTCTTTCATTATTGCTATAGAATTTTCACAAATGTCATTCCCAAGCATTCTATATATTTACGAAAACGTGAGAATGACCATATCTAAGTGTTCACTTGTAAAAAAAGAAAAAGGTGTCATTCCATGTTGCAAAAATGGTGTCAGTTCCACTTGAAAGAGAACAAATACTATTTGAACCCAGGTCTGCTGGCTTTGTGCTGTTCTACGAGAAACACTTCAGTAGACATGATTGAGTTTTGTGAGAATTTAGGTTTTCCTCAAGCAATGTTTCGGTTCTATGCCTCCCCTCAGTGTGTGTCAAATAAATCTACTTAAGATCAAATCACATTTGATTGGTCACATACACGTGGTTAGCAGATGCTATTGCGGGTGTGGTGAAATGCTTGTGCTTCTAGCTCCGACAGTGCAGTAATATCTATAAAGTAATATCTAAGTTTCACAACATATACCCAAATACACATAAATCTAAGTAATGGATTAAGAATATATACAGATATGTCAGAGCGGCATTGGACTAAGATACAGTGTTATAGTATACAGTATTTACATATGAGATGGGTGATGCAATATGTAAACACAATTAAAGTGACTAAGATACCGTAGAATAGTGTAGAGTGCAGTTTAAACATATGAGTAATGCAAGATACAGATACATTATTAAAGTGGCTAGTGTTCTATTCCTTAAAGTGGCCTGTGATTTCTAATCAGTGTCTATAGGCAGCCACCTCTGATGTGCTAGTGATGGCTGTTTAGCAGTCTGATGGCCTTGAGATAGAAGCTGTTTTTCAGTCTCTCGGTCCCAGCTTTGATGCACCTGTACTGACCTCGCCTTCTGGATGATAGCGGGGTGAACAGGCAGTGGCTTTGGTGGTTGATGTCTTTGATGATCTTTTTGGCCTTCCTGTGGCATCGGGTGCTGTAGGTGTCCAGGAGGATGGGAGGTTTGCCCCCGGTAATGCGTTGGGCAGACCGCAACACCCTCTGGAGAGCTTTGCAGTTGTGGGCGGTGCAGTTGCCGTACCAGACGGTGATTCAGCCTGACAGGATGTGCTCAAATTCCTTTAGCGTCCTGAGGTTGAAGAGGCGCTTTTCCCCCTTCTTCACATCACTGTCTGTGTGGGTGGACCATTTTAGTTTGGGGCGGCAGGTAGCCTAGCGGTTAGAGCTTTGGGCCAGTAACCGAAAAGTCGCTGGTTTGAATAACCGAGCCGACTAGGTGAAAAAACCTGACAATGTATCCTTGATTAAGGCACTTAAGCCTAATTTTCTCTGTAGGTATTTGTTCTTAATTGACTTGGCTAGTTAAATAAAAGTTAATTAAATAAAGAAAACGTTTGTCAGTGATTTGTACCCTGAGGGGGGGTGCAGCTTCTGCTGTTTCCTGAAGTCCACGATCATCTCCTTAGTTTTGTTGACATTGAGTGATTTTCCTGGCACCACACTCCCAGAGCCCTCACCTCTTCCCTGTAGGCTGTCTCATCGTTGTTGGTAATCAAGCCTAATACTGTTTTGGCGTCTGCAAACCCAATGACATGAGTTCTGGCTCTTTTTTACACATTCACATTTTTAGACAACCCATATGATGACCTAAGTTGAGCGGAATTCCAATTTGTAAATTAGTTATTTTCCCTGAGCGACACCCACACACAGATGTTTCAGTTTTGTACTTTCCTTAACTTGTGCCAAATAAATCTACAGAACTGGATGGCGTGTTGGCTGTCCTTTTTTCCCCTGCAATATATTTTTGGGGATTAGCCTTTAGCTCAGCATAAGCACCCATATGGCCTGAAGATTTAGTTGAGCATGCTCTGTTCTATTCTCATCCTCAAGAGCAGCAGACAAACTTTGTGTTAACAGTCATTGAGTTGTTCTAACTTCACCACCAACTCCAAAGGCTTAGCGACACTGCAAGGATTTTCCTCAGACAGAGCCATTTGTTTAAAATTCATGGCAATGGGCTCTTTTCCATCGTGTTTGTTCTACAAAATGGAAACCGGTCTGTCAAACGAGACGCCCAATCAACATATTCACTGACGTCCTGCTGTAATATTTGCTCCAGTTTTATTTGGGTTGTACTGAAACAATTCAAGCAGTGTCTTAGATGCAGTGTCTTAGATGCAGTGTCTTAGATGCAGTGTCTTAGATGCAGTGTCTTAGATGCAGTGTCTTAGATGCAGTGTCTTAGACCACTTGGGAGCCCAAATGTAATGGTCCATTGGTTAGACGGCACAAACTGATTTTAAGTAAATACTAAATGTAGACTCTTCCTGTTTCTAGTCACACCTTGCTACCCTCTCTGTGCTGTTAGCATTCTGAGTCACAACTCAAATGTCTGTCTGTTTATCTCCACTCTCCTTTTTTCTGTCTCTGTTTCACTGTGAAACAAGCTGACATCCTTCAATGAGATTCAAACAATGCTTGGTAGACAAATGTGTTTGTGCGAATCGAGTCTGTGCTTGAATGCGATAAAGGATGTGTACGATGATGACTGTGAGTGTGTGTAGTGATGAGACGATTGATACCAGAGCTCCGATGCAGTTTTCAAAGCACTACTGATGTGATACAATGTACCAATGCTCATATCAAAGTAACATTATCACGTGAAAAATTACATCCAAAGCTTTGTTTCATCAAAAAGTGTGTTACAAAATGTGAGAACCACTGATTTGGTTTTGGTGCTTTCTTCGATTCCAAGTTGCTTTCATACACCGACCTCTACTGGACACCATACTGTACTTAGAAAACAAGTTAGGATTTGTTCAAATTACTGCACTGAACAGTAGCACAGCAGGGAGAGTCGCGAACACTCAGACACTACAGGGTATGGGGTCGAAATATTCCATTTACAAAAGTATTCAGACCCTTTACTCAGTACTTTGTTGAAGCATCTTTGGCAGCGATTACAGCATTGAGTCTTCTTGGGTATGACGCTACAAGCATGGCACACCTGTATTTGGGGAGTTTATTAAATTCTTCTCTGCAGATCCTGCACATGGTGTGTTGCTACACAGCTATTTTCAGGTCTCTCCAGAGATGTTCGATCAGTTCAAGTCCAGGCTTTGGCTGGGCCACTCAAAGACATTCAGAGACTTGTCCCGAAGACACTCCTGTGTCGTCTTAGCTGCGTGCTTAGGGTTGTTGTCCTGTTGGAAGGTGAACTTTCGCCCCAGACTGAGGTCCTAAGCGCTCTGGGGCAGGTTTTGATCAAGGATCTCTCTGTACTTTGCTCCGTTCATCTTTCCCTCGATCCTGACTATTCTCCCAGTCCCTGCCCCTGAAAAACATCCCCACAGCATGATGCTGCCACCACCATGCTTCACCGTAGGGATGGTGCCAGGTTTCCTCAAGACGTGGTGCTTGGCATTCAGGCCATAGAGTTCAATCTTGGTTTCATCAGAGCAGAGAATCTTGTTTTTCATGGTCTGAGAGTCTTTAGGTGCCTTTTGTTAAACTCCAAGCAGACTTTCATGTGCCTTTTACTGAGGAGTGGCTTACGTCTGGCCACTCTACCATAAAGGCCTGGTGGAGTGCTGCAGAGATGGTTTTCCTTCTGTCCTGCTGTAATCTAACAAAATGTGAAAAAAGTCAATGGGTCCGAATACTTTACGAAGGCACTGTATACTTTGCTCATATATTCATGGCTCACATGTACACAATAAGAAAATTGAGTTTTCTCAAGGGTGCCTTTGCAATTCAGAAAGTGATAATTAAAATGCAGGGCCTGGCGACTCTCTCTCTCTATATATATAGGTAATAGGGTGCCATTTGGAATACATACCCAGACGTATTTTTTGTTGCCATTCATACATATTCAAATGTGTCTATTGCAGAAGTGTGCGGAGGGAGAGCGCCTGGCGAGCCGAGTTCCGAATAACATTGATGGATGGCCCTCTGTGGACTGTTTACATGAGAGAGTGATGGGTATGTACTAGCAGTATCGGTGCCCGAAACTCAAACACTGTGCAGAACAAGGTTTCTTTGAGTTATATGCTGCGTCTCAAATACCTTTTCTTCACTTGTTCCCTCTAAACTGCGCGACGCACAGAAATATCGAGATTGAACTTCACTCAGCTTTCTAGACCAACCGGTTGATTGCGTTGGACTGGTCTATCTTCAAGGCATTCCTAGTCGATCGCCAAGCATTTCTGTAAAAAACCCAACGATGGGGGGCGCTGTTGAGCAGAAACATGTGAAGACGCGTTTTTTTGTCCAGGGCGAACAATTGACTATTAATACTTCACCAACACCTCCCCTACCGCGTACATTTTGTAACATTTAAGTAGGGACCCAATTCACTCATTTTTGGCTTTTTTATCATAAAATGTCGAAACAACAACGTCCAAGAGACACAAAAGAGCAGGTCTCTACTAAAGCCTCGGGCTCATCGGACACTGACAAGGACTATAATCCCACCAACCTAGCCAAGGTAATGGAGGCTATCAGTAAGTCTGAACAGAATGTACTGGCTGAGGTGGAGTCACTATCCACTGACCTATCAGAATGTGCTGGCTAAGGTGGAGTCACTATCCACTGACCTATCAGACTGTGCTGGCTAAGGTGGAGTCACTATCCACTGACCTATCAGAATGTGCTGGCTATGGTGGAGTCACTATCCACTGACCTAACAGACTGTGCTGGCTATGGTGGAGTCACTATCCACTGACCTAACAGACTGTGCTGGCTATGGTGGAGTCACTATCCACTGACCTATCAGACTATGCTGGCTAAGGTGGAGTCACTCTCTTTTGTGACTCGTGGCCATTGTTGTTTTGAAATCTTATGATGAAAAGGCCAAAAATGTCAGAAAATTTGTGAATTGGGTTTGATTCCAAACTAAATGTTACACAATGAACACGGTAGGGGAGGTGTTGGTGAAGTATTAATAATAAATTGTTCGCCCTGGACATGAGCACTGAGAAAACATTTTACATTTTAGCAGACGCTCTTATCCAGAGCGGCTTACAGTTAGTTAGTGCATACATGTTCATACTTTTTTCGTACTGGTCCCCCATGGGAATCAAACCCACAACCCTGGCGTTGCAAGCACCATGCTCTACCATCTGAGCTACAGAAATGCCTTCTTGAACATGTGAACTTTCATGTGCCTTCATAACAAACTGTAAATACGAATACAATTGTTAAATTACGAGCCTAGTTGGTTTAGCCACAGAAAGAGACAGAAACCTTCCCACGATTGGCTGAGATAATAGAGCTGGACATGCCAAGAGGTGAGTTCTGATTGGTCTGCCATGTCGCATGCTTCTGTCTACAACATGATCTGCTCTGATAATCCTTGCTACCGCAGGTTTTGAAAAAAAAAAGATATAGCCATGGAGAACTGCAAAAGGGTTGCTACTGCTCTCAACAACATTGCTGCCGTGAATTTAGCAAGAGCTATCGACAAAGATCAATATGAAAAGTTGTGATGGACTACTTTCTGGAGGACGATCGTGCCAAGCTGACTCTCTCTGACTGAAAATGAATGAGACGATTTTGCATCTCTACAAGGAACAACAACACTTGGTATGTAAAAGCATAAACGATCATTCATTTTACTACCAACATGTTGGCACTACTTGTAATGATATTACATCCTTTATGAAGTTTATTTATTTTTTCTGTACTACTTTCACCACTTTTAGTCTTGAATTCTTTGGTTGTTGACTACACTACCTTACTCACTCTGTTTAGCACATGGCCTCACATGTGAATCCTTAAACAGATGGGTGTGTAAAAAACTGAACCAAAACCTTTCAAGGGTAATTTCTGCCTTGTTCCTCCAATTGCAATGTATGATATATAATTTTGACGCTCTGAGTTTGTACTTTTACTCCAAGTCAAAAACACTGTTTTGAATTTTGGAACATAAGACAGAAAAGAGATGGGTGGTCACATAGAAAGATAACGGTTCAGAATATTAGGGATCAATGAAAGAAAGCCACATAGGCCTGAATACATACATATTTGTTTTCAGCACCAATTGGTAGATTGAAAAATAAATACTCAGATCTTGTATATTATTTAGGGTAGGAAAGTATTTATGAATATAAAACAGGTTTATAGAGCCTTTATGCCCAAAATATATTGGTGAATCAAAAATACAGTGGTTTGATCCAGCCTGAAAGTTGACATATTCAATTGTTCAATCCATGAAATATTGGAAGGTGAGAAAAGTGTACAATAGGGGTTTAACAGTAGTCCTATGAATCTACCCTATTAAATCCTCACTAATCGTGGAACTGTGATGACAACGGCACAGTCGTTGTGAACCGTGCACCAAGCTCCAGGTTTAAAACGCTATGCATGCTCTGTGTTCCATAATGATTCAAATAGACAACATGTCCGAAGTGCTAATACGTTAGCCTAATATGATCCACTATTGCTAGTGATCCTCATGAACAACCACACGAACGTGATAGAGGAAAGAAAGGTAAACTAACTATTTAATAGAATGATGCAAACTGTAAGGAAACTAACATTAAAGTGACAGATGGTGGCTATTATTTAACAGCATAAACATTTTACAAAAAGTTAAATACATTGAAAGGTCCGGACATATAATTAAAACATTCTACAAATCATAAATCAACATGGTAGGTTTGACGATATATTAGTTTATAGCTTGGGTCTCAGCATTTCATAAAGGTGATATGTTAATATGCTTCAGTTTGCTGCCATATGACTAGTTTCACATTTGTCTCCGGCAATCATAAGCTAAATTAGATCTAAAACATTTGTAATCTATATTTACAATCCCTACTTTATTTATTGTTTCATCTCGCGTAATGGTGATAGAATTATGATGGAATTAAGTCAAGGTCAGAATACAGTGTATTTATAGACACCTCAGCCACACCTTAATTTCTTTGATCTCCGCCCCAAATGAATAGCTGGTGAATGACATGCTATTCTCATGCTTAAGTTCAAGATCAGAATATGAGTAGAAAGAAAAGTGCATAAAAAGGAATTACTTTCCATTTACAAGAGCTTAACTCAGATTGGAATTCCCCCCATACGCCCTAGTCCTTCGCTTGAAAAACGATATATATATTTTTTTGCAATATTACTGTTCTTTGTCCTTCTCGAGCCACCATAGCAACATCATAGCCAGAAACACTTCCTCAAAATAGACTGAAATTAATCTAAAATCTGTCATTAATTTTGACGTTTTTGCCAAGGAGGTCATAGTCGCACAATTTTACATCTACGTACCTAAGATGTTTGGAGCGAAAACTAGTCGTCTCTTGTTGAATTACCTCAAACCCTTTATGTTCCCTCTCATACTAAGAGTAGTACTGACCAATCACCGATGAAGGGACGTAGACTTTGGCTACCGAACTTTGACTTGCCTCATGAAACAAAGGCGTCACAAAATGTTGTCATAATATACCGTGCTTTCAGTTTGTTCATTTTGTTATAACAAAGTTTAAAATGCATTTAATTGTCATTTTCTTTGTCAACGATCTACACAAAATACTCTAATGTCGAAGTGAAATAAAAATGTTAACATTTGTAAAACAAAAATCATGAATAACAAAAACACTAATAGATTTTGATTAGCTAAGTATTCCAACCCCTGAGTCAATACATGTTAGAATCACCTTTGGCAGAAATTACAACTGTGCGTCTGCTAAAATGTAAAATGTTTTCTCAGTGCTCATGTCCAGGTGAACAATTTATTATTAATACTTCACCAACACCTCCCCTACCGTGTTCATTGGGTAACATTTAATTAGGAATCAAACCCAATTATTTACAAATTTTCTGACATTTTTGGCCTTTTCCATCATAAGATGTCAAAACAACCACGGCCACGAGTCACAAAAGAGCAGGTCTCTACTAAAGCCTCGGGCTCATCGGACACTGACAAGGACTATAATCCCACCAACCTAGCCAAGGTAATGGAGGCTATCAAGTCTCTAAGAACTTTCCACACCTGGATTGTGCAACATTTTCCCATTATTCTTTACAAAATTCTTCAACCTTTGCTAGACAACCATTTTCAGGTCTTGCCATGGGTTTTCAAGCTAATTTAAGTCAAAACTGTAACTCGGCCACTCAGGAACATTCACTGTCTTCTTGGTAAACAACTCCAGTGTAGATTTGGCCTTGTGTTTAAGGTTATTTTGCTTTGTATTCAGGACAAAAAGTGAATTGCTTTGCCACATTTTTTGCAGTATTACTTTAGAGCCTTGTTTTGGAATATTTTTATTCTGTACAAACATCCTTCTTTTCACTCTGTCAATTAGTTTAGTAATGTGAAGTAACTACAATGTTGTTGATCCAGAGGGTGAAATCCCTGAGCGGTTTTCTCCCTCTCAGCAACAGAGTTAGGAAGGAAGCCTGCATCTTTGTAATGACTGGGTGTATTGATACACCATCCAAAGTGTAATTAATAACTTCACCATGCTCAAAGGGATATTCAATGTCTTATTTTTTTACCCATCTACCAATAGGTGCCCTTCTTTGCGAGGCATTGGAAAACCTCCCCGGTCTTTCTGGTTGATTCTGTGTTTGAAATTCACTGCTCGACTGAGGGACCTTACAGATAATTGTATGTGTGGTGTACAGAGATGAGGAGGTATTTTAAAAAATCATGTTAAACACTTATTGAGTCCATGCACTTTATTATGTGACTTGTTAAGTACATTTTTACTCCTGAACTTATTTAGGCTTGCCATAACAAAGGGGTTGAATTATTATTGGCTCAAGACATTTCAGCTTTTAATTTTCAATTAATGTGTTTAATTAAACAGGACAATAATTTTTTTTAAGTGAAATCCTCAGCACAATATAAGTGCATTAAATTCTCTGGCAACAGCTCTGGTGGACATTCCTGCAGTCAGAATTCCAATTGCACGCTCCCTCAAAACTTGAGACATCAGTGGCGTTGTGTTTCTGTGACACAACTGCACATTTTAGAGTGGCCTTTTATTGTCCCCAGAGCAAGGTGCACCTGTGTAATGATCATGCTGTTTAATCAGCTTCTTGATATGCCTGTCAGGGGGATGGATTATCTTGGCAAAGGATACATTCTCACTAAAAGGGATGAGGATCACTAGAAATAAGCTTTTTGTGGGTATGGAAAATGTCAGTGTTTTTTTTACATTTCAGCTCATGAAACATAGCACTTTTACCAGTGCTCAAAGCATTTCACTGGATCACTGTAATGGCAATGAAATTGAATAACTGGAACAGTATCAAATACTGGAATACCATGTGTTTGATAGCTTTCCGTTTATTCCATTCCAGCCCGTCCTCCTGTATAAAATCATCCCATCCCAATATGTAGCAGCATTAACAATATCACTTTGAGAGGGGTGGAGACTAATCTCGTGTTTCCGATTTGTAAATTTTTGCCCCCCAGAATCAAAATCGGTTAGCTAGGTTCTGAAACGATACAATAGTAGCCCAACATATAAGAGGTTCTGAGAAAGCAGTCCCTGAAGCCAACAGTTTTCTTTGAACCATTGTGTCATACTTCTGCTAAATTAAATGGAACATCTATTAATACTACTTCCAAAAACTACTGAAATGACATAGACATCTCAAAGACTAATGACATTCTGACCTATATAGATGAAGTCACATTATTTTCACTGCAAGGTTGCCATGACAGCACCACAATATCTTGATTAGTTTGCCACAGCTCTACTACAGCCAATAAGCTACACACCGTAGTTTCACTGAGACGACAATGGAAAGGGGTCTATATTCCTCCATCTGTGAAGTGCTCAGCTATATAAAGTTCACCGCAGGTATGGGTGGATTTTAATTCAAAGTCAAGCCTCCCTCTATTCTCCCAAATACTTTTGGGGTTTCTGTTACATTGCCCAGCATGTCACACATGTGAAGAGATTTGTAAAGAAAATGTACTGTTCGCATTTCTTCCTATTGTAGTGGATAATGTGGAAAGTCACGTTAGTCCTATTGCATAATCATACGGGTCAAATCATATGGCTGCACGAAGTATAGCTGCACATGTGCATGTATGCCAAACAAGTCTGTCTGCTGTTGTCAAGTGTCTTCCATCTTGTATTAAGCTTTTAATCCCTGCCCTCTGCCACACAGGAGAAGTTTTTGCCTCTTGCCACGCGCCTTCATTGTAAATAAGAGTTTGTTCTTAATTGATCTGCCAGGTTAAAAGAGAAGTTCAATAAAATAAATAGTCTTCTGAAGACGTGAGTTTTAAGATTAAAAGGTGACAATTTACTTAGTTTGCTTAATCCTTTATTTTTACTGATTTATAACTTCTTACAAGCTTGTACAGTTTGAGCCTTCATAATGTCTGATAATAAGACATAGCATGGGTTGTCTCTCTGTATCAAAACTTCCACCGACTAAAATGGTTGGTCTTTTTGATCTTTTTGAAATGATTGAAAACATTGCTCATGCATTATTTAACTGCAGACTTTAAGTCAAGTGTTAACAATTTAAAGTAATGACTTTAGAATGCATTTAGTTCTCTCTCTCTCTCTCTCTCTCTCTCTCTCTCTCTCTCTCTCTCTCTCTCTCATGAACACTCCATCAGAAGGTGTCTTTGTACGGTGACAATTTTCTCCTTACCTTTCAATAGAATCATAATTACCTGCCGCTGTTCCATTCTGTTGTTCTGTCTAACTAGAGCAGAATCAAATGCATCTATTCAGAGCTTAATGAGTCATATCCCCTCAGTAACGGACTGTCATTAGTGCCTCATGTCACATAGAATTAAGAAGGCAGGGACAGTACGTTCAAATAACTCTTGGAGGGCGAAGTTCCCTGACGCTGGCAGTGCAACAGGAGTCTAAATTAGATTTGATTCTAATTTATGTTACGTAACCTATGGTTACTATATAGCTCACCTGTGAGTTTGTGATAATCCTTTGGAGACACATTATTCCGTTTAAGAAATACATGGTTTGGTGTTTGTATTGCTATGGGCAACGGAAAGGAACGTTATTATCAGTTTCAATTAACCCCTCAGTTTATGAATAAACGTTTTGCATTCATGCTAATTTAGTAAGTTACTACACCATACAAACCACTGTGCACACACGTCAATTCAACATCTATTCCACTTCAGTTCAATGTAATTTTGTTGTAAACAACGTTGAGTCAACCAGCGTGTGCCCAGTTGGAAGTTTCTACACCACACCGCCTGTATGTAATGCTATGCAATTATAGCTGTTGTGCATTTTGAAAAGATAGTCGTTAGAAGCCATGGGTTTCACGCATGAATGGGTTTCACGCATTATTATGCACTTCTGGTGCGTGAAGACAAATGCAATCATACTTTTCCCCCCACATATAGGTAGTTTTCAATAACGTCATAATTCTTTCCATTTGAAACATTTCATTTCCAGCTAAGGGCAAGCGCAGCATTACAACGCAGAAATACTGGTGGATTGCAACCATGACCCCTTTCTCTCTCATTATTGGTGACCGTTAATTGTGGGCTCTGCTTGTCAAGCAGCTGAAGGATGCATTTGCATATGTAAATAGACATTTTTTTTTTACATTGCCTACACCATCAATTGTGTACATTTTTCTCTCCAGTCAAGGTACCTAAGCTAGCGAACATTATCCCCTTTTCAACATTGTTTTAGGGCGCATCGCTGACAAGCATGGGCAGACATAAACTGATTGTGTTGATGGACCATGACGTCAAGTAAGCTTGCTAGCTGGGGAAGATAGCTAATGACAGATCATCCCAATTTGGCTAGCTAATAACAAGCTAACTTTCACTGAATAAACTATTAGTAATCTCTAAATATTGTTTGATTTTGTGAGGGCTTGGTTGTGGTAAGGCCTCTTACTCCCACCTAGGGGAGGAGAGAGGCACACAACCAAATCCTCACACCCTAACTAGGGAGATTATAATCCCCAATCAGAGACAGCTGTCTAGCGTTGTCTCTGATTGGGGATAGTATTTAGACTCCACACACTTCCACCTGTGTGTGGATCATTGTTCGTGTCTGCCTTGTGTTTACAGCACGTGAGTTACTTTGCCTTATTAGAGATGTTGTATTTGATTTCAGTCATCTCCCTTTTTGTATTTGATGCCTCGTGAGTCCAACTCATTAAATAAAAAAGGAATGACACTCCATCAGCGCTCCGTTTATCGTCCCATTACTCCGCATTGTGACAGAATGATCCACCACCCTGGGACGCAACGGGGGATGACTTTGGGAGATATCCTCCTCGGTATGGGGAAAATTACCGAGGAGGAACACTCCCATTATCGTGCGGTGGAGGAGGGCTGGTGTCCGGAGCAGAGGCGCCGAAGACGGGGGAAACGTCACCGGGCGAAAGCGAAGGACCAGCCTGGAGCCCAGAAGAACCCCCAAACTGATTTTGGGGGTGGGCTATGGGGGTGGTCGGGGATCGAGGGAGAAGAGCCCCAACCACTGCACTCGTGGGGTTCCAGGAGGAGCCCCTACAGCCGTGGGAGCAGGAGTACAGAGAGGAGTCGGAGGAAGACGACGACGATGTGCTTCTGTTCCCTCACTCGTGGGGGTTCCCGGAGGAACCCTCACAGGATGGGGATTGGCGGTGGAGTAGGGACGACAGGGACAGTCGTGCTCCAGCGCCAGTTCCCAGTCCGGTGCCTCCAGCGCCGGTCCAGAGTCGGAGACGGAGGAGACCGACTCAGCGCACCAAACCATCGGTGCGCAACTATAGCCCGGTGCGACCCGTGCCAGCTCAACGCACCAACCCAACGGTGCGTTTCCCCAGCCCGGTACGGCCCGCACCTGCTCCGCGCACCAGCCCGATGGTGCGTGTCTCCAGCCCGGTGCGACCCGTACCAGCTCAACGCACCAACCCAATGGTGCGTTTCCCCAGCCCGGTGCGACCCGTGCCAGCTCAACGCACCAACACAATGGTGCGTTCCACCAGCCCAGTACGGCCCGTGCCTGCGCCTCGCATCAGACCAGTGGTGCGTGTCCCCAGTCCAGTACGCCCCGTGCCTACTCCTCGCACGGAGCCTACAGCGACGGTCGCCAGCACAGCTCTGTGGTTGGAGACCATCTCTGCGTCGGTGCCCAGGGTGGGCACGACGTTCAGTCCCGCTGTGGAGCAGGAGCTCCATAGCGCGTCGGTGCCCAGTCTGGGGCCGACAGCCAGCCCAACCACAGGGCTGGAAACCATCTCTGCGTCGGTGCCCAGGGTGGGCACGACGTTCAGTCCCGCTGTGGAGCAGGAGCTCCATAGCGTGGCGGTGCCCAGTCTGGGGCCGACAGCCAGCCCAACCACAGGGCTGGAAACCATCTCTGCGTCGGTGCCCAGGGTGGGCACGACGTTCAGTCCCGCTGTGGAGCAGGAGCTCCATAGCGTGTCGGTGCCCACTCAGCGCACCAAACCATCGGTGCGCAACACTAGCCCGGTGCGACCCGTACCAGCTAAACGCACCCAGCCAACGGTGCGTTTCCCCAGCCCGGTACGGCCCGCGCCTGCTCCGCGCACCAGCCAAACGGTGCGTTTCCCCAGCCCGGCGCGACCCGTGCCAGCTAAACGCAACAACCCAACAGTGCGTTTCCCCAGCCCGGTACGACCTGTGCCAGCTAAACGCACTAGCCAAACGGTGCGTTTCCCCAGCCCGGTGCGACCTGTGCCAGCGCCTTGCATCAGAACAGTGGTGCGTTCCCCCAGTCCAGTATGCTCCGTGCCTACTCCTCGCACGGAGGCTACCGCGACGGTCGCCAGCACAGCTCTGTGGTTGGAGACCATCTCTGCGTCGGTGCCCAGTCTGGGGCCGACAGCCAGCCCAACCACAGGGCTGGATACCATCTCTGCGTCGGTGCCCAGGGTGGGCACGACGTTCAGCCCCGCTGTGGAGCAGGAGCTCCGTAGCGTGTCGGTGCCCAGTCTGGGGCCGACAGCCAGCCCAACCACAGGGCTGGATACCATCTCTGCGTCGGTGCCCAGGGTGGGCACGACGTTCAGTCCCGCTGTGGAGCAGGAGCTCCATAGCGCGTCGGTGCCCAGTCTGGGGCCGACAGCCAGCCCAACCAGAGGGCTGGAAACCATCTCTGCGTCGGTGCCCAGGGTGGGCACGACGTTCAGCCCCGCTGTGGAGCAGGAGCTCCATAGCGTGTCGGTGCCCAGTCTGGGGCCGACAGCCAGCCCCACCAGAGGGCTGGAAACCATCTCTGCATCGGTGCCCAGGGTGGGCACGACGTTCAGTCCCGCTGTGGAGCAGGAGCTCCATAGCGTGTCGGTGCCCAGTCTGGGGCCGACAGCCAGACCAGCTGCAGGGCTGAAGACCACCTCTGCGTCGGTGCCCAGGGTGGGCACGGCATCCAGCCTGAGGTCTCCGGAGAAGGTCAGCAGCCCGAGGCCTCCTGTGACGGTCAGCAGCCTGAGGTCTCCTGTAAAGGTCAGCAGCCTGAGGCCTCCTGTGAAGGTCAGCAGCCCGAGACCTCCGGAGAAGGTCAGCAGCCCGAGACCTCCGGAGAAGGTCAGCAGCCCGAGGCCTCCTGTGAAGGTCAGCACCCCGAGGCCTCCTGTGAAGGTCAGCACCCCGAGGCCTCCGGTGAAGGTCAGCAGCCCGAGACCTCCGGAGAAGGTCAGCAGCCCGAGACCTCCGGAGAAGGTCAGCAGCCCGAGACCCCCAGAGAGGGTCAACAGCCCGAGGCCTCCAGAGAAGGTCAGCAGCTCGAGGCCTCCAGAGAAGGTCAGCAGCCCGAGGCCTCCAGTGAAGGTCAGCAGCCCGAGGCCTCCAGTGAAGGTCAGCAGCCCGAGGCCTCCAGTGAAGGTCAGCAGCCCGAGGCCTCCAGTGAAGGTCAGCAGCCCGAGGCCTCCAGTGAAGGTCAGCAGCCCGAGGCCTCCAGTGAAGGTCAGCAGCCCGAGGCCTCCAGCGAAGGTCAGCAGCCCGAGACCTCCAGCGAAGGTCAGCAGCCCGAGGCCTCCAGCGAAGGTCAGCGCCCCGCCACCTCCAGCGAAGGTCAGCGCCCCGCCACCTCCAGCGAAGGTCAGCGCCCCGCCACCTCCAGCGAAGGTCAGCGCCCCGCCACCTCCAGCGAAGGTCAGCAGCCCGGAGCCTCCAGCCACAGCTCAAGGCCTGGAGCCTCCTCCACCGGTGCCCAGTCCGGGGCCGGTCGTCTACGTCGCTCCAGTGCCGGAGCAGTCCGCTCCACCGGTGCCCAGTCCGGGGCCGGTCGTCTGCGTCGCTCCAGTGCCGGAGCAGTCCGCTCCACCGGTGCCCAGTCCGGGGCCGGTCGTCTACGTCGCTCCATTGACGGAGCAGTCCGCTCCACCGGTGCCCAGTCCGGGGCCGGTCGTCTACGTCGCTCCAGTGCTGGAGCAGTCCGCTCCACCGGTGCCCAGTCCGGGGCCGGTCGTCTGCGCCCCTCCAGTGCCGGAGCAGTCCGCTCCACCGGTGCCCAGTCCGGGGCCGGTCGTCTACGTCGCTCCAGTGACGGAGCAGTCCGCTCCACCGGTGCCCAGTCCGGGGCCGGTTGTCAGCCCCTCTCCAGGGTCGAGGGCTCCCGCACCAGGGTCCAGACAGGACTTGGTGAATGGCGGGAGTACTGAGGGGGGAACCACCGCGCCGGGGTCCGGACCGGACCGGGCGTGCAACGGAGAGGTAGGAGGAAAGCTACTCTCACAGCCTGTGCCACGCCCGGAACCGGAACCGGAGCCCCCACCAGCAACCACCTCAGTACCCCGCCATGTCCCCCCTAGTTTTGGACATTTTTTTTTTCTTTCAGGAGAGGGGGGATTGTATGTGTGCGATCGGGAGTCCGCACCTTAGGGGGGGGTACTGTGAGGGCTTGGTTGTGATAAGGCCTCTTACCCCCACCTAGGGGAGGTTGAGAGGCACACAACCAAGTCCTCACACTTCTATTAGGGAGATTATCATCCCCAATCAGAGACAGCTGTATAGCGTTGTCTCTGATTGGGGATAGTATTTAAGATCTTTGTTCCTGCTTGTCTGCACTGCCAGCAGCCAAAGTAAGTCACTGTGTTTTTGTTTGTTTCACTCTCCTTTATTATTTTCGTGCTTCGTGAGTACATCTCCGAAATAAAAAGGATGACACTTCACCAGCGCTCTGTATATCGTCCCTTATATACTACGCACCGTGACAGCCGGTGCTCTAAAAATAGGGCGACGGTCTTCCGGGAAGTCGCGAAAGTTTCCAGGACACTCAGTTTCCCGAGATATCCTTTTTTTTTTTTTTTCATTATTTCTGCAGTAACGGAATATTCGGCAAATTGACATTTCATCACCAAATGGACATGGCCGTTTCTCGTAAACGGAAAAGACTTGCTCTTTGAGTTAATGCACATTTTCTGGGATTAAAGGTTGAAAACGGTAATACAGCACTAATTTGACTGCTGCACATCAAAGTACATGAACCTATGATGTAAGGAAAAATAGAACCAGCTATTTATATATTGTAGTTTATGAGGGATCGTACAACATCCATTATGTGATAGTAAAACAAATGTTTTTTGTAGACAAAACTTATAGATCCAGTTGAGGTGGGTTTTGGAGATCTACGTGAATTCTGGGATTTTCTCTATGAAGTTTGTCCATCTGCAATAAGTTAGTTGGATTTTCATATTGCAAATGGACAGTGTCCATCGGCCATATGATATATTGCCAGTGCCAATATTAAATACATTGAAAGGAAAGATTCACACAGCCCCCTGTACTTCAATGATTCTTTTGAAACCCAAAGAACCACCTCATAAACCCAGGACACAGAGAGAGCAGCCATAGAGACGTGCTCTAGCCTGACAACTGCTCACACTGCCCATCAGACCTCCAAGAAAAAGTCACACTCACAGTCAAGATAGAGGGACGTAGTGTGGGGCTTACAAACGCGTCTGCAATAGTTACCTGTGTTCAAACCATCGAAGAACCGGTGGACCTAGATCTCTGAAACTTTAGAAACTTGTCCTAGAGCTTAAGGCGGTACAGCACAGTGAGTTATGTGGCTCTAGAAGGTTCTCCGGCCGAGAAACAGCATTGTCCATTTGCAATATAGTCAATTAATTTTTAACATCACGAAAATGACGACATTTAGAAAACTCCCAGAATCACAAGGTTAGGTGCATTGAAACCATCTCGGCCCATAGAAACTGACCCTACAAGTTTCTGGTCGAACTTGTAGCATCCCCTGAAAAAAGTTACTTTTCAGCACTAATTAAGGTCACTGCTCGGGCTCCGAATGACCTATCGAGCCGGGATTCGGGGTCGCCTCAGCTGGGCCTACACATAATGTCAGAACTGGACCTGCAGCTCAAATGTAACTATGTGATTTAAGGTTTTATATGGTTTTAACTGAAGGCGCTAGGAATTTTGGGAGGTGCTTTTGGGTGACAGCGTTAGAACCGTTCAGTCTAGGTACAAAATTCAACCACATGGGTTATGATTGAAATATCAGCACATTTGAATTGTATTTGTACAGTAGAGTGTCCCAGTAGTGGACTTTATTAGTTTATGTCCTTTAACTGCATGTCCAATTTGTTATAGTAAGTGCCCATTAAAACAGTGTCCATTACCCGTAAGTTTAAACAGGGAGTTACCATCACGAAATGGACAAGATAAAATCATCACTGAACGACAAACGAACAGCCTCACTATAGTCTTTAGGCCGTTTCGAGTTCAACGAGGTGCTCCACTTAACCATAGCTCGCTCGGTCTGACCTGTTCGACTGTGCAAAAAGTAGGCCCGGAATTAAGCCTGACTACAGTCGTGGTCAAAAGTTTTGAGAATGACACAAGTATTGGTCTCCACAAAGTTTGCTGCCTCAGTGTTGATGATGGCAATTTGCATATACTCCAGAATGTCATGAAGAGTGATCAGATGAATTGCAATTAATTGCAAAGTCCCTCTTTGCCATGAAAATGAACTTAATCCCCAAAAAACATTTCCACTGCATTTCAGCCCTGCCACAAAAGGATCAGCTGCCATCATATCAGTGATTGTCTCATTAACACAGGTGAGAGTGTTGACGAGGACAAGGCTGGAGATCACTCTGTCATGCTGATTGAGTCAGAATAACAGACTGGAAGCTTTAAAAGGAGGGTGGTGCTTGAAATCATTGTTCTTCCTCTGTCAACCATGGTTACCTGCAAGGAAACACGTGCCGTCATCATTTCTTTGCACAAAAAGGGCTTCACAGGCAAGGATATTGCTGCTGGTAAGATTGCACCTAAATCAACCATTTATCAGATCATCAAGAACTTCAAGGAGAGAGGTTCAATTGTGAAGAATGCGTCAGGGCGCCGAAGAAAGTCCAGCAAGCACCAGGACCGTCTCCTCAATTTGATTCAGCTGCAGGATCGGGGCACCACCAGTGCAGAGCTTGCTCAGGAATGGCAACAGGCAGATGTGAGTGCATCTGCACGCACAGTAAGGCGAAGACTTTTGGAGGATTGCCTGGTGTCAAGAAGGGCAGCAAAGAAGCCACTTCTCTCCAGGAAAAACATTAGGGACAGACTGATATTCTGCAAAAGGTACAGGGATTGGACTGCTGAGGACTGGGGTAGAGTAATTTTCTCTGATGAATCCCCTTTCCGATTGTTTGGGCCATCCGGAAAACACCTTGTCCGGAGAAGATAAGGTGAGCGCTACCATCAGTCCTGTGTCATGCCAACAGTATAGCATCCTGACACCATTCATGTGTGGGGTTGCTTCTCAGCCAAGGGAGTGGGCTCACTCACAATTTTGCCTAAGAACACAGCCATGAATAAAGAATGGTACCAACACATCCTCCGAGAGCAACTTCTCCCAACCATCCAAGAACAGTTTGGTGACGACCAATGCCTTTTCCAGCATGATGGAGCACCTTGCCATAAGGCAAAAGTGATACAGTGAGGGAAAAAATTATTTGATCCCCTGCTGATTTTGTTTGTTTGCCCACTGACAAAGAATGATCAGTCTATAATATTAATGGAATGTTTATTTGAACATTGAGAGACAGAATATCAAAATAAAAATCCAGAAGAATGCATGTTATAAATTGATTTGCATTTTAATGAGTATAAGTAATGAAATAAGTATTTGACCCCTCTGCAAAACATGACTTAGTACTTGTTGGCAAAACCCTTGTTGGCAGTCACAGAGGTCAGACGTTTCTTGTAGTTGGCCACCAGGTTTGCACACATCTCGGGAGGGATTTTGTCCCACTCCTCTTTGCAGATCTTCTCCAAGTCATTAAGGTTTCGAGGCTGACATTTGGCAACTCGAACCTTCAGCTCCCTCCACAGGCTAGGCCACTCCAGGACCTTAATGTGCTTCTTCTTGAGCCACTCCTTGCCTTGGCCGTGTTTTTTGGGTCATTGTCATGCTGTAATAGCCATTCACGACCCATTTTCAATGCCCTGGCTGAGGGAAGGAGGTTCTCACCCAAGATTTGACGGTACATGGCCCCATCCATCGTCCCTTTGATGCGGTGAAGTTGTCCCGTCCCCTTAGCAGAAAAACAACCCCAAAGCATAATGTTTCCACCTCCCTGTTTGACGGTGGGGATGGTGCTCTTGGGGTCATAGGCAGCATTCCTCCTCCTCCAAACACGGTGAGTTGAGTTGATGCCAAAGAGCTCGATTTTGGTCTCATCTGACCACAACACTTTCACCCAGTCCTCCTCTGAATCATTCAGATGTTCATTGGAAAACTTCAGACGGGCCTGTACATGTGCTTTCTTGAGCAGGGGGACCTTGCGGGCGCTGCAGGATTTCAGTCCTTCACAGCGTAGTGTGTTACCAACAATGGTCCCAGCTGCCCTGAGATCATTGACAAGATCCTCCCGTGTAGTTCTGGGCTGATTCCTTACCGTTCTCATGATCATTGCAACTCCACGAGGTGAGATCTTGCATGGAGCCCCGGACCGAGGGAGATTGACAGTGCTTCTGTGTTTCTTCCATTTGCGAATAATCGCACCAACTGTTGTCACCTTCTCACCAAGCTGCTTGGTGATGGTCTTGTAGCACATTCCAGCCTTGTGTAGGTCTACAATCTTGTCCCTGACAACCTTGGACAGCTCTTTGGTCTTGGCCATGGTGGAGAATTTTGGAATCTGATTGATTGATTGCTTCTGTGGACAGGTGTCTTTTATACAGGTAACAAGCTGATATTAGGAGCACACTCTTAAAGGGAGTGCTCCTAATCTCAGCTCGTTACCTGTATAAAAGACACCTGGGAGCCAGAACTCCTTCTGATTGAGAGAGGTTAAATACTTATTTCACTCATTACAATGCAAATCTCTCACTGTTAAACCTACCATTAAAATTATGGACTGATCATTACTTTGTCAGTGGGCAAACAAACAAAATCAGCAGGGGATCAAATAAATGTTTCCCTCACTGTAACTAAGTGGCTCAGGGAACAAAACATTTACATTTTGGGTCCATGGCCAGGAAACTCCCCAGACCTTTAATCCCATTGAGAGCTTGTGGTCGATCCTCAAGAGGCGGGTGGACAAACAAAAACCCACAACTTCTGACAAACTCCAAGCATTGATTATGCAAGAATGGCCTGCCATCAGTCAGGATGTGGCCCAGAAGTTAATTGACAGCATGCCAGGGCGGATTGCAGAGGTCTTGAACAAGAAGGGTCAACACTGCAAATATTGACTCTTTGCATAAACTGAATGTCATTGTCAATGAAAGCCTTTGACACATACTTGTAATTATACTTCAGTGTACCATAGTAACTACTGACATAAAGATCTAAGAACACTGAAGCAGCCAACTTTGTGGAGACCAATACTTGTGTCATTCTCAAAACCTTTGACCACGACTGTAGTAGTGATTTCAACATGCTTTTGACATATTACAGCCTCTGGGTCACACAGAGACACGCCGTTGTCGACCTGGATCATCGGGGAGAGGTTAGGGTTGACAAGCCACAGAGTTATTCTAGCTGCATGCGGTGGTTCATGTAGTTTGACACATCCTAGTTGTTCCTGTAGGATAATAATTGCTTTACAGGCTATGTTATAACTCTGCTTCTGTGAATGCAATTTGCAAAATTATTTTTTCCCACGTCTTCATGGTCACCGTACCTCTACAGATATCAATATGAAAAGATTACATGATCCCCTTCATATCCTAAACGGGAAGTATGAACTTTCTCATCAACAAATGAACAGGCTGAAATAAACATTAGGCCTGCCTGCCCTGCCTAACCTCTCCCTGGACCTGAGAGTGTATAGCTTACTCCCTGGAACTACAGACATCCAGGCCTCTAGGCCTACACTCCTGGCCTACGCTCCCAGCCTGCCTGCCCTCTCCCTGGGCCTGTGAGTGTATAGCTTACTCTCTTGACCCTCCACACCTCCAGGCCTATAGGCCTACACATTAGCCCTGCCATGTTCCATTTGTAATATGTTTTGATCCATCTGCCGCCCATTTGAGTGGTATTTGCGATTGTGTACATATTCAGACCCTTTGCTATGAGACTTAAAATTGAGCTCAGATGCATCCTGTTTCCATTGATCATTCTTGATGTTTCTACAACTTGATTGGAGTCCACCTGTGGTAAATTCAATTGATTGGACATGATTTGGAAAGGCACACACCTGTCTATATGAGGTCCCACAGTTGACAGTGCATGTCAGAGCAAAAACCAAGCCATGAGGTTGAAGGAATTGTCCGTAGAGCTGCAGTGCCTCTATTCAAATGACTCTCTCCTAACAGACGCCATACGTTGCTGCTACTATTGTAGTTATTTTATCCTGCTGATATTGTTTTTGTACATACTGTATATTATTTGATTTATATTGATACTATCTATTTCTGATATTGCTACTATGCAAGTGACCATTTGGCTGTACTGTTTACACCTTCTTTAGAGACCCATCCACTTAGCAAGACTTTATATTGATATATAAAATGAATATTGTGATCGTGACACACCACAACAATGTCATGTGACCGTATCAAGTGTCCACCACATAAATATATGGCGCATGCATCTGTTTCTGTACTGTACATGTGCACCTCACTCAGGTGTGATAAGAGTGTGTGTAACAGTATATACAGTGTGCTAATGTACTGGTGTGAAGGCATTTGGGCATTGGTCCAAACTGCTTAAGTAACAATACTTCACTAATTAAGTATTTTTTTACGTATCTGTACTTTACTTTACATTTATATATTTGGCAACTTTTACTTTTACTTCACTACATTCCTAAATAAAATAATGTACTTTTTACTCCGTACATTTTCCCTGACACCCAAAAGTACTTGTTACATACACAGGAAAATTGCCCAATTCACACACTTATCAAGGGAACATCCGTGCTGCATCTGATCTGGCAGACTCACTAAACACAAATGCTTTGTTTGAAAATTTTGTCTGAGTGTTGGAGTGTGCTCTTGGCTATCCGTCAATAAAAAAAAAAAAAAGATAAATTGTGCCGTCTGGTTTAATATAAAGAATTTGAAATGATTTTTACTTTTACTCAAGTATGACAATTTTGTTATGTTTCCACAACTGGATGTGTGTTAAAGCATTTCTTTCACTTGACCCATCAATTTAGAAGTGTGTCTGGGTAGGCATCATCTAATATTTTTATCTGGACACTTTCTGTTTACCTGGAATTTTTCCTTATTGTAGGCTACTACCTCTTTTAGTGTTACTCTTTACTACACTACTCACTCCTCCATGCCTGGTTGAGCACATGACCTCACATGTAAATCCTTAAAGAGATGGGCAAGGCTAAGGCTTAAGAGGGTGTGAACAATGATCATCAATGGGTGTAGACGAAGGAGAGCTCTCCAGTAGGTACCAATACATTCAAAGGCCCTTTTCTTAAAAGTGAGTTTACAAGTTTATCAACTTTCAAAGCAGAATTACTTTCCCATTGTTCCTCAAATGCGGTGTACGATGTACCATTTTGTAGCTCTGAGTATCTACTTTTATCCGTATAAGTAAAAAACAGAACTTCAAATTTTGCTACATAAGACCGAATCCAGGTGGTGAGTCGTATATGAAAAGGTGTATACTTTTGTATCTTTAATGAGACTTATAGTAGTACATATAAGTTCCTCAAGTTTGATTTCTTATTGCTCTTTTTGTATTTTTGATTGATTGTGTACCTGTTGGACATTTTACTGCATTGTTAGGAGCTTAGTAACATAAACATTTCGCTGGAGCTGCTATAACATCTGCTAAACTGTGTATGCGACCAATACACTTAGTTGTTGGTATAGTTACCACTTTGTGACAATACGTAAATAATAATGTTATTCATTTTAGAATGAGGGCCTTCCGAGTGGCGCAGCAGTCTAAGGCTCTGCATCGCAGTGCTAGCTGTGTCACTACATATCCTGGTTCGATTCCAGGCTGTGTCGCATCCGGCAGACCCATGAGGTGGTGCACAATTGGCCCAGCGTCGTGCGGGTTAGGGGAGGGTTTGGCCGACCAGGATGTCCTTGTCCCATCGCGTTCTAGTGACTCCTGTGGTGGGCTGGGCGCATACATGCTGACACTGTCGCCAGGTGTACGGGGTTTACTCAGATACATTGGTGAGGCTGGCTTCCGGGTTAACGGGCAAGAAGCAGTGCAGGGTCGTGTTTCGGAGGACGCACGGCTCTTGACCTTCGCTATTTAAACCACACCTCTCTGCAAACACACCTTCTGCAATGATAGGTACATGGCGGTAGTTATTTAAATTAGGTAAGAGAATAAGACGTTACCATTGGTGAATTAAAATAAAGGATCTTTACGTGACGTCACAAGATCCCTAAATAATCCCACCTCCTGAATTCAAGTTTTTGATACAGAGGAGGGGACCAGTAACTTTATGAACAAACTTTATCAATGTACTAACAACAGTCATTTTTCATACTTTGGTCATCCATCCTACTTTGATCTGGTTTCATCGAAGTATCATCCAATTTGATGAAAAACATGATTTTGACTGTGCAGGACTTTTAAACCACACAAGATGCATCAAGATGCATTGTTTCTCATAACCTGACCAAACCAATGGATTGTGTTTTGTTAGTCGTGATAAGACGTTGTAAGTATTTGACACCTATAATGCCATTATAATGACAATGTTACAGTAAGTGGGCATAAACAATCCTACTGGAACCTTGGCATAAAGCACATCACTGCTTTATCATGCCCAGAGAGAGATTCCCAGAGAGAGGGAGAATGCCTGCCAAGAGTAGTATGCCATTACATAATGATGGGTGACAGGCAATGACAAGCGTTTATGTAATTTTATTGATCCGGGGCTGAGGGAGATTTCCCCTCCACTTAGACACCGGGGATTTCTTGTTTGTTTGAAAGACTACAAACTCTTCTTGAGAGCTCTACTTAGAGTACCTATGTCCACTCATCTACAATGTTCAGAATCCTAATTAAAAAAGAAAGGGAGAGCCACACACTCTAGGACCTCAGACGCAATAATTATTAATTATGGGGCTTGGTGTGGCTTGATATCATTGGTTAATTTAGAAATAGAACGTACAAAAAGCATAAATGGATAGCATACGATCATAGATACAATTTGTCTCGTTAGGCCTACAAACATTTACAATGAATAGCAAAATCACCATAATCACAATAATGTCTTCAGATCAAAGTCTACGTTGAGACCGAAGGGATCAAGAGTCTTTAAATTAAAGATTTCTATTGTCGAGGTCAACCCCTTTCCTAGGGAGGGTGACGTGTTCAATGCTATTATAACTTACGGACGAAATCGAGTGGTTTGCTTCCAAAAAGTGGGCCGCAACTGGATACGTTGAGTTTAAGATAAATAACTGCCTTAGTGGAGCATGTGATAACACCTTTGATTGGGATCTGTTTCCCTGTTTGGGGGTGTTTGAAGGATCTACATTTGTAAGTGCCATTGCATTGAGCAGCCATTACACTTGTAGTGTTCATCCGGTAGAGGCGCAAATAAACTTTGTGCAGGGGTATTTTGGGGTGGTAAATCAGAGTTGACCAATTCATCTCTGAGATTTCTGCCCCGCGAGAATAAGACCAAGGGAGGGTCCAAAAACACATTACCGATACTGTCATCGGATCTTAGAATGTGCCAATGTTTGTGAACGATTCCCTTAATTTGTTCAGAGCACTTTGAATAGAGGGTAGTTAGAATGCAAGAATGCTTCTTTTTGCGGGACTGTCCTTAAAAGATTGAACATCATCATTGAACATAAGCCATAGCACCGCTTGGAGTCAAAGGGGATGAGTCGGTCTAAAAAAAGGTGATGCCTCTTAGCAGGTCTAGGATCAGTTTCTAGCTTCAGTTTCTTGTCATCAATGACACTTCAAAACTGGGTCTCTTGGTGGGTTTTGCATGGCAATAGAAGATCCAGCTCCTCTTCGTCGACACATTAAAGATAAGCATGTCTGTGTTGCTTGCACGGTCTAGTGTTAACACTCCCAGCAGTATGCACACATTACAACCCTGAGGGTTCGTTCAGTCCCCACCAGTTTTTTTTTACTGTCTAAATATCCCTCCTTGGGAAATAAAAAAAATAAAAATAAATGCATCTCTTAGTGTCCTGATTTGATGAGCGACTGGGTCTGACAGCATGCAGAGAAGGGCACTTGTGGTGCGATGCGTTCTACCTGAACGATAATGTTATTCTTCCCTGTCTGTTGCTACTGAGGCACCTCTGAATGTATAAGCAAGGCAGACTACGGTGCACAACTGATTCTCCCAATGCTGGTGAAATATGGCTGTGACCTTGCCCTGTCATTGAGATTTGATAGAAAAGGTTGTTTTTTCCCCCCGCTCCCCACACCCAATCCTTGGATGAGAAAGGTGTTGTGGTCTCTCCCTGGTGTACAGAATAATGCGATAGTAGCACAGGTTGGCAGAATTCCTCTTTTAAAGAGGGATATTCTTCTCGGCTCCGAGAGGGCTGATGTTTGGAGGTAAAATGGAAGGTATTGGCAGAATCAGAGCCATTATACCACTTGTCATGACTGTCCTGTTGTGGTGCGCAGATTAGGCGCAGATTAGGTTTGTAATGAATAAACTCCAACCAGAGCCCTTTTTCACCTGCAGAGAGTAGGAGGGAACTGCTGTGGCGGCTCTGACAGTTCACACCCGGTTGTAATGTCTCCAGAGACTTTTTCCCACGCAAAACGTCCAAAAAGTGAATCCCAGAACAATATTTCTAACAGAAGAATTTGGGGAACTTGGAAAGTATGGCCATTACAGGTATGAGGTGATAAGTGATGAAGGTATTTTTGTTAAGATATGAATATGATTTTAGTTTTCTAATGAGATACTAGTACTTTGCACAGGTAAGCTCAGAGATCGTCCCGAGTAAGCTCAGAGATCGTGTCACCATGATGGAGCGCCCCTTTTAACCAGAGTGTATGAAAGGATTGGTTAAGAATGAACATATCAGACCTGGAAGGCTCGAGCTGCAGCTCATGTTTTGAGTGGTTAGAACCCTGAAAATCAACAAGAGGTAGAGACGACAGTCACCTCCCAGACCATCGCTGGTACATCTGATGAGCTGTTATTGAGCTAATTTAAAGTGAATTTAAGTAGGACGTTCCTATTACTCTCTTCAAACCATCGTCTACTACGCTGCTCTCATCACCACACTGCGGATCATTGACACGGCTGATTAGCCCATCTTCAGAGGACCAATCTTCCAGAACGAGTCAAAGGAAACACCACCCTTTAGTTCTGCTCCAGACTACATGACAAGTCATTGAAGCCATGGACAACTGAGAAGAAGGACATTGTGATTTCTTGTGGACAATCAAAGCCTTACACTCAAAGTCCGAGAGAAGGCCCAACCAAACCCCTTTCCAAAAAGGCTTGGTTCTGACAGAGTAAATACGTAAATACATTCATGATTTCTTACTCCAAATGGGCGGCGGTTCGTTTGCAAAGTATTATGATTAATGTGAGAGTAGTTTGTATCCAAGTGTTGTCTCTCTTTCCCTCGCTCTTTCTCTCTCTCTCTCTTTAACTCTCCATCTTTTGTTACAAACGTTATATTGTCCGCTAGGGACCTGTTTCCATCGTATTAAGTTTCTAACCTATACCTTGTGTGTGTGTGTGTGTATCCTGTGTTAGTTAGCTAGTAAATACATAACTAAACCAATTTGTATGGAATCATCAGTAAGGCTGGGTTTTTGCAGATGCAAGGAGTATACAACGTTCATAATGATGATATGAGGTAATGATTAATAAGTGACTTATCAATGTAATATATATATATCTTCTAGAGTTTAATTTGGGAGATGGTAACTCTCTAAACAACCTCTTCCGTGGTGCCCCAAATCTTAATGAGTTAATAGTTACATTTAATTAATTAATTACAGGTAATTAGAGGAATACCATTAATCAGCTACTACAACCAACAGTAAGCATCAACAAAGTCTCTCTGAAACATCTTTTTTTTTTCCTGTGAACATACACGTTCCTCAAGAGCACAATTAGCAGATGTCATATCAGTGCCAGTCAGTATTTCGGTGCACATCTCAAGGTGAGACCACACGCGCCTGACTATTCTCTGTGGCGAATGTGTAAGCGGTGACTTTGAAAAGACTATGCAGGATTGTGTTCATTATGTCAAGTTGTTCACACTTCTCATTGCGGGTTGTGAACCCTTGATTATCTGCTGCGATGAATGCTCTTGCGTGAATTAATGCTCACCTTGGAAGACCATGTTTGCATCCCAAATGCAGAAAGTATCCCTCGACTTACTCCACATTTTGTTATGTTACAGCCTGAGTTCAATATGGATTTAATAGATAGTTTTTCTTACCCATCTACACACAATACCACATAATGACAAAGTAAAAAGATATATTTGCAAATGTATTGAAAATGAAATACAGAAGTTTCTCATTTACCTAGGTATTCACACCCCTCGGTCAATTCACGTTAGAATCACCTTTGGCAGTGACTACAGCTGTGAGTGTTTCTGCACACCATTAATTGCACATTATTCTTTTGAAATTCTTCAAGCTCTGTCAAGTTAGTTGTTGATCGTTGCTACACAGCCATTTGCAGGTGTTGCCATAGATGTTGAAGCCGATTTAAGTCAAAACTGTAACTACTGAGGGAAGCTGAAAGGTGAAACCAGAGTCGTAAGGATGTCAGAGGTCGGGTCCCTAGAGGCACTCTGTGCACTCTAGGCCGGGTACTAGTGGGTGGTCCCCGAACCTCCTAGCCAAGTTTTTGGGGGGCTGTGGGGGAAAATTCAGAGACAGACGAACACACACCAACAAACTATCCTGGTGGAGTATTAGTAAAAAAAAGCTCAAAAGTGTCTATTGGAAATCAGACTTAAACAGGTTTTCCTCTAGGATTTTGCCTATGCTTAGCTCTATTAGTTGATTTTCATCAACAACAAAACACTCCTTAGTCCTTGTTGATGACAAGCATACCCATAACATGATGCAGCCGCCACCATGCTTGAAAATATGAAGAGTGGTACTCAGTGATGTGTTGTATTTGCACCAAACATAACTCTTTGTATTCAGGACATAAAGTTAATTTCTTTGCCAAATTTGTTGCTGTTTGTTTTGTGCCTTATTGCAAACAGGATGCATGTTTTGGAATATTTTAGGTTAGTATTGTGGATTAACTACAATGTTGTTGATCCATCCTCAGGTTTCTCCTATCACAGTCATTAAACTCTGTAACTGTTTTAAAGTCACCATTGGCCTCATGGTGAAATCCCTTCGCGGTTTCCTTTCTCTACAGCAACCAAGTTAGGAAGGATGACTGAATCTTTTTAGTGACTGGGTGTATTGATACACAATCCAAAGTGTAACTAATAATTTGACCATGCTCAAAGGGATATTCAATGTCTGCTTAATTAAAATGTACACATCTAACATAAGTGCCCTTTTTTGTGAGGCACTGGTAAACCTCCCTGGTCTTTGTGGTTAAATCTGTGTTTGAAAATCACTGCTCGACTGAGGGACCTTACAAAGGGGGAGACACTCTAGACCCAAACTGTTACAGACCTATATCCATCCTGCCCTGCCTTTCTAAAGTCTTCGAAAGCCAATCTGGACCCTTTCTTTCTAAAATTATCAGCCGAAATTGTTGCAACCCCTATTACTAGCCTGTTCAACCTCTCTTTCGTTTCGTCTGAGATCCCTAAAGATTGGAAAGCTGCCGTTTCAAAGGGGGAGACACTCTAGACCCAAACTGTTACAGACCTATATCCATCCTGCCCTGCCTTTCTAAAGTCTTCGAAAGCCAAGTTAACAAACAGATCACTGACTACTTTGAATCCCACCGTACCTTCTCTGTTATGCAATCTGGTTTCCGAGCATGTCATGGGTGAACCTCAGCCATGCTCAAGGTACTAAATGATATCATAACCGCCATCGATAGAAGACAGTACTGTGCAGCCGTCTTCATCGACCTGGCCAAGGCTTTCGACTCTGTCAATCACCGCATTCTTATTGGCAGACTCAACAGCCTTGGTTTTTCAAATGATTGCCTTGTCTGGTTCTATAACTACTTCTCAGATAGAGGTCAGTGTGTCAAATCGGAGGGCCTGTTGTCCGGTCCTCTGGCAGTCTCTATGGGGGTGCCACAGGGTTCAAATCTTGGGCCGACTCTATTCTCTATATATCTCTATTCTCCTATTTCCCATGTCCGTTGTACACTAACTAAGCCACGCCCCTAATGAGGTCAAAAGAGTGGGTCAGTGCTAAGAATTTACACGCCAGACCACTCAGACTGAGGTGTACGCCGAAGGATGCAAATAGTTGAATTTCTATCAGTCCAAAGAACGTGGAGACGCTGGACCCCACGTTAAAACTACAACTCTACCAAAAGACCAAAGAACCGGAGGACTTGCTCCACACGTTTGAAATGGTAATTCTCTAAAGACCAGCCAAAACACAGCCCATGCTGAGTATGGCAAAATGGTTACCACTCTATAGACCAGACAGCGTGGAGCGTGGCTACACGGCTGAAATGGTATAAACTCGGAACTATCGGTCACTACAGAAGAAGTGATCAATCCTAGAATACCGTTGCTTTATCAGTCTGCAGCTGAAAACGTATGCAAGTCTAGGACGAGAACACTGACCAACGCGGAAGCATCTATTCTAACGGACACCACTACGGCCAGAAAGACTCTACAAAGGACTATGGGGATCTCTACTGGGCAAACCAGAGTCTTAACTTATTGACCCAAACCAGCTCTACGTAAATACGTTGCATTACTTTTTCCGAATGATCGGTTATTAATGGCATGTGTTTTTATATTCCCGTGAGCGCAGTTTCTCAATATCCGATAGAGTAACTCCCCACCCAAACTATCATGCTTCGTTAGTCCTCTAGGGACGGTATTTATGGTATAATGTTAGTATGTTTTATATATTCTGCAATTGTTTAATTAGTTAATAAATAAATAATTGAGCCAACTTGTGTATGGATGATTCATCAATAAAGTTAGGGTTTGTGCAGACCACGAGAAGTTGCGGAATTCAAGATGAACACAGACTGACAGAGGTAATAATCATTAATAAGTGACTGTTATCGATAAGATATGAAAATATCTGAAGAGTTAAATTCGAGAGATAGTAACTCTATAAACAACATTTTCTAGTTAATTAATGTTTACATGATTAGTTTAATCACGTAATAATTACAAATAGAGAATTAATTTGATAATATAACAGTCTTCACATTTTATGATAGTCAAGACACTACACTACCAACAAGTAACTTTAGTTAGCCTTCCTTCAATGCTTGGTGGCTTCACTGACAGACAAGACAGGGTGCTTATATTTAAAGCCACCAAGCATCAAGCTAAAGGATAAAGCTAGCTAGCTATCATATCAAACAGGTGTGTGCATGCGTGCGTCTTTCTGTGTGTACACTGTGCAAGGATCGTCAAAAGACTTTCCAGCCCCAGCTATCACGGCTTGATATGCCAAGTTTTGACCATCACCCTCTCTCATGGGACTCCACAAGATTTAATAGGAAAAGCTGAGCATCAGAGAGGACAGGTGTGTAATTGTGCAAAAGAACAGTGAAGACAGATAAGCTAGAGATGTGTAGTACATATTAATCCATCAATCATTAGCTCGAAAAGCTCCCCTATTGTTTACGTTTTTAGGGACAAGAAAATGATCCTTCTAAGGCACAATGCAATTATAAATTATTTTTTATCATCGGTGTGGGTTATTAGTTATTAGTATAGTATATCTTTGGTAAGAAAGTAAAGCAAAGTAATTTAACGCGTTACTGTCAAAGTAATATTGTAATGTAGCATGTTAATCCCGGACCAGAAGGAAGCCCTCAGCTGATCCCAAGGTGCTGCACAACCTCACTAGTCTGGTCCCAGATCAGTTTGTGCTGTCTCGCTTACTCCTATGGTCATTGAGCTGGCTATACACGAGCAAATCTGAGACCAGGCAACCTCCCTAGTCCAGGCCCTTTTAGCAGGGTCCATCTATTATGATAACAGCCCATTTATTCACATTTGTTGTATTGTTTGCACAGTTATGAAGATGAATCTGGTCAAGTCCTCGCTCTGACAATTGGCCTAACTTGAAGGAAAAACACAGGCTTCTTTCCTACTTATCTCTGTCTCCTTCCATCACTCTCTCCTGTACTTCACTGGTTCAAATTCAATACCGCCAGCTCTCCATCTGCAATTATGGCCAAAGCACCCACTGCGACAGCAAGACAGACACCCTATGAATATATAGCCATGTCTGTGGGAGAGAAAGAGAGAAAAAACAGATTCATATGCAGTATATCTCTACTCACGCACTTCTGCGTGTGTGACTGTGCGTGTGATGTCTGGCCGGGTTTTGGTTGGTAGTCAGGCCCATGATATTGTGGTAGTGTTAGGTTAATGATATAACCAAGCACTCTCCACCACTAATATGATGTTCTAAGGTCTAATGCAGATAAATAACAAATGAAGGCACTTGAAGTTAATGTGAATTTTGTTTTTGATTTCACCACAATTTTGCTTATTAAAGGGACATTGAATAAAGGCCTCAAAGATCGTTTAACTGCTGCTATATCAATATTGGTAGATTGGATTTGTTTGCTCTGATGTTTTTTTTTATGTTGCACGAGACCTGATGTTACCATGACAACCACCTCAAAATATGAAGGAACCGTGACAGGAAATGAGCGTTGCGTCTGTGTGCTACTTCAGAGGCAACCTCAGTGTAAACGCACGTGAACAAAGGGTCCACAATGTGGAAAGTTAGAAAAAAGATATTGGATATAGAAAGAAAAACAGATTTGAATCTTAGGGTGGCTGTGTAAATCCAGCCAGAGTGTCCCAGGCATGGGGCCATGGTTCCAGTCTAGATGTATGGTACTGTGCAGTTTAAAAAGACAATAGACGGCCACATAGAGAAGTCAGATTAGAAAATTCCTAATAAGACACTTTTGTCATCCCCATCAATCAGGAAAAAAATATATCATCCCCATCACTCACAGTAGAAGATATTATTATTATTAATAAAATTATATCACACACACATTTAGCTATTTAAGTATCTCTTCATGTCATTTACCTGTATAGTTAATGTAACCATGCTAATATTCACTTACCTGTAAATTTAACCAGTCTGTATATTAAGTAAACTATTATTATCCTCACTTATATAATACGCACTTTAAAGCTATTTAAGTATTTATTTGCCATCGACCTGTATAGTATAGTTAACCATGCATCATCCACCAATGCATAGTGTACATATTCAGCCATCCACCCATACTATGAAATGTATTTTTATAGCTTATTGTATTTCTATACTTTTTCATACTGCCGCTCCATGTATCATGTATCGTGTATCTGTCTTTGTGTATTTTCATTCTGGCATTTTGCACCTGCCCTATGTTTTGTTGTAGCTGCTTGACAAAGACATCCCCTCTGGGATCAATAAAGTATCTATCTATCTATCTATCTATCTATCATTTTACAGTGCATTCGGAAAGTATTCAGACCCCTTGACCTTTTCCACATTTTGTTAGGTTACAGCCTTATTCTAAAATGTATTAAAATCGTTTTATTTCTCTCATCAATTTACACACAATACCCCATAATAATACATTTAATTTGTATTGCGCTTTTCACAAACTCAAAGTCGCTTTACAGGGCAGGTAAATAAACAAGACAAGACAAACAAGACAAAAGAAATAATAATAATAATAAAATAAAAATAATAATAATAATGACAAAGCAAAAACAGTTTTTAAAAAAAAGATCCTCTAACGCTTCGAACACACCAACATTGCGCAAAATAGTATGCAGCGTCATCTAGTTATGTGTGCATCAAAACATTCACCTTTTGCTACCATTTCTGCCAACCCGTTAACGCTTACAGTTTGACGCATACGTTCGATAAATCCAACGTATGCACCACACAGAATGGAGAAAAAACATCCCATAACATTTGAACATGGAAATACTGTTTTACAGTAGCAGCCAATGTGTGGTGTTCAATGTTGGCCTACATTCCATGAGACATTTGATCCACTTGTCCTTCAGACAAGGAGGTGACTGAATGATGTTGTGTTGTTTTATGCAAGAAACCACTTAACAAAATAAAATGCATTATTATTCCCATACCATTATTACAGAGAATCAGACAAATTATGCTACCCTCTGCCTATTGGCTCCTTAGCTTATTCAAGCATGTCTTAAAATGCCACCCTGCCCCTTTAAGACAAAAAAAGCTCTTTACCTGACTCGCTTTCCAAAGACGTCTAGAAATTTATACGTTTTGTGTTCTTGTAGGAAGCATTCACTCCCCTATTGCTTACTACAAATTATCTATAACTGGGCTAATAAGTCACTGACTAGCAAAGGATATGAACAAAATGTACACACGTGGCTACATGTACAGTGGGGAGAACAAGTATTTGATACACTGCCGATTTTGCAGGTTTTCCTACTTACAAAGCATGTAGAGGTCTGTAATTTTTATCATAGGTACACTTCAACTGTGAGAGACGGAATCTAAAACAAAAATCCAGAAAACCACTTTGTATGATTTTTAAATAATTAATTTGCATTTTATTGCATGACATAAGTATTTGATCACCTACCAACCAGTAAGAATTTCGGCTCTCACAGACCTGTTAGTTTTTCTTTAAGAAGCCCTCCTGTTCTCCACTCATTACCTGTATTAACTGCACCTGTTTGAACTCGTTACCTGTATAAAAGACACCTGTCCACACACTCAATGAAACAGACTCCAACCTCTCCACAATGGCCAAGACCAGAGAGATGTGTAAGGACATCAGGGATAAAATTGTAGACCTGCACAAGGCTGGGATGGGCTACAGGACAATAGGCAAGCAGCTTGGTGAGAAGGCAACAACTGTTGGCGCAATTATTAGAAAATGGAAGAAGTTCAAGATGACGGTCAATCTCCCTCGGTCTGGGGCACCATGCAAGATCTCACCTCGTGGGGCATCAATGATCATGAGGAAGGTGAGGGATCAGCCCAGAACTACACGGCAGGACCTGGTCAATGACCTGAAGAGAGCTGGGACCACAGTCTCAAAGAAAACCATTAGTAACACACTACGCCGTCATGGATTAAAATCCTGCAGCGCACGGAAGGTCCCCCTGCTCAAGCCAGCGTATGTCCAGGCCCGTCTGAAGTTTGCCAATGACCATCTGGATGATCCAGAGGAGGAATGGGCGAAGGTCATGTGGTCTGATGAGACAAAAATAGAGCTTTTTGGTCTAAACTCCACTCGCCGTGTTTGGAGGAAGAAGAAGGATTAGTACAACCCCAAGAACACCATCCCAACCGTGAAACATGGAGGTGGAAACATCATTCTTTGGGGATGCTTTTCTGCAAAGGGGGGAGGACGACTGCACCGTATTGAGGGGAGGATGGATGGGGCCATGTATCGCGAGATCTTGGCCAACAACCTCCTTCCCTCAGTAAGAGCATTGAAGATGGGTCGTGGCTGGGTCTTCCAGCATGACAACGACCCAAAACAAACAGCCAGGGCAACTAAGGAGTGGCTCCGTAAGAAGCATCTCAAGGTCCTGGAGTGGCCTAGCCAGTCTCCAGACCTGAACCCAATAGAAAGGAGGGAGCTGAATGTCCGTATTGCCCAGCGACAGCCCCGAAACCTGAAGGATCTGTATGGAGGAGTGGGCCAAAATCCCTGCTGCAGTGTGTGAAAACCTGGTCAAGAACTACAGGAAACGTATGATCTCTGTAATTGCAAACAAATGTTTCTGTTCCAAATATTAAGTTCTGCTTTTCTGATGTATCAAATACTTATGTCATGCAATAAATTGCAAATTAATTACTTAAAGATCATACAATGTGATTTTCTGGATTTTTGTTTTAGATTCCGTCACTCACAGTTGAAGAGTACCTATGATAAAAATTACAGACTTCTACATGCTTTGTAGTGGGAAAACCTGCAAAATTGGCAGTGTATCAAATACTTGTTCTCCCCACTGTACCTCTCGCTTTGATCTCAAAACAAGCGCATCTACTCAACAGCTTATGTGGTAAACACAGTCCAGTTCAAAGTAAATGGCACAGATCCATATATGGCAATGGTCTATTTGCATATAGGCCTACTGCAGCTCTGATTGGTTATGCCGCACAGTCTGTATAGAGTCTGGGCTGAGTAGTGATTGTCAATGCAATAGAATCCTACTCTGATGCGTTCTGCCTACAACAAAATATATTGCATAGTTTGTTCTGTTTCGGTATGTTGCATTGAAAGTGGCTAATATTGGGTTGATTAGATCACAAATGCCACAGTAAAGGGAAACGTTGATGGTGTTTACAGGAAAAAAGTGGTCACCAACCTTTTCTGAGCCAAGATCTACCGATTTTTTGGACATGACGTAAGCATATGCAACATTAACCAATTAAAAACAGTACTGTAGCAATGAGGTTTGTACAGTAAGCTATAGGCCAAATACATTATCACCACATATTGGCTTTGCGTGAATTTCCCTGCCAATGCATTGTTGTTCTGGCCAGTTTATTTTAGGTAGGCTATATGATCACACTGGTAATAAATTTGTTGTTGTATTCCTTGTGAAGGACAGCTGAGTGAGCATACATTTGAATAATTTGCAAAACTCCAGTCGCACTGTCAGGCTCTGATCATAGGGGATGCTTTGGCTCCCTCTAGTTGTCTATGGTTAGAGCCTGACAGATTCTAGCTATTCTGTTTCTATGTTGGTTTTGTGCTTCACATTGTCTCTAACTGGGGGCCATATTTTAGTTAATGTGTTTGGTGTCTCATTGTGGTTCATTGTTTTGGTTTAGTGCTGTTTTAGTTTGTTACAGCCGCGTTGTTTGTTCCTGTTTGGTATTAATAAATAAATGTCGAACTATATCTGAGTGGAAATAGGAATAATGCTCATTTTCTGGCTTATAAAAGTGTTGAATACAAAGTGTTGACAGTGCTGAGTAAGACCTTCAACATGAACTCACTCATACAAAGAGCATCTCTTTGATGTATTCGTTGAGAGTCTCTCGCTAGTCATGGTTTTAAACGTTTTGAAATCTCACAGTATCAACTGTAGCTTTCTTTTATTACTGCAGACAAGGTAATCTGAGCCATCCGCTTTCCTAAAAGCGTATGTAAATCCCATTGTTGGGATGCAATAATGTGGTATACATTGTTATAATATGTAATAATCACAATATTCTAGAAAAAAAAATGTTTTGGGGGGGGTTTGGATTATGTAAATTTAACAGGAATTACATTTACTCTCACGGCTTCCCTTAAGGCTTCCTTATGCTTCGGTTCGACTGGCGCCTAGGCAAACAAGTGTGCTCGCATATCTTCGACTATCGCTTGAAAAGATCTTTGCTTGAATTACGAGAAAATTGCGGCAATAGTACTGTTTTTCCATCTTGAGAGTCCGTAGTCAGAATTAATCTAAGATACCTCAAGAAATCTGTCATTCATTTTGCCATTTTATCCTAGGAGATCTTAGTCACACAATTTTACATCTAACTAGGACGTTTGGTGCAGTATTTTATTAAGTGAATGACAACAAACACTACATTGAAGAATCCCTACTGTTGACTAATCACTGACTTTGGCTTCTGAACTTTGGCTTGCCTCAAGAAAAAATGCTGTGTGCAAAACGAACAAAAACGTCACAGAATGTTATGAAAATATAAGCGCGAACTGTTCCGAACTGTTTCGGATGGGAAGCATGCGGACACCTTTAGAGGAAAGGTAGGTAGGTTGGTAGGCCACTAAAACTACCTGGAACATTTTTTGTTTTATGCATTGTGGTACATTTTTCACAACTTTTAGCAAACAAATCTAAACTGATCCCCACAATGGCTAATTTTTCAAAACTCTAATTACATGTTTCTAGACTCAGTACAACAAATGAATTCATAACGGTCACTCCACAAATTACTTGTGGCTGTAAATACTGCATTGTCTTCCTCCAGTTGAAAGAGTCATTATGTACAATAATTTGAAATGATGGTGTCGTGTGCAATGAAATACCTGGTTTGTTTATAACAGTATATTCCACTCATTATCTGAATATCATTTGATACACAGTAAGCTGATTGACAGTTGACAAGTCACATAAGGTGATGTTGTACAATGTTGCGTCACTGCATGCACTACATACTATGCTACACTACACTTTTTTAATGTAGCCTATTGCTTTACAATATTAAATCATCCAAATTACATCCCTATTCATGAGGATGTGTTATATTTATGTACTGTATAAGGATACTGAACCTGTAAGACATATTTCTCAACGTTCTCAAAACCTTACTTGGATACAAATGATAAAAAATGTGGTTTGTAGTAAACTTGAAAAAGTGGAGCATATCATGTCCTAGCCACATACTAGATGGAAAAGTACAGTATGTCCTACTATTCCATCAATTCAGCACTTCAAAAATATCTATTTTGAAAATGGTATTTTTTTGCTATTGCTGTCACATCCTGATTTGTTTCACCTGTCTTTGTGATTGTCTCCACCCCCCTCCAGGTGTCGCCCAACTTCCTCATTATCCCCTGTGTATTTATACCTGTGTTCTCTGTTCAGCTGTTGCCAGTTTCTTTTGTTCATCGAGCCTACCAGGGTTTTCCCCCTTTACTCCTCTCTCAATAAAGTGCCTGTTTTCTTGGATTCCTCGTTTCGACCTTTACTTTGCCTGTCCTGACCCTGAGCCTGCCTGCCGTTTTGTACCTTTGCCCCACTACTCTGGATTACCGAACTCTGCTTGCCCTGACCCTGAGCCTGCCTGCCGTCTTGTACCTTTGCCCCACTACTCTGGATTACCAAACTCTGCTTGTCCTGACCCTGAGCCTGCCTGCCGTCTTGTACCTTTGTACCACTACACTGGATTACTGAACTCTGCTTGCCCCTGACCTGTCTTTTGCCCCCTGTTGGTATAATAAACATTTGTTATTCCAACGTTGTCTGTGTCTCACCTGTACGCTGATAGTACAAACTGGCCATGACTGACAGTATCTGAACCCATCAGATTCGGACCAGCTGCGCAACATCATCTCCTCGATTGGCAGGCACAAGGAATTGCTTCAGGGCCTTATGGTGGGGGTCCAGACCGGACATTGGACATGTTGCTGGAGCATTGCCGCAGGTTGTCGGAGGCAGCCTGCAACGGTGGTAGCACCACAGCCCCTCGGAGCACTCCAAGATATCAGTGTGATGAGGTAGGCTGTCCGGGAGGGCTCTCACCTCGGCGAACGCGGTATGGGAACAACAGCCCATATGCTGGAGTCTGGAGGGGTTTGTGGGAGAGGTGAGGAAAGTCTTCGATGCCCTGTTCTCTGGGAGAGACGCTGCCCGTAGGTTAACCCAGCTTCGGCAGGACTCCCGCAGTGTGGCTGATTATGCTGTGGATTTCCTCACGTTAGCAGCGGCGAGTGCCTGGAACCAGGAAGCACTCTTCGATATGTTTTTGCACGGCGTCTTGGAGGAGGTCAAGGACGAGCTTGTTGCTCGGGAGTTTCCCACAGATCTGGATTCCCTCATCACCTTGACTATCCGCATCGATGGGCGATTACGGAAATGACGGTGGGAGAGGAAGTTTCGGTTCTCGCACACGGCCAGAGATTCCATCCTGCCCCTTCGGGTGGAATCCCGTAAACTGTCCCCTCGATTTGTCGGCCTGTTCCCCATTTCCTGCAATATTAGCCCCTCTGCTGTCCACCTGGACCCTTCATATTCATCCCACCTTTCATATATCTAGGGTTAACCTATGTCTCACAGCCCTTTTGTCTCATGATTCCAGGCCTACCCCTTTTCACCGGCTCATTGACGGCCAAACGGTGTACATGGTGAGGAGTCTCTTGAAGGCTCGACCTCGGGGCAGGGGATTCCAGTACCTGGTTGAGTGGGAGGGGCACGGGTTCCACCGCCGGACCGACCACTTGTCAGCCAGGTAAGCACCCAGGTAGGATGCCAGGTGGCGCCCGTGGGGGGGGGGTTACTGTCACACCCTGATCTGTTTCACCTGTCTGTGTGATTGTCTCCACCCCCCTCCAGGTGTCATCCATCTTCCTCATTATCCCCTGTGTATCTATACCTGTGTTCTCTGTTCGGCTGTTGCCAGTTCATTTTTTTTTCTTCAAGCCTGCCAGGGTTTTCCCCCTTTTACTCCTGTCTCTCTAAAGTGACTGTTTTCTTGGTTTCCCGGTTTCGACCTTTACTTTGCCTGTCCTGCCCCTGTTGGTATAATAAACATTTGTTCCAATGTTGCCTGGGTCTCACCTGTATGCTGATAATTGGATCCAAATATGAGTGAAAATTACTAAACGTATATGATGAATTGGTGACTTAACGAAATGTTTCCATGGAATAAAAAAATTCTAAGATTTTGCATGAATGACTCAGGGGTGAAAGATGCTTTCAATTCCAATGAATGCACAATAAAATGTTCTTAACATAAGATAGGGGGCTTACACATGTTATCAGTTTAGAGTTCTGTACTTATATCTGGAAAAATGCACCAAAGTCAGAGAAAAAAATGAATATAACAATTTTCCTTATCTTAATCTACTGTCATGACGTGACTTTAACATGAATCTGAGGACTTACCTCTAATTAACTAACTGTTTAATTGTTAATCATGTAACAATTATCTCATCAGGATTTGGTTATTTCAAGCGCTACCATCTCCTAAATTGAACTCTAAAAAGTCTATTGATAAACAATATTAATCATAACCTCGTATCATATTATCATTCTGAATGTCGTAGCCTCCTTGCATCTCCAAAAACCACAGCCTTACTAATGATTCAATACTACAAAAATTGGTTTAAATATTTATTTACTAGCTAACTAAATAACACAGGATCAACACACACACACACTGTACAGGTTATTGACTGGAAACGTAATATGATGGAAACAGGTCTGACACAATATGGCGGCTTGTTAAAAAAGAGAGAGAGGTGGGAGGAGCGGCAGAGAGGGACAGAGACATGATACTTGGGTACATTTAGAAACTACTCTCACAGTAATCATATACTTTGCACACGAACCTCCGCCCGTTTGGAGTAAGAAATCATGAATGTATTTGTGTAAATGTCTTAGTTCTTTGTGTATTTCTGTCGGAACAGGGGGTTGTTTGGGCTTTTCCACGGCACGCTTGTAAGGCTCTGATTATCCAAAAGGGGTCTCCAACCGTCTTCTATTGTTCTCCTCTAACATTCGTTTTCTATAGATCGCCTCTGACCATTCCCCACGTTCTCTGTTGGGAATATTGTTCCAGTATTCACTTTTGAACGTTTTTAAGTTTCAGCGGGAAAATGTCTGTTAAACAAAGAACATTACTCTTGAGAAGGGAGAGAGAGATCTTCTTCCCTTAATTTACGACCGGGCGTGAGGTGTAAACCCCCCACTAGTTCCCTCCTCCCACTCGCTGTGGGTGAGAGGGGGTCTGGTTGAAGTTATTCATTGCAAACCTAATCTGACCTATTTGGACCCTCACAGGACAGTCATGACACTACTCCATCAAATAAATCTTATGGCTAGACGTTTACAACTCCGGTCATGTAGTATAGGGTGCAGGCTTTTGTTCTCGCTCAACACTGACACATCCAATTCAGCAACTTATCATGCAATTAGACTGGACAAGACCAGTTGAAATAGGTGTGTTAGTGCTAGGCTGGAACAAAAGCCTGCACACCCTGTTGCCGACCACTGTGCTACATCATCCGTCTAAATTGAAAATGTAATCCTTCATGCTTCTGCTGTCTTTCAACTCCCAGTCATGTTGCATCACAAGTGAGATTAGTGCATCAGATGGGCTGTCATGGGTATTGCTCACAGGTAATACGGCTGCTCGTAAATCCTAATTATTTTCCCTGTCTTATTAAGTGGGGGGGAGATGGTGGCTGGCATAATTTCTCAAATACAGTGGGGAGAACAAGTATTTGATACACTGCCGATTTTGCAGGTTTTCCCACTTACAAAGCATGTAGAAGTCTGTAATTTTTATCATAGGTACTCTTCAACTGTGAGTGATGGAATCTAAAACAAAAATACAGAAAATCACATTGTATGATTTTTAAGTAATTAATTTGCATTTTATTGCATGACATAAGTATTTGATAAAGCAGAACTTAATATTTGGTACAGAAACCTTTGTTTGCAATTACAGTGATCATACGTTTCCTGTAGTTCTTGACCAGGTTTGCACACACTGCAGCAGGGATTTTGGCCCACTCCTCCATACAGACCTTCTCTAGATCCTTCAGGTTTCGGGGCTGTCGCTGGGCAATACGGACTTTAAGCTTCCTCCAAAGATGTTCTATTGGGTTCAGGTCTGGAGACTGGCTAGGCCACTCCAGGACCTTGAGATGCTTCTTACGGAGCCACTCCTTAGTTGCCCTGGCTGTGTGTTTCGGGTCGTTGTCATGCTGGAAGACCCAGCCACGACCCATCTTCAATGCTCTTACTGAGGGAAGGAGGTTGTTGGCCAAGATCTCGCGATACATGGCCCCATCCATCCTCCCCTCAATACGGTGCAGTCGTCCTGTCCCCTTTGCAGAAAAGCATCCCCAAAGAATGATGTTTCCACCTCCATGCTTCACGGTTGGGATGGTGTTCTTGGGGTTGTACTCATCCTTCTTCTTCCTCCAAACACGGCGAGTGGAGTTTAGACCAAAAAGCTCTATTTTTGTCTCATCAGACCACATGACCTTCTCCCATTCCTCCTCTGGATCATCCAGATGGTCATTGGCAAACAGGATTTTAATCCATGACGGCGTAGTGTGTTACTAATGGTTTTCTTTGAGACTGTGGTCCCAGCTCTCTTCAGGTTATTGACCAGGTCCTGCCGTGTAGTTCTGGGCTGATCCCTCACCTTCCTCATGATCATTGATGCCCCACGAGGTGAGATCTTGCATGGTGCCCCAGACCGAGGGAGATTGTCCGTCATCTTGAACTTCTTCCATTTTCTAATAATTGCGCCAACAGTTGTTGCTTTCTCACCAAGCTGCTTGCCTATTGTCCTGTAGCCCATCCCAGCCTTGTGCAGGTCTACAATTTTATCCCTGATGTCCTTACACAGCTCTCTGGTCTTGGTCATTGTGGAGAGGTTGGAGTCTGTTTGATTGAGTGTGTGGACAGGTGTCTTTTATACAGGTAACGAGTTCAAACAGGTGCAGTTAATAAAGGTAATGAGTGGAGAACAGGAGGGCTTCTTAAAGAAACACTAACAGGTCTGTGAGTGCCGGAATTCTTACTGGTTGGTAGGTGATCAAATACTTATGTCATGCAATAAAATGCAAATTAATATTTAAAAATCATACAATGTGATTTTCTGGATTTTTGTTTTAGATTCCGTCTCTCACAGTTGAAGTGTATCTATGATAAAAATTACAGACCTCTACATGCTTTGTAAGTAGGAAAACCTGCAAAATCGTCAGTGTATCAAATACTTGTTCTCCCCACTGTAGAATGGCCCACTGCACTCTTAGAAACAAGGGTCCCCGAAGAGTTGCTTGGCTGTCTCTATAGGACAACTCTTTTTGGCTCCAGGAAGAGTCCTTTTAGGTTTCAGTTAGAACCCTGTTAGGTTCCACATAGTATCCACTGTGGAAAGGGTCCTACATGGAACCCAAAAGTACCAAAAAAGGTTCTTCAAATGTTTCTCCTATAGGGACAGCTGAAGAACCCTTTTAGGTTCTAGATAGCGCCTTTTTTTCTCTTTTTTTCTAAGAGTGTGGCTCCATAGTGGCTCCGAGCCTGGTGAACACATCCCTCTTTCAGGACGGATGAGTTGAGGAGCAACAGCCACATGGAATAGCTGTCAAGGTCTGAAGGCGCGGTGACAATTTAATTTTCCTCGCGGAAAGAAGGTAGAAGAGAAATGTGGAAGATAAAAAAAAAAGTAAAGATGTCTTCATTAATATAATTAATTTTGTAATTAGATCCTGTTAATACTGCAGTCAGGGGCTCCACCCCCCTCCAGGTGTCGCCCATCTTCCTCGTTAACCCCAGTGTATTTATCCCTGTGTTCTATGTTTGGCTGTTGCCAGTTCGTTCTGTGTGAGTGTCTGTGAATGCAAGTGTTCAGTGGTGGAAAAAAGTACCAAATTATCATACTTGAGTAAAAGTAAAGATACGTTAATAGAAAATGACTGAAGTAAAAGTCTAAGTTTTTGGTTTTAAATATACTTAAGTATCAAAAGTAAATGTAATAGATAAAATGTACTTAAGTATCAAAAGTAAAAGTATGAATCATTTCAAATTCCTTACATTAAGCAAACCAGACAGCACCATTTTCTTGTTTTTTTAATTTACAGATAACCAGAGGAACACTCAGACATGAATTACTAACAAAGCATTTGTGTTTGTGAATCCACCAGATCAGAAGCAGTAGATGACCAGGGATGTTCTCTTGATAAGTGTGTGAATTGGACCATTTTTCTGAGCTGCTAAGCATTCAAAATGTAACGAGTACTTTTGGGTGTCAGGGAAAATGCCTATGTCTGTTATACCTGTCATTTGTCATCACCGTTGTTGTTAGTGGGAACATTTCTTGCTGTCAGATTTTCATCTGGGTATTAAAACAGAATCCGATTTATTCACTAAATGTTCAGAATGTCCATACCAGTCAAACGTTTGGACACATTTACTTATTCCAGTATTTTTCTATATTTTTACTATTTTCTACATTGTAGAATAATAGTAAAGACATCAAAACTATGAAATAACACATATGGAATCAAGTAGTAACCAAAAAAGTGTTAAACTAGTGCGGCAGGCAGCCTAGCGGTTATAGCGTTGGGCTAGTAACCGAAAGGTTGCTGGTTCAAATACCCAAGCCAACAAGGTGAAAAACTTGTCTGTGTCCTTGAGCATGGCACTGAACCCTAATTTGCTTCAGGGGCACTGTACTACTATGGCTGACCCTGTAGGTAGGCCATCATTGTAAATACGAATTTTGTGGAATTTCTTTCCTTCTTAATGTGTTTGAGCCAATCAGTTGTGTTGTGACAAGGTTGGGTTGGTATACAGAAGATAGCCCTATTTGGTAAAAGACCAAGTCCATATTATTGCAAGAACAGCTCAAATAAGCAAAGAGAAACGACAGTCCATCATTACTTTAAGACATGAAGGTAAGTCAATCCAGAACATTTCAAGAACTTTGAACGTTTCTTCAAGTGCAGTCGCAAAAACCATCAAGCGCTATGATGACACTTGCTCTCATGAGGACCACCACAGGAAAGGAAGACCCAGAGTTACCTCTGCTGCAGAGGATAAGTTCATTAGAGTTACCAGCCTCAGAAATTGCAGCCCAAATAAATGCTTCACAGAGTTCAAGTAACAGACACATCTCAACATCAACTGTTCAGAGGAGACTGTGTGAATCAAACCTTCATGGTCGAATTACTGCAAAGAAACCACTACTAAAGGACACCAATAAGAAGAAGATACGTTTTTGGTTCCAACCGTTGTGTCTTTGTGAGACGCAGAGTAGGTGAACGGATGATCTCCGCATGTGTGGTGAAGCATGGAGGAGGAGGTGAGATGGTGTGGGGTGCTTTGCTGGTGACACCAGCAAAGCATTATTTTGAATTCAAGGCACACTTAACCAGCATGGCTACCACAGCATTCTGTAGCGATACGCCATCTTACCTGGTTTGCGTTTAGTGGGACTATCATTTGTTTTTCAACAGGACAATGCTGCATCAGTGCTGCATCAGATGACCTGGCCTCCATAATCACCCAGCCCCAACCCAATTGAGATAGTTTGGGATTAATTTGACCGTAGAGTGAAGGAATAGCAGCCAACAAGTGCTCATCATATTTGGGAACTCCTTCAACTGTTGGAAAAGCATTCTAGGTGAAGCTGGTTGAGAGAATATCAAGAGTGTGCAAAGCTGTCATCAAGGCAAAGGGTGGCTATTTTAAAATATATTTGGATTTGTTTAGCACTTTTTTGGTTACTACATGATTCCATATGTGTTATTCCATAGATTTGATGTCTTCTACAACGTAGTAAATAAATAATGGAATGAGTAGGTGTGTCCAAACTTTTGACTGGTACGGTATGTGTAGAATAAAATATGTACAGTCTCCCAAAACCAAGATCCATACACATAAATGTACAGTCACATGCTCACCAATATATTTAGGATTGTACTAGCCAACAAAATTGCATACCCATTTGTCTCTGCACAGTAGATATCAGTGTGTTCCTTGGGATAGCATCATAGTGCTCAACCCAAAAACATAAGATCAAAATACATTGACAGTGTGCTGTATCGAAAGCACAATCCCATACAGCACTGCTGTCCCCTGTAGGTGTCAGTATAATCAGTTAGAATTCCTCATGAATTCAATAGAAATACAGTTGGAAGTCAGAAGTTTACATACACTTAGGTTGAAGTCATTAAAACTCATTTTTCAACCACTCCACAGATTTCATGTTAACAAACTATAGTTTTGGCAAGTCGGTTAGGACATCTACTTTGTGCATGTCAAGTAATTCTTCCAAATGTTTACAGACAGATTATTTCACTTATAATTCACTATATCACAATTCCAATGGGTCAGATGTTTACATACACTAAGTTGTCTGTGCCTTTAAACAGCTTGGAAAATTCCAGAAAATGATGTCATGGCTTTAGAAGCTTCTGATAGGCTAGTTGACATCATTTTAGTCAATTGGAGGTGAACCTGTGGACTTATTTCAAGGCCTAACTTCAAACTCAGTGCCTCTTTGCTCGACATCATGGGAAAATCTAAAGAAATCAGCCAAGACCTCAGAAAAAAAATTGTAGACCTCCACAAGTCTGGTTCATTCTTGGGAGCAATTTCCAAACGCCTGAAGGTACACACGTTCATCTGTACAAACAATAGTATGCAAGTATAAACACCATGGGACCACGCAGCCATCATACCGCTCATGAAGGAGACACGTTCTGTCTCCTAGACATGAACGTACTTTGGTGCGAAAAGTGCACATCAATCCCAGAACAACAGCAAAGGACCTTGTGAAGATGCTGGAGGAAACGTGTACAAAAGTATCTATATCTGTAGACTGTGCCGCCTACCTCGACAGTGCCCCTCCCGCCCCGGCGCTCCGCTCGCCAGTATACTAACCACCGGCAAGAGGATGATGGCAGCCACACCCAAGCTCCCACACCTGTTCCCATTTCACATGATTCCACCCCCTATTTATGTTCCCCAGTGTATGTGTGGATTATTGTCATTGTACTCATGTTGAGAGTGCTGATTAAACTTTGTTTTTCTTTTTCATTTTTCTTTTAATTTCGTGTTCAATCTCCTTCATTTTTGTGCTCACTACCCTCACAGAAATAATTCACCATCCTGTCCAGGCTGGGGGTCACGATCAGCCTCACATCGGGTACCATCCTCAAGCGAACGGGCTAACCAAGAGCTGGGAAGATTCCTGCGTAGCTGTTGCCAGGTGAGTGGTCACGCTTTTTCCCAAGCTTGTGGGAGGCTACCTGAAACATTTGACCCTAGTTAAACAATTTAAAGGCAATGCTACCAAATACTAATTGAGTGTATGTAAACTTCTGACCCACTGGGAATGTGATGAAAGAAATAAAAGCTGAAATAAATCATTCTCTCTACAATTATTCTGACATTTCACATTCTTAAAATAAAGTGGTGATCCTAACTGACCTAAAACAATTTTTACTAGGATTAAATGTCAGGAATTGTGAGAAACTGAGTATAAATGTATTTGGCTAAGGTGTATGTAAACTTCTGACTTCAACTGTATATAGAAATAGACATGAAATTGTTAAGAATGTTCCATTATGATGCCCTAATACACTTTGTCAACATTGCTTATGAATCAATCGGATATTCATATATTCAATCTATTATTTAAGATTCGAATTATTCATTTAAATCATGTTGGGATTATTTTAATGATGTGCATATAAAACCAGAAATTAATGTATAACGGAATAGAGGCATATTTCAAAATTAAAGAGTGCATTGCTCCATGAAAGAAAATAACTATGAACAGCAGGCACCGTTTTAATTTAGAATACTGAGACTTTTGTCAGCATGTGTGTGTGTGTGTGTGTGTGTGTGTGTGTGTGTGTGTGTGTGTGTGTGTGTGTGTGTGTGTGTGTGTGTGTGTGTGTGTGTGTGTGTGTGTGTGTGTGTGTGTGTGTGTGTCTGTCTGTCTGTCTGTCTGTCTGTCTGTCTGTCTGTCTGTCTGTCTGTCTGTCTGTCTGTCTGTCTGTCTGTCTGTCTGTCTGTCTGTCTGTCTGTCTGTCTGTCTGTCTGTCTGTCTGTCTGTCTGTCTGTCTGTCTGTCTGTCTGTCTGTCTGTCTGTCTGTCTGTCTGTCTGTCTGTCTGTCTGTCTGTCTGTCTGTCTGTCTGTCTGTCTGTCTGTCTGTCTGTCTGTCTGTCTGTCTGTCTGTCTGTCTGTCTGTCTGTCTGTCTGTCTGTCTGTCTGTCTGTCTGTCTGTCTGTCTGTCTGTCTGTCTGTCTGTCTGTCTGTCTGTCTGTCTGTCTGTCTGTCTGTCTGTCTGTCTGTCTGTCTGTCTGTCTGTCTGTCTGTCTGTCTGTCTGTCTGTCTGTCTGTCTGTCTGTCTGTCTGTCTGTCTGTCTGTCTGTCTGTCTGTCTGTGTTCTCTGTTGTTGGTCTGATGAGAAGAGAGAGGTTACCATGGTAATGAAAGAGCTACCTTAAGCTGTTGTGTGTCTTGAGGATTTCACACATAAACCGAGAACAGTAAACCTGTGGTCCCATGTAGCTCATTTGGTAGAGCATGGCGCCAGGGTTGTGGCTTCGATTCCCACGGGGGGACCAGTACTTAAAAAGTATTCAAATGTAGGCACTCACTACTGTATGTCGCTCTGGATAGGAGCATCTGCTAAATGATGTAAATGTAAGCTCCTCATATTTAACACAATGAAAGCAAGCCAGTAGAGTGAGCCAACCTAGGAGGCAGAGATCATTTGGCATTCAATCCCAATGAATGTCTGTCACGTCAACGTAATACCTTCCCCAACCACCTGACTGGCCAATTGTTGACAGTTATTACGCGCACACCAGACATTATAGTGACGTCTTTAGACATTCTCAAATCCTTAATGTGTCACACCCTGATCTGTTTCACCTGTCTTTGTTATTGTCTCCACCCCCCTCCAGGTGTCCCCCATCTTCCCCATTATCCCCAGTGTATTTATACCTGTGTTCTGTTTGTCTGCTGCCAGTTTGTCTTGTCAGGTCTTACCAGCATGCTTTCCCCTGACCCTGACCCTGACCCTGACCCACCTGCCTGACTCTGACCTGATTACGAACCAGATGCAGACACAGGAGTAGTGACTCCCTTCCTGTTCTCTACGGTGTCCATATTAGGACAGTCTCAACCTCACAAGAAGTAATGTAATTGTGAGACTGACACAACTACTTTTAAGTCTGAGACTGTCCTAATATGGACATAGTTGACAGCTGAATAATACAAGATAACCCTTTGGTGATATCATTTCTAATACAGTATGCTGTATGCATCGACCAATATCTGCACCTTCTCATCTAAAGCCAGCGTAGGACGGCATACAGTTACAATGGGTTATTTTCAACTACCTGTTCCGTCAAACTCATTATGTGGGAACGAGATCAGTTAGCAAAGATGTTTTGTCAGCCGGTTATTGTCATGTAAAAGACTGCTGGTCTCACGGCAACTGACAGTTTAGCAACTCCAGGCCTCCACACATACAAGCGCCAATACACACCTTTAGAATATCTACATTAAAACAAGTCTAATAAATCAACTGAATAAACACCATCACAATACATCCATTATTTATTTTAGGAAGGTCTAAAGAAACATGATATGAAGAAAATGTATTTCAGAAGAACAGAATATGAGCTGGCCTACTGTATGTTATCTGGCTATGCGCCAGACTTTATAATTTAGACAAGTCCGGTGTCATTATTTTATATTGTATGATTTTATAGTAAGAAGAATACCATTCTGGAGCGAGAGTGCACATATGAAGTGGCTATGTTGAGTGTACAAGTGATCATTTTAAACAGATCCTATAAGGGAGATTTAGAGTTATTTGGCAACTTTAATTGTGAATGATACAAACCATAGAATGTCTTAGAAATCAGAAGATATATGGGCTGCATGATGAGACTACAGGCTATCGAGGATTTGAGAAAGTCGCAAAATAAACCTTGCGCTCTGTTCCTTTCCTCAGGCTGCACATGCTGTTCTCTCATCAAGTGATCATATTTTAACCCATCAGACTACTCTTAATTGAATCTTGTCTTGACTAATATGAAAAATGTGTTATGATTTAGAATGGGCCCATTATCAAATGAGGAAAAAATACATGTAATCTGTATACACCCGAATAGCGAATGGAGGTAAGCTACTCCGGTTTTTTTTTTTTTAACCTTTATTTAACTAGGCAAGTCAGTTAAGAACACATTTTTATTTACAATGACGGCCTACCTACAGAGGATTAAGTGCCTTGCTCAAGGACACATCGACAGGTTTTACACGTTGTGGCTCAGGTATTCAAACCAGTGACCTTTCGGTTACTGGCCCAACGCTCTACCCGCTAGCCTACCTGCCGCCCAAATAATTTAATTAAACTGTTGACAGCCCCTCTCTCTGTGCGCTGGAGAAAGGAATGAAGGCGAGAGAGGAGGAGATGGAAACACACGGTGGTGTGATGTGTCAGCCTATTAATTATGAAAATAAAGCCCTATTTCTAGGCCATTCAAAACCAAAATACAAATTCACTATAATTGTAGGCTAACTCTGAATTTGTTTAATTTAGGCTAGACCAATTATGTATCAAAAATATTGTAAATCAGTATTTTCTTTTCTGTTTTTCTGTTGTGTGTGTTTTTAATTAATCATCACCTTAGAAAGTACTGTCCATTTTTGTTGTGTTTTCCAAAATCAAGTAATTCCAGAGAAAATAAATAAAGCATTGCCTTTCACGTTTAAACAGGGTTGAAGGAAACAAGAGAATGATTTATGATCTTTGATTCATTCCGTATATGGTCATCAGAGATGCTCGGATGTGATTGGTGGAAGACACATCCACCGGCATGTTTCACTGTCATCTTTCTAACCTTTTTACTGTTATTTCCAACAGCAGGAATTCACAACGTTAATAGTACAACAGTGGAGCTCCGTAGATGAGCAAGCCACTATTATAGCTCCACGGTCCCATGTATTTAGAACCAAATGATTATATTTTTCTAATTTACTATCCAGTTCTTCAGAGGCTCGTAGAAACAACCATTCAATGGAAGTTCTTGAGAGAAACCTGTAATCATTGCTTCAGAAAACTGACACGTGTGAAGTGGGCTAGTCCTCGGGTTAAGTCCCCCATGTCCTTCCTCTCTACCATGGATCCCTTTGTTAATTATACTCATTAGTGTGTTTGGAAGATGGTCTATCAAAAAAGTGGAATGTTTTGAGCAACCACACCAGTCATCATGGTGGAACTCGGGGCACAGCTCCAGTCTATCCCTCATCAATTACGTTAACTAGGAGGTTCTGTTTTGTTGCAGCTGAATAGAAGAGACCCAGTATGCAAATTACATTGCAAATCATCTAAAATGCATATTTTCCAGACTTTGATGTTAGGTTCATTTTAGGTTCTGAATGAAAGGTAAAAATATGTATTTTCTGGACGTTTAAGATGCGTCTTCTCTGGACTTTGACAGTATGTATTTCCTGACGTTCAAAATACACATTTTCCAGAAGTTGAAATCAGGTTCCTTTTCCATTCTGAATGAAAGTTTAAACATAATGTTTGAACATAATACTGGCAGCAATGATGTTCAAATAGTCCAGACTATAACAGACCACTTCAACTACAATAACATTCTCAGTAACGGTTACAGATGATTTCTCTGTTGTTTATACACTGTATATATACCTTAGCTGAATGCATAAGGATAAGAGCATTTGCTGAATGGCCAAAATGTAAAAACAAACACTTGCAAAGCATGCTGGGTATTATTCGAATGAGCTCCGCCCCCAAACAAGTATGGTTCAGACCAGTCCAAATCTGAACGAATAATCGATGTCTAGGCTATGTTTCACAAGTTTGAACAGTACAGTACAGTAGAGTAAAGGAGAGTACAATACAGTACATTATACTGTACTCTACTCTACTGTACTAATCTATACTTTATTGTACGGTAATGTACTGTACTCTGCTGTGCTCTACTGTACTGTATTGTGCTGTCCAAACTTGTGAATCATAGACGTCTAAGTTTAGGCCAAATCAAGGCCGGACCGGACAAAATCGGAACAAATTATAGACTAGAATTTAACTATATAGTTGTGCGTTTTGTCGTGCCACCAGGTCACTCAATATCCACATTGGAGTTAATACCATAAGAAGTCGACTGTAACATTCTCAGGAATAAGCAAGTTTAGCGGTGCTATGACAGAATGTGAACAGCCAGAGCCCGGCGTGGTACATGGCTGTTCAACCCTCTACTGCACAACGTTGCCCTTAGGCAACAGAAAACCTTTTTGACTCCATATAAGTATATATTTTGTCATTCCTTCACATGACATTATGCGACGACATGTAACAATCCTGTAAACAATCCGATGAGGTATAAGAAGTTGGTGTGACGTATCAACTGGGGTAGGGATCTTCTATCAGTATGCAGACGTGTGCACATGGTGTGAGTGAAAGGTAAGATACATTCCATTATTTTGCATGTTTAAATAGATAGCTCGACAATAAAACGTGTGTTTAGAAGATATATATTTTTTAAATGTAGTTATTTCTGTTGCCTGTGAAATCAGGCTACTTATCATGCTCAATTAAATGTATTTTTATTTATTTATTTGTACTTTTTCATTTGGTATTTACAGTTTTCTCCCCAATTGGTAGTTACTGTCTTGTCCTATCGCTGCAACTCCCACACGGGCTCGGGACGGGCAAAAGTTGAGAGCCCTGCGTCCTCCGAAACACGACCCCGCCAAGCCGCACTGCTTCTTGACACAATGCACGCTTAAACCGGAAGCCAGCCGCACCAATGTGTCGGAGGAAGTACCATACACCGTACACCAGGCAGTATGTGTACGTTATTTCCTTCGCCCGGCCCGCCGCAGGAGTCTCTAGAGCGCGATGGGACAAGGAAATGCCGGCCGGCCAAACCCTCCCCTAACCCGGACAACGCTGGACCAATTGTGCATCGCCTTGTGGGTCTCCCGGTTGTGGCCGGCTGCAACACAGCCCGGTATTGAACCAGTATCTGTAGGGATGCAGTGCCTTAGACCGCTGCGCCACTTGGGAGGGCCAAAGGTAATGGACACAGGGCTAAAGGAGCCTAATTAAGCAGTGAGGGCAGTGAGCTGGAGGACAGTGACAGCGAGGAAGAATGGACCCCAGAATCAGGTTTGAAAGACAGTGAAATACTTGTTTATGCCAAACCTGTATTTTCTTATGAAAAGAGTGCTTGTTTTAGTAAATGTTCTGAAAATATCTGATTTTCCTTGGTGTGTTAGTACCCTTATGGCACAGCATTTCCCTGAGGCAATAAAATAAAACTTCTGAGTGTGGGGGGTAGAAGTTACATTTTGTATTATTGCTACATTATCAGAAAGCTTAAATCTTCCAAATCTTTTTTTTGAAAAAGAAAATATGTACAGTAGAGGATTAATTCAAAACTAGCAGTATTTCAATCTTCTCAATGTATAATGTGTTATAATTAATTAATTATAATGGGATAATTATGAGTACAGCTCCCTCTCCCACTCCTGGATTGAGCGATCTCTCACGCCTGCTCCGGGCTGGCCTGATCATGGCAGCCTGCCGTTTAGACCTTTACAGGGAATGTGTAAATACAGTAACCGTAAGGTCTGAATCTTTAGGCTAGGACACAGTGAACTAATACAGACACTGACACACCCCAACACACACAGAGACTCACCTGCAGTGTCTGTGCACTCCTGCCACTGTCTCAATGATGGAGCACTCGCCCTCGTTGAGGCAGAAGGCCAGGTCCTTGTCATCGATGCAAGGCTTGAAGACCTCCGAACGCAGACTAGGGGATGTAGGGGCCACTGAGAGAGAGAGAGAGAGAGAGAGAGAGCAGATGAGCTCCTGCATTTCTCAGCATGTTTTTACAAAAAGACAGATTTAGAGTTAGATCAAATTGGATATTTCGGCAAGGACATACACAGGATAGAGAGAGAGAGAAATATCTGGTTACTGGGTGTCACCATTTTCTTTGGGTAACATATACATTTCAGAATCACAGAAAAAAACTAACATTTGTTTACCAAGAAAGAAAGACGACAGAGGGAGAGAGTTGTTAAAATTACCTAGATTATTACTTGATTTGGCTTATTGTATAAACAGTAAGGATTTTTGAAGGTTTTTGCCAAATATCTATGATGGTGGCCTATATCATCGTACATACAGCTTCCATACACACTGACTAAGCTACTCAGGAGCTTGCGGTGCTAACTTGATATAAATAATATTCAGTAGGAGGTGTCGTGACACAGGGGGGGGGGGGGGCAGAGTCAATAGGATAACAGAGAGGTAAACACTGCTCTCTCTCCACTCCTTCCTGTTAATCATCAACAGTGTTGACATCATCTACAGTAATGAGAGATACAGATACATGGAGAAAAAAAAAACGGTCTGCATCAACCATGTTACAGATTTGTTGAATGGGAATTAATTATTTGTACTCTGAGGAGGCTTTGTTATACAAATTATCGGAATGATTCAAAAGTTTGATGTATATTACCTAACAAATATGGATACTCTGAATTTTGTTTTGTTTTGGCTAAAATTTACAAAAGGGTGAAGGAGGTTGTTAGATAGTTAGTTCATTTATATAATTATTTTTATTTATAGGCCTAAAATTGAACAAATCACACATTACTACATTATCCATCGACATCATTCATCCTTTTGGAGACACGCTATTTGTTGCAGGCTCTCTTATAGTTCAGATAATGTTGAAAGGACTTGCTATGATTTGGAATTGGGTAAAAAGAAATGCCTGTGGCACGATTGTTTTTAGCTCCAGGTGCTGCTCTTTCATTCTGACCCTGCACTAAAGCCCTGCTCTATCTGTTGACTGAGCCATGGACGCTACGCACTGTTATGCACAGCCCCTGCAATGCAGGTATTCCATCGCACAAAAGACAGTCAGCCATGTTTGCACACACACACACACACACACACACACCAGGTTTGGGTTAATTCTGAATAGAGAGTAGATTTTAATTTAAATGGCTTATTTATTCTACACACCGTAGAAAGGTTTACTTTGACATCATGTATGGTTACCAATGCCATGGTAGCATAAGGTTGAAATATTTCATTCATTTGTTCATTTATTCTGCTAAAACAATCAAATAATTATAGTGGTCTGGAAATATTTCAACACATGTTGTGGGTTGTCCATAATAATTCATAATTCCCTTGATGTTTTTTTTAATATCAGAAAAAATACATTTCCCAAAATGCATTAGATCAAACACTGCAGTATGGAAGGGAACGATCTAACATCTCATGACAAAGAAAATTACTGTTTGACATCTTTTGAGTTATAATCAAGCTAATATTTGAAATGCTATGTGTAATTATTTGCATTAATAAGTGAGTGGCATGTCCTTCTGATAAAATATTTGTCAAATGAATTAGTCTGATGTTTCACGTCTCAGTTGAATTGTTTTGAATTATTTTAAATTAAATTCTACTTTCTTCGATTCAAATTGTTTTTCCTGTGGGATGTGGCCAATTCATATTAAATTCAGAAATTCCTAACTGACCCCAACTCTGACACACACACAAGTCTTGTTTCTGGTGAATTTTGAAGGGAAAATACATCCAATACTTTCCTGATAATTGGGTCAATATATCCTAACCACAACTGAAATACAAATAATTTCTGTATTATTTTAAACTCTAACAGTTCAAAAAGTAATCACGCTTGGCAATTTGTTTGTAGAACGACTGTGAGAAAGTCAGTTCTGCTTTGCATTGCGTTCGATTTAACATTTGCTATGTTGCGTAATGGCTTGTACTGAACGACACGTTCTTTAATGTTCTTGAACAGACTTTGAGAACCTGTATTTACTCTGTTTGGTTGGAGGGGCGGCGCACGGTTTAAAGCAATGAGTAACATATTTGAAGGGCATTGGTGCAATGTTGAACCCCTCCCTGTTTTTTTCAACTGGTTGTTCAGAACAGCACTGTTCACACTTTATTTAACGTTGCGTTACATGTTTGGTGACTTTTCTACTCCAAAATGTGTGAAAATAAAATGATGGGGACACCAATACAGTATAATTTTCCTCTACAAAAATGAGCCTAACAACATATATTATGAGGCTGGTGTATTATTTAGTAATAAGCATTAATAGCTGTAGCCCAACTGATGCAGCATAGTGGCTATGAATAAATATGGTGAAACATGCCCATCTGTATTTGTACTAACCATTAGCTAGGTCAGTGCTTCCCAAGCTTTTTCAGTTATGGCCCCCTTTCATCATGCGGGAACACCCTACCACTCCCCCTTTACCACTCCCCCAATTTAATGAACTGCTACGATGTTCCACTAAAATAAGGTATAAGAATACCTTTTACCCTGGTATTCTTATACCACTTTTACCCAGGAGAAATAAATCAGCTTACTGCTTTGCAACGTCACACGCATCTCTATCAATAAAGACTAGGGTGGGACGATTACTTTTGTAGATTTTCTCATTTGGAATAAAATATAAAGGTGGTTCTGGAAGTTTTCAAAGGTTAATTATTAGGTTGCGTAAATACGATGATTGCTTTCCCCCCACAATTTTGGCCTTCACCATTTTTCTTCTAAACAAATACGGTGGATAGGTTGCTGCTTCTGGTCAGAGTCTGTGGCAGGCAGGCTTTCTCTGACGGAGGAGAGAAACAGGCTCGCTTGAGCCCACTGCCAGAGGTTCAGAGAAACAGCCCTTCTCTAATTACGTAGCCTACTAGAAACCACCTGTTTCAAAGTTTACATAACTACCAAAGTTGAGCCCAATATAACCGTTACCAATTATCACTTGTGTTTTGCACATTTCACATCGCAGTAGAACCCTTCTCAATTAGAAACATTATTTTCTACATCATTATGAACTTACCATGTTAATTAAATGTGACTGTACTTTTTATTTGTTATTTAGCCCACAGAATGAAGGGTTTTGTTAAGTAGAGAGAGCAGAGAGAAAGAGGAGTTATTGCTCCACTCTCCTTACAAGCCTTGCACAACTTTTACCCCTTCACAAACCACTAGTACCAAACCAAGCACAAACTAGTACCAAACCAAGCACAAACTAGTATCAAACCAAGCACAAACTAGTACCAAACCAAGCACAAACTAGTACCAAACCAAGCACAAACTAGTACCAAACCAAGCACAAACTAGTACCAAACCAAGCACAAACTAGTACCAAACCAAGCACAAACTAGTACCAAACCAAGCACAAACTAGTACCAAACCAAGCACAAACTAGTACCAAACCAAGCACAAACTAGTACCAAACCAAGCACAAACTAGTATCAAACCAAGCACAAACTAGTACCAAACCAAGCACAAACTAGTACCAAACCAAGCACAAACTAGTACCAAACCAAGCACAAACTAGTATCAAACCAAGCACAAACTAGTACCAAACCAAGCACAAACTAGTACCAAACCAAGCACAAACTAGTACCAAACCAAGCACAAACTAGTACCAAACCAAGCACAAACTAGTACCAAACCAAGCACAAACTAGTACCAAACCAAGCACAAACTAGTACCAAACCAAGCACAAACTAGTATCAAACCAAGCACAAACTAGTACCAAACCAAGCACAAACTAGTATCAAACCAAGCACAAACTAGTACCAAACCAAGCACAAACTAGTACCAAACCAAGCACAAACTAGTACCAAACCAAGCACAAACTAGTACCAAACCAAGCACAAACTAGTACCAAACCAAGCACAAACTAGTATCAAACCAAGCACAAACTAGTACCAAACCAAGCACAAACTAGTACCAAACCAAGCACAAACTAGTACCAAACCAAGCACAAACTAGTACCAAACCAAGCACAAACTAGTATCAAACCAAGCACAAACTAGTACCAAACCAAGCACAAACTAGTATCAAACCAAGCACAAACTAGTATCAAACCAAGCACAAACTAGTACCAAACCAAGCACAAACTAGTATCAAACCAAGCACAAACTAGTACCAAACCAAGCACAAACTAGTACCAAACCAAGCACAAACTAGTACCAAACCAAGCATAATTGGCGGTGGGGGGATCCAATCATACAATTAGGAATTGAGGGGCTGTTATATATGTAGTGTAAAGGGGCGGGGCTGTTATATATGTAGTGTAAAGGGGCGGGGCTGTTATATGTGTAGTGTAAAGGTGCGGGGCTGTTATATGTGTTGTGTAAAGGGGTGGGGCTGTTATATATGTAGTGTAAAGGGGCAGGGGGGCGGGGCTGTTATATGTGTAGTGTAAAGGGGCGGGGGCTGTTATATGTGTAGTGTAAAGGGGCGGGGCTGTTATATGCGCATCATGACTTTTACAGCAACCCATGCTTCTGTTGACCAATCCCATGTGAGAAAGAGATGCATTTCTAAATTAGAGAATAATAATCCCTTAGTTGTGCCACAACGTCCAGATCAATATGTTGTCTGTTGCTCCAAAGTATTGATTGATACATCTCAGCGCCTTTTGTGAGGCCTTGAAAGATGATGAGAGATCAGCTGGACATGAAAATATTTTTTTTTTATAAACCTTGTACATTATTTTGCATTAGTTACTATTTAAGAACATGTAAATACAATGTTACTACTAAAGTAATCACAGTTTTATTACACATGCATGAGAGCAACTTAGTATTACCTCACTTTATTATACAAATAATAAACAGAGGCTTACTGATCACTGCTGATCACTGCACTTATAAAACATTAGAAGATGTGCTATCCTTATAACAGCCAATACATGCTTGAATGCCTGTCACTGGGCATTGGGCCAGTGGTTCAAAGGAAGTCTTACTGTATATCTTATTTACTTCTTTACACATTTGCAATGGCCTGCGGCAAAAATGGAAATATGGATGCTTTGCATATTCCGCGGACATTGGAGTCTGTCTAATTAAGCCTCGACATCCAAGACACCATTTTTAGGATTTTATTTTTTATTATTCCAAGACAGTGAACTACATACTCTGTATTATCAATTCGATAAAACTCCCAAGGCATGGTGCTCAAAGGTTATCTATTTCAAGACTTTACTTCATGAATAGAAAGTAGAACACTAAGCAACCCGTTGTGCGAACGTCTAATGTGCTAATTGTCATGTTGCACCACAGAGTCTCATTAGTTGAGCTACACTAGATGTACAACAGGGTCGACCAACTAAACATAGGAGACTTGCAAGCACTGATAGACCACAATAGACCGATGTTTATTAAAAAGTGGGTCAGCAAAATTCAGGTATTGGTCAAAACCTTTGTAGTCATTCCAACCAGAAGCTGTCTAGAAACTGTCTGATCTTTAGCTGCAAAGGTGAGTTGCTATTGTGCTTTCTAGACAGTTTCTGGTTGGAATGATTTCATTTCATCTAGTTTTGCACGTTGGGATGTGGCCCTAAACTTCCAGATTGATCTAGTCACAATAAAGAAACATGCAACCACAGTACCGTAACAACACCAACCACCAGCCACTACCGAGCTTGATATTAAAATGTACAACAATCCAGAATAAATGGATAACCCTGGGTCCTCTTGAGGTGGGGGAAGCCTTTAACAAATTAATGAAGATGAAGATCGATGCTCCGGTATTTGAAGGAGCGATTAGGATCTGTTTTACTCTGGTGTCCGATACCTAACGAGTTTATTAACTCCAAGTGGTTGCCTCGGGGACACTGCCTCCACTATAATGGCTGCGTACCCAATGGCACCCTATTTGTAAAATAAACGCACGGAGTCAGGAAGCAAGTGTAGTTAGAGGGTTTCATTATGGAGAACATGGAACGATACTAAAGAAGGGAACATAAACACCCTGAGGGGTGAACAAAATGGAGTGCTTGACAAAAGGGGAGTAAAAAGGGAAGTGATGATGGTTGCCAGGTGTGCCTAATGATGGGTTGCCAGGACCGATGGTTAGTAGACCGGCGACGTCGTGCGCCGGAGAGGGGGAGTGGGAGTAGACGTGACACTATTCCCTGCATATTTCTTATATAAGACGTCAGGAAACAGCAGAGGGAGCCCCCCCCCCCCCTATCCACAGAGGGACCGCAGTGGAGGAGGTGGAAAGCTTCAAGTTCCTCGCGTACACATCACTGACAACCTGGAATTGTCCACCCACACAGACAGTGTGGTGAGAAGGTGCAATAGCCCCTGTTTAACCTCAGGAGGCTAAAGAAATTTGGCTTAACACCTAAAACCCTCATAAACTTCTACAGATGCCCAATTGAGAGCATCCTGTCGGGCTGTATCACCGCCTGGTAAGGCAGCTGCACCACCCGCAACTGCAGGGCTCTCCAGAGGGTGTTGCGGTATGCCAAACGCATTACTGGGGGGCAAACGTCCCGCCCTCCTGGACACCTACAGCACCCGATGTAACAGGAAGGCCAAAAAGATCATCAAGGACATCAACCACCCGAGCCACTGCCTGTTCCCCCCGCTGTCATCCAGAAGGCGAGGTCAGTACAGGTGCATCAAAGCTGGGACCGAGAGATGGCTGCCTATAGACATAGATTAGAAATCACTGGCCACTTTAAGAAATGGAACACTAGCTACTTTAATAATGTTTACGTATCCTGCACTACTCATCTCATATGTACAAACTGTACTCTACTATTCTACGGTATCTTAGTCCATGCCGCTCTGACATCTCTCGTCCACATACAGAATGTATATTTTCATAATTCCATTCCTTACATAGATTTGTGTGTATTTGGGTATATGTTGTGAAACTGTTAGATATTACTTGTTAGATATTACTGCACTGTCGGAGCTAGAAGTACAAGCATGTCGCTACACCCGTAATAACATCAGCTAAACACGTGCACGTGACCAATACCATCCGATTTGATTTGATTTGATTCAGTGTACAACTTTCGACCAGGGCCCATAGTTTGGTGGTCACTGAGTTTAGGATATCCCTCATCTCTGGGCCTGGATCTATTTATTCATTTCAATTGCTGTGTAACTGGCAAATGTGCAACAATTTTGGTTGTTGTTTTTCTTTAAGCTGTTCTCTTTCAAATATTTGTTTTCTTGTCTCACAGTGGGATTCGCTGATAGGAGGATTCACTACAGGAACAACCAATCACACAACATCTGTCGGAGACATGTCGCGTTTATAGTTTTGGCTTATTTGGATCCCCATTCGCTGTTGCTCCTCCCAGTGAGCCCCCCCTCCTTATAAGGCACCACTCATCCTGCCCTCTGGTTATTCTCGCTCTCTTCCTTGCGAATGTCATTACGCTCTCCACAGCACGACTTAATCCCGGTCTTCCTGCTTAACTGATCAGGCGAACTGCAAGGTCAACATGAATTAGCTCTTTTGCTCACTAAGTCTCCTGTGGTAGCGTCACACGGATAGCTAGTGAGACTTGGCTAGGTCTCGCCGCAAGACTTAACTTACCCGGCTGTGTCATGGCAAGGCCAGCTATACCACCAAACGTGGCAGGGTGAAGGCAACATGCTGGCTCCAGGGTTTTCTGCACTGCAAAGTCCCCAGCGACCCCTCAGTTTGTGTCTCCCGACAGAGGCCGACAGTGGGGGAAGCAGTCCTTCACTAAAATCAAAGTCCTGTCCAACTGATTCCACTGCGCGTGAATTTTATAATTTTCCTGTCCTGTTAAGTCAACAATATAAATAGTAACGTACAGATACTCCAAAAAAACGACTTAAGTAGTACGTTAAAGTACTTTACACCACTGTGTTTGATTCATTTACATTTTAGTCATGTAGCAGACGCTCTTATCCAGAGCAACTGACATTCACCTAAAGATAACTAGGTCAGTGTTAGTTCACGAAAGGCATTATGGGGATTTATTTACGATACTCTGCTGTTCTAGCTTCAGGGGGAAGCTGGCTCCAGTATTAGGGTGCCAGGACCGAGAAGAGCTTGGACTGTGTTGAGCGGGAGCTGCTGTAGGGGTTGTATGGTGTGGGGTGTTCTTGGTGGGGCAAACAAACAAACATTTTGGGGATGCATGCCAGCAAAGCCACTACACTAAACAATCCATGAATTGCACTATAACGGTGACAAACGGTGCCCACAAACTGACATAAAACTGTCCCAACAGTAGAGTCCCAACAGCAGTCCCAACACCTTACCACTGCTACACTTGGCTTGTCTGGCAGCGAATCAGTTAATTAAACCTCATTTACTGACTTAAAAATAAAATTGCTGGTATGGCTGACTTGTTTAAACAAATGTAATTTATACTGACAGTTAAGATGTACAAACTATGGCATATGTCAGGTTTAGGTTCAGACTGACAGGATAAGTGTTTAGTATAGAGATCTAGCTGACTCTATGTGCATTTTTGTGTTTGGTCCCCAATTAGAGGCAGCTGCTACACATTGTCACTAATTGGGATCCTATTTAAGTTATGTTCTTTTCTTGTTTGTGGGATATTGTTTTGTGTTTCTGAGCCTGCGTGCCACCCACACACACACACCCACACCCACACACCCACACACACCCACACCCACACACACACACCCACACCCACCCACACCCACACACACCCACACACACACACCCACACCCACCCACACCCACACACACACACACACACACACCCACACACACCCACACACACACACACATACACCCACACCCACACACCCACACACACCCACACCCACACACCCACACACACCCACACCCACACACACACACACATACACCCACACCCACACCCACACACCCACACCCACCCACACACACACACACACATACACCCACACCCACACCCACACACACACCCACACCCACACACCCACACACACCCACACACACACACACACACACACACACGCACACACACACACACACACCCACACCCACACCCACACCCACACACCCACCCACACCCACACCCACACACCCACCCACACCCACACACACACACAAACGTTACGTTGGTTGTTCTTGTTTTCTTTAGTCAACAAAAGTATGACTAACTACAACAGCGCTGCGCCTTGGTCCATTCCCATACACCATCCTCATTTACTGCCTTTTAAAAAAAACATAGCTGGTATGGCTGCCTTGCTTAAACAAATGTGGTTTCTACTGAAGATTGAGATGTATAAACTATGGCATAAGGGGACGACAAGCGGGTAAGAGGCAATCCGTAATTTTGATTAAGACATTAATGAGCGAGCCAGGACGGACGTAGTCAATATAGCTATTTGTTCAGCACTTTATTTGGACTTTTAGACCTTGTTGTGCTGTGCTCACTTGAACCGGAAGGTGGCACGGCAGTCCTTTGTGGGCAAAATTTGTCATCAAACTTTGTCATTAAAGTCTGTCATTCTCTGGATGTATGGTGCTTTCAAGACAACTGGGTACTCTGAAAAAGGCAAGGTTGAATCATGATGACGTCAGTGATCTTCAGGTCGTAGCTCTAGAAAGAGGCCTGAGATTCCGATTTGGATGACCATTCAAAAAGTATTTTCCCAGTCGGAGCAAATTTTTTCCTGAGTTCCCAGTTGTCTTGAACTCATTTAAGTAACATTTCCCAGTTCAACAGTTGTTTTGAGCACGGCAGAAATCATGCTGGATTGACAGCATAGCCAATGTTGAATGCTTATAATTTTAAGCTTGGAAAAGAGACCCTTAAACCCAGAATTGGGACCACACACCCACTCCCCTGAATAGCAGGCTAGTGATTGCTTTGCATTGCTTGCAGTTAGCCACTGGATTCCTTCCAAAACACTCATTGTTGAATTTGTATTTCCAACTTGTTGTGTAATGTTTATGTCCGATGAGCACCGATACGTTTTATCTTAATTTCTTTTCATTATTTATCTTGATATGACAAGGGTTAAAAAGGATTTGCCAGTAGATTGTTGACTTGATTCATGATGATGACTGCTAGCTAAGATTTTAAAAGTATGTTGACATAATCAGTCCAATCAAAGCAACTGTAGATATAATGTGATTTGACGTCATTTTATCTGTGGCCAATGACCTTGAGCCTTCTTGGATGGGCACTTCTAATGTAACTCTTTGGCAGCACCCAAGGGGCTTGGATTTTTGATTTGGCAGTGACCTAGTGTCGCCATGAGTGACAGAACACTGAGCCAATCACGGAGCAACTAGAGAACATTACCAACCCCTACGCTCTGTATTTTCCGCTGGCTGCCCCTCCACCACAGAAAGCACTGAGCTAGGCTGAAACACCTGCATTTTGGAGCTGCCTTACTCAAGAAAGCAGAAAAGAGACCATGTTTGTATGCAGCTTTATTTATTTAACTGATTTTCACATATTTCTATTTACATTGTCTGCAAACTATTGTGACATGTATTAATGCAAAACAGGCAAGCCCCTGAATGACGGGTCGCAGCTGTGTGGTCTTATAGTAGATGCGAGCTTCAACTGGAAGCCAGTGGAGTGTGCCGAGGAGTGGGGTGACATGGAAGAACTTGGGAAGGTTGAAAACCAGGCGGGCTAAAGCATTCTGGATAAGTTTCAGGGGTTTGATGGCACAAGCGGGGAGCTCAGCCAACAGACAGGAAATGACAAATGCCTGGATTAGGACCTGCACTGCTTCCTGTGTGAGGTAGGGTCATACTCTACGGATGTTGTAGAGCATGAACCTGCAGGAGCGAGTCACTGCTTTGATATTTGCAGAGAACGACTGTGTCCAGGGTCACGCCAAGGTTCTTTGCACTCTGGGCGGGGGACACCGTGGAGTTGTCAACTGTGATGGAGAGGTCTTTAAGCAGGAAGGATCTCCACGGGAAAAAGAGCAGCTCCGTCTTGTCGAGGTTGAGCTTGAGGTGGTGGGCCGACATTCAAGATGAGATATGTTAGGCACGCATAGATACAGGTTGCCACCTGGGTGTTAGGAGGGAAGGAGAAAAGTAGTTGAGTGTCATCCGTATAACAATGATAGGAGAGCCCATCTATACACCAAGACACACAGAGCATGTGTCTTGGTGTATAGAGAGAAGAGGAGAGGGCCTAGAACCGAGCCTTTGGGGACACCAGTAGTGAGAGTGCGTGGTGCAGACACATATTGCCTGCCAGGTAGGATGCAATCCAAGAGCCTGAGACGCCAAGCCCTGAGAGGGTGGAGAGGAGGATCTGATGGTTCATCGTGTCGAAAGCAGTGGATAGATCTAAGAGGATGAGAACAGAGAGAGAGAGTCAGCTGTGGCAGTGCAGAGAGCCTCCGTGACACAGAGAAGAGCAGTCTCAGTTGACCCGTCTTGAAACCTGACTGGTTAGGGTTGATGTCGTCAACCTTCTTTTCAAAGTGTTTGACCAAGTCGTCCACAGTGGAATAGTTTCCCAGGGTTAGAGGCAGAAGCTTGTTAGAGGCAGAAGCTAGAGTGCTCTAAAGTGGCTTAGAGAGGAGGGAGTGACAGGATGATAGGTCCTCAGCTGCCCTCAGCCCTGTTCTGTAAGCTTGCAATGAGTCACTCAGCCACGGAGCAGGAAGGGAGGGCCGAGTCGGCTGGGAGAAAGAGGCCAGTGCGAGTCATAGGACACGGAAAGGGAGGAGAGTAGGGTCGAAGAGGCCGAATCAGGAAACAGGAGGGAGAAGGGAGAGATGATAAGATAGAAGAGGAGAGAGTAGTGGGAGAGAGAGATTGAAGATTGCCATGACCATCTGGGTAGGGGCTGAGTAGCTAGGGTTGGAGGACAGGGAGATAGAAAAGGGAACCAAGTAGTGATCAGAGACCTGGAGGGGGGTTTCAGTGAGATTAGTAGGCGAACAGTCTCTAGTAAAAATTAGGTCAAGTGTATTGCCTGCCTTGTGAGGTGACTGGGAAAGGGTGTGGTCAAAAGAGTCAAGGAGGGGAAAGAGAGAGTTGGAAAGAAATGAATCGGAGGCAGACATCGGGAGGTTGAAGCCGCCAAGTACGAAGAGCGGTGAGCAATTGTCAGGAAATAAACTTATCAAGGCGTCAAGCTCATTGAGGAACTCTCAAAGGGAAACTGGTGGGCGATAGATGACAACAAAGTTAAGCTTGAGTGGACAAGTGACAGTGACAGCGTGTAATTAAAATGAGGAGATGGACAGGTGAGTGGAGCTCTCCCCGACAAAAAAATATATTGGTAGGCCGAGAGTCATCCTATTCTTTCAATGTTTCAATGTTGAAACTTATTTTTCTATATATAGACAGACACACCCTATGTGTTTGAATAAAACCAACTGCATATGCACTGAGCTTGTCTGATGTGTTAAGCACATTGTTTGATTAAATAATTAAGACACACAAATGACAAGAGCCCGATGGTAACACTGACAGCAACAGGAGCACGTTGTTGCACTCTCCTCGCTACTGCAGCGAAATTGCACCACAGCACAGCAAGTGTTTATTGCGCTGTCCGTGCTGAAGCTGCAACATACTTTCATCCATATAGTTTCCTACTTGTTTCTGACTGAAAAGTTCTGTTACTAATCCCTCGTATGTTTAAGAAAAGCATTCCCTATTCCCTCAACCCTTGCTCTCTCTGAGTGAAACATGTAAAACTCACATGCGTGTGATCAATAGGGTCTGACCTATATAGCCTGTAATAATCACATCAATACATTGGCTGTAACAAAAGGGGTGTGGAGGACGTGAAAAGAACATTCGAAACAGGCGGATGTTTACTGGTTGTTTAGGAGGGAAAGGGGAAGTCAGATCTGTTAAAGGCAATTGACTTAGTTGTGGAAACTACTGGAGATCAAGAAAAAGGAGGATGTAGGAGCAAGTGTTGCGTGAGTATTATGTGTGCCAAACAGTTGCTGTTAGATTACAATATTATGATTTTTTCTGACCATTTGGAACCGTGTAAACAACACTAAATAAATAAGGATACCAGAGACTCTGTTCTAACGAAAACAATTATCAAGCCTTTATAATTATTCAAACTCCCTTTGTTATTTAATTTTAAAAGTAAAATACTTGACCTCACTTCAAAGCATGAATGTCTCATTCTGTGTGATGGCATGAACGATTGATTGATTGATTGATTGATATAGTAGCCTATATATTGAAATATAGGCCTAAGTAAGTTACAGTATTAAGCCTAAACATGACGCACTCTTAGGCCTACAGCTCAATGGTGGTTATACAAGGCTGCTATACAAGGCCTAGTAATGATAACGACATTACTTATTATAATAATAATAATAATAATATAAAGGAGATAAAAATAGGTGTGTATAGGATTGAGAGCTGTCTGCATATTATTTGTGACAAACAGGTGCTGTTAGATTACAATATTATTTTTCTGCCTGTTTGGAACCGTGTAAACGACACTAAATCAATTATAAGTAATACCAGTCTGTTGTAATTACATTTTTTAAAGCCTTTATTACAGCAGAGCAAAGCTTTAAAAACGGTCAAATCTGGGAAACTGCTTTATCCAACATGTTGTGTTGCATGAGGCTTGGTGCTCACAGAATCAGTAGGCTATTAAACAAACACTCAGACATGAGGCTTGGTGCTCACAGAATCAGCAGGCTATTAAACAAACACTCAGACATGAGGCTTGGTGCTCACAGAATCAGTAGGCTATTAAACAAACACTCAGACATGAGGCTTGGTGCTCACAGAATCAGTAGGCTATTAAACAAACACTCAGACATGAGGCTTCGTGCTCACAGAATCAGTAGGCTATTAAACAAACACTCAGACATGAGGCTTGGTGCTCACAGAATCAGTAGGCTATTAAACAAACACTCAGACATGAGGCTTGGTGCTCACAGAATCAGTAGGCTATTAAACAAACACTCAGACATGAGGCTTGGTGCTCACAGAATCAGTAGGCTATTAAACAAACACTCAGACAGGCAACAGAACAGGATCTGTCTTATTTCTGTAGATATACAGTATATATGGCTGATTTATTAAATCAGACACATTTAACAGTTACTCTATTGATTATAGACCTAATTAAGTAGAGATTTGCTCTCTCCTTGATATTCATAGACAACTAGGCTAAGCCCTATTCGCACGGGACTAGTAATACTAGAGAACGTTGGTTATGCAATTATTACCCCAGAATGTCTGTTATTCCAGAGGAACATTGGGACAAGATTAGTTTTTTCCAAACTGATCCCTGTAATTCTTTATTTTTTCCCCAAAAATGTACAGTTATGACGGAAGCCTGGAGGTTTTTTTCTAGGCGTGAGGATATACTGTAAGTCAAGGCGATAATAGCGTACATTGAGAACTCGAGATTGGTTTCTAAACCATAGCAAACCATCTTTGGTATAGTGTTTCCTTAATATTTGAATTGAGTGTGATCATAATTATTTGGATATTGTAGCGATCCACAGCAGACGTCCTAATTGACTCCCAGCCTTCAGACGTGAGCCAAACATGCACTTGCACTTGAGATACGTTTTAAGGCTATGGATGTGAAAGTAATCATTTCCAAACGTTTAGGTCAGTTGTAGGTTATTCTGGCTGGAATTGTAAATCTCCTGCCATGTACGAGAGGTACGGGACTAAAATTACCAATGTGGTCAAACAAATCCGCCCAAATAGGGTTTAAGGTAAGGGCTGTTTCCTCGTCTCTACTGCTGCCTCCGCCGCATTGTTCTCAATCCCAATATGCTGGTTAATTCTGCTATTATGCACATAGCAACATGGGGAAAGGCACCATTTCTATGACACAAGGAAGATTGTACCAACCAACCATATCGAACGCGGGAGAAAGCGCATTTGTTATAAAATCATATTGTTTTTATTAGTGTTGAACCATTATTTTTACATAATATAACCATATACAATTTCAGTATCACATGTCTTAGAGGGATGGACTATGCCATCCCCGTGGCCTCCGCAATGGATTAGTCCACTGAGACAGGCGCCAATCACACAGGTGTCTTGTGCACCATGAAAAAAAAAGATAATTGTGACTGCTCAATTAAAGAAATCTCAGTCGACCATCAGCCTATCGACCAAACAATCGACCAGTCAACTAAATGGGGTCAGCCCTACAGGTGAGAAAATGTCCACTTAGGAGAAATGAGTAGCCCTGTGCCACCACCGCAACAACGAAATGCTTTCGGAATGTGAGAACAAACGTAGTCAGAGGAAGAGATAGCAGCTGTATACCGAGCTCCGGGGCATGCATCAAAATCGCTAAGCAGTTTACTTCGAAGCAGTGTGGCGATGCCTATATCGCTTTATCAGAAGCACATGATACATGACGTCCAAAGCATCGTTCCGTCGAACAACCACCTGATTGGTTTGGCGTTGGTTTCGGTAGAAGACAAATAAGCTACCCTGCACACGTGCTATGGCGTGTACAACATCATGTATATTAATCTATAACCAGCAGGTGCATAATATCCCACAATTGTCACGTCTCCTTGTATCATACACATTATAATCCTGCATATAAACACCACAAGAGATTTAGGAAATTCTGGATTTTGGAAATTCTGCGTACCAGGTTTGCAGAGATACATTGCATGTCAATACACACATTCTGTGTATACCCCTCTCACGGCTATTCAATATAATGTGTTATAGCAGGTAAAGGGTGACATGGCACATGCTGTTGAAAGATGCTCATGTGATGTTCATGTGTAACTAACGAGTGTGTGCCAGCCTTCGACAACATCTTAAAGGAAAGCCAACATTGTTTGATTGAGTTATAAAGCGTGCCATTATGCAGGATTCATGACTTACGCTGTGTAGCCCAAAAAAACTAACGAGACTCCTCTTCCAAAATGTCACTAGGCTCATAAAAATAGCACCAGCATCTAGGTTACAGCTGTTAATGATACCATATGCTTTTAAGAAAATTATTGAAATTTGTCTCCTTCAAATTTTAACATGCTTGATGCACATAAGTACCATTATCTTGTTTACTGGAGGAGCATGCAACATAATTTAAGTGACAAATGAGGTGAAGAATTTGGAAAATTCTAATGTATATTTTATAAACAGCTGGGGCTCAGTGCTTTTCACACAAAAGCTATAACATTAAATTTGCATAGACGCTATGGTGAGGGATCCCTATCCCCATAACATACAACGAAAACAAAGGTTGTGAAGTCCTGAAAGACTTTCTTGAGCTTGAATTATGCATTACTGCACACATTGGATGATATGAAATGACACGGCATTTAAAAAAAGCATCTGTGCATTATGCATACCCTAACACACAACAACTTTTGTACAACAGAAAACGCTATGTAAAAATCAATTGACCAAGCCAACAAGCATCCCTTGGCCACCTGGGTATTGGCATAATGCTCGCCGCCCATCATCTATTCAAGTGGAGAGGTGAGGAGTGAATCATTCCAATTAGGCATCAGGAGATGTCTTTTGAGATGCCATGGCCAGGTTGAATACTTTGAAGTGACCAGAAAAATACATCTTTACCTGGTTGTATTCTAATATATGCTGTTTAGCAGACGCTCTCCCCCAAAGTGACTTACGGTCATGCATGCATACGTTCAACCAAAAATACAGATTTCAAAGAGAAAATTATGTCATTATAAAGTCCCCTGCCAGTAGTCTTGCATGAGCTGGAACAGCTCATACAGTAGGAGCAGCTTGATGGTATGTTTTACAGTCTTTGGTATGACTCAGCCCGGAATCAAACTCCCAACCTTTTAATCTCAGAGCAGACACTCGAACCACAAGGCCACTGAGTTGTTGATAATATTAAGACATATTTACTAGTTAGCTGAGATTTTAACCATGAAATTACATCATTGCGCCATACCAAATTCTGCCTACTGGGTAGGTGGCCTTCTTTCGAAAAGAGCAAGAGATTAAGGATGACCTCACCACTAACCTCTGTTCCCCTTAATGTACGTTTGCCCTCTAGTCCTGATCTCTATTGTCCGTCTCTACTACACCTTTCAAAACGAAGACGTTTTTCTGGCAACTTTTCTTTATATATGAAAAGGTATTGCCGGCGAAAAAGCCTATACATTTATTTCCACTAACCGGACTAGTCGTGATTGCAGTATAGTTCTGCCTACGGCTTAGTATGAAATGTGACCGTAATGCCAAGGCGGCATTGGCTGCAGAGGTTATGAAATATGAACAAGATACTGCTGATAGATTGCTGTTGTTTTCTATGGGTATCGTGATGAAGATACTCTCAATGTAAGACCCTACGCCTGCTCCCTGACAAAGCAGAGTGAGGGTAGGAAAGAGATGAAACGTGGATAAAAAAAAAGTTGACAGTTGAGTTGCACCTAGGGCTGTTGCGGTGACCTATTACAGCCACACCGGCGGTCATGAAGGCAGTAAAAATTCCACGTGACCGTTTAGTCACGGTAATTAGTCTTCTCCAAGCTCTGATGCTGCTGATGGTCATTAGTAGACTACCAAACTTGCTAACTGTCTGGTACTCAGCACTCTATTGTCCCTCTAATCACTCTGACATCAATGCAAATGTAATCGAAAATCTAATCAAACACTTCATGAGAGCCCATGAGCTCATGTTGCGCAACATTTCTAGAGGCTATGCAATTGTCCGAGAAAATAGTGATGGCCTCTAATAAAAAGAGGAGGATCCCATCAGCTTTCTACAGGCTAGGCCTACTATATTTATTTCTCAACTTTCCTAATATTAAGCACATTGCTTCTCTTCACAACAGGAGTATAGCCTACCTGGCTGGCATGAAAATGAACCACGGGGAAAGTGTCCTCTATTCGCTATAGATTACATGTATTTTTCCTGCTGCCCCTGATTCCAGAAAGGAGCTTGTCAAAACCAATTTCACACAAATATTATTTAGTATATTTAAAGATTAAATCAAGAATAGTCTGATGGGCGACAATATTAGCCTATCACTTGTGAATTATATATTATCTGTCATGTCTACTCCTGCTCTTCCCCTCCGGTATGCGACGTCGCCGGAATACGGAATACTAACCACGGGTCCTGGGATTCATCATTATCTGACACTCATCATTTTGCGCACCTGCAGATCACTGATTCACACCTGGACTTCATTACCTTCCTCATTACCTCCCCTTTTTAGGTCCCTCTCTTATGTTAATTCCTTAGTTGGTAATATTCCTGTGTACATGTGTCTTGTTACTTGTTTGTTGTTTTATTAAACGTTTCACCTGCTTCTCGACTCACAGTGTCTTCATTACAGAACTCAAACAATGGAAGCAGCAGGAAAATCTGAAATCACTCAGACGGTCGACGAACAGGGTTAACTTTTGCGTCGACACCATGACCAGCACAGCTGTGGACGGCCATGGAAGAGGTTCTTCGCAGCGCCTCGAACATACCCCGGGGGCCTTGCATCCCACTAGCGGAGGAGACTCTAGAACCAGCCTACCCAGTGAGCCAGCACAACAGCCCATTCAGCAACCCGCTCAGGTCAACGATGCCCTCCCAGAGAAATATGATGGTACTCCATCCAAATGCCGTGGCTTCCTCTTTCAGTGCTCCCTCTACTTTACCCACCAGATGGGAGCTCCCACCACCGAGAGGTCTAAGGTTGCATCAGATGGGAGCTCCCACCACCGAGAGGTCTAAGTTTGCCATGGTTATTTCTCTGCTGACTGGGCGGGCTTTGGAATGGGCTGCGGCCGTCTGGGAGAGAAGAGAGGAGGAGCTAGATTCATATGAGGGGTTCATGGCTCTGTTTAAATGTATCTTTGATCATCCCCCGGAGGGTAGAGAGGGAGGTGAGCGTCTACGTCAATTATGGCAGGGGGATGAGACGGCTGCTGAGTACACACTTACCTTCCGGACAGTAGCAGCATCCAGTGGATGGAATGAGTCGGCGCTTCGTACGCTATTTAGAAGAGATCTGCGTGTGGAGGTGCCAAGGAACCATTCGTCATCCTCACAGACCATAGGAACCTGGAGTACATACGGACAGCGAGGAGGCTGTATCCACGCCAAACAAGGTGGGCCCTTTTCTTTACAAGGTTTGAGTTCATGCTGACCTATCGTCCAGGTTCTAAGAACACCAAGGCCGATGCCTTGTCCCGCCTCTACGATTCGGGAGATGCCCCTGTCCTGAGGGCGCCTATAATTCCATCCTCCCGAGTCGTAGCTCCTGTGATCTGGGACGTAGATGTGGAGAGGAAGCCCGTACCCACTAACTGTCCTCCTGAGCGCATTTACGTTCCCACAGGTATAAGGCACGGTTACTGACCTGGTCACACAGCACTATTCAATCCATCTCTGGGAAATACTGGTGGCCCACCTTAGCGCAGGATGTCACTCGCTACGTCAACTCCTGTTCCGTATGTGCTCAAACCAAATCCCATCGGAACGCTCCAGCAGGGAAGCTCCTTCCCCGTCCCGTGCCTCAGCGCCTCTGCCACTGCCACGATGGAAATCAGAAATTGGCTTTGCCAAAGTACCCAAACAAAGCCAAAAGGAGACCGGTGAGCAGCAGCATCAAACCACCGAGGCCGCCGCCAATCCCAGCAGCTATGATTCTGCCAAGCTCCACTAGCTCTATGTGCAAAGCCAACCCACCCTTCCACAAGCGCCGCAAGGATAATGGCTCCACAGCCCCCTTCACCTCCGATTGATCCTGACGATGTTGGGTTTTCTGTCCAGAAACGCAGCTTGTTCTTTGGAAGAGAGTAGCTGGATTACTTGCTTACTGCAGAATTCATTATAATTCCAATGCAAGAACCCAAATGACGCCGCTGGGTGTAGCTACATATCGATATGTTTTATCATCAAAAACATTTTTTTAAATGTATTATGTTTTTCTTGGTAGCCAATTGGTTTTCGTGATTGTAAATGGAACTGTACGTATTGGAAATGTGTTTATGGTAGGCTGGCATTGCTTAGTTGATTACATGGGTCGAATTTGATATACAGTGAATTGTGCCATATGACAACGTGTTGCTGTATTCATGAATGGCATGGTTTTCCATGTTTGAAGCTATAGGCCTATTTGTTTGGCAAGACAGCTATGCATCTAACTTTAGTAGGTTGTAGGCTATGTTTTGGTTATTTGGATTTCCATTCACCTTTAGTTTGGTCACGATCTCTATGAGCCAGGACCCGAAGCGCAGAGCTGTGGTGAGAACACATTCCTTTTATTTACGATAATAATACCAAAACCGAACAAAAGGAGAGACAGCGACCATGAACTGGCGTGAAAACAAAAAGGAACACACACAGAAATCCACAACGCAGGTGGACACAATGAAACATGAATAGAATCCCCAATTAGAGAGAACTCAAGACAGCTGCCTCTAATTGGAGATAATCCAACACAAAAAGACTCCCTAACTGTTGTCAGGTCCTGACTGTGGCCATACGACTCCACTAGGGGGAGCCAGAGACCTGGCCTTGTTAACCGCTCAACACTGAATAGTCGCACGTGCGCACTCCATCAAATTGTTTGGAGAAAATATTTACTTTGTTCAATTGTATTCTTGTATACTATAAAATAGTGTAAAATAATGCCACGGTATTATAATAAAATGTTGTCTGCTAAAGGAACGAGCGTAGCCACATCAGGAACTAACACGCAGAGTATGCTATTCTGTTCTTCTGTAATATACAAAAATACTTCATTAACTTGTCTCCTCCCCTTCGTTAACACTGATTGAAGTCACATCAATAAGGAATCATAGCTTTCACCTGAATTCACCTGGTCAGTCTGTCATGGAAAGATTTTTTTTTACAGGCAAAAATACCATTAAACCTATGTGAAAGCAATATGAGTCTTCCCCTGACTCTTGTCTCAGCATCTCCGACAGGGTCTATTTTAAAAACTGACTGAAATATTAATCCCCTGGTTTCTCAAGGATATGCAATGCCAGCCCAAACTGACAGTGAGACAGGGAGGTGGGGACGGGGTCAAATCTTCTCTCTTCATTCGGCCCCTCATTTCTACTTACAAGGTGTTACCACCGAAAACAGGGCCAGGGCATCGTTTGGTAACCCAGCTCCGGAATGACTTTAAATATATTTCAGATTCAATGTGATCGATGTTGCAATGTAGGCTACAGATGTGTTTATTATGCATTCAGGGAGAAAACAATCGAAATCATTCGAAATTGATGTTGTTCATTCACAG